>JBBBDQ010001395.1:2357500-2520000 GCA_037127315.1 Ascarosepion bandense | reverse complement strand
AACTGGTTCATCTTTTCAAATAAAGCCCTTCCGAAATTCCCGTTAGGAAGTGCTTTATAACCGAGAAGACTGTTACAGTGATTCCATAGATAGAGACAATGGCTGAACATGTGAATGACAATGAAATAATAAGGAATTGGGAAGAAAAATCACATTTACAATCAGAATGAGTCAGTTAACGCTTCTGAGACACATAAGAAAGAAAGAGTGTTTAGAGAATTAAACATTCTCAGGATATGCTGAAAGCAAGAGACGCAGAGAGAAACAGTTTATGTGGATGAATGGGAAAACTGAGACCAAGAACGATAGTAAATACTTAAAACTTATTAAGAGTAGCAGTTATTTGATTTTTTAATGACATATGAAAGCCTTATAGGTAATTTAATGAAGAAAAAATAATTTTATTGGTGCATTGATGTCATAAAATATATGTTATTCCGCTTTCCCAATTGAATACATGATAAACGACACACAACTTTCACGTATTTCCAAATTAGTATGGACATAATTACTAGAGGCGGTGAGATACATGTTTTATGTTATGAATTGTTCAGTTATACTGAGGAAAAGAATTTGATTTTTGGAATTGTAGGATATTATATGGATTATTATATGGATTATTGTCATGAAAATTATCATGTTGTTGTTTGATCAATTTTCAACAACTATGGGTTTAAATAAAAATGCCAAAATTGAAATAATTTCAACAAAATTTATGGCTTCAACGAAATATATTGTGAGCGCAATTGTATGCCTTCAGCTACAGATATAATGTATTGCTGCTCATGTTATTTGATCTTTTTTATGTAAAAATGTACACTATCGGCCATAATCATTAGACAACCTCAGTTGTAAAAAAATTATGTATTTCATACTATTTTTAGTATTTATTGCCAAGTGGTTAATTCCAAATGAAAATAGAATCGTTCTTTTATTAATACTGCACAATAACATGTGCATCAAATGAACTGTTCTGGTGTCCAGTTTTTGTGCTCTCTTCCTCATGCTAGTCTTTTCTTCTTATTGGCTGCCCAAAGCAAAGGCTTCCTGGCTGCCTTGTAAAATGTTGCAAAGTAATAATAACAAAAGAACCATTCTATTTTTATTTTGAATTATCCACTTGGGAATAAATACTAAAAATAGTATGAAATACATCATTTCTTTTTAAAAACTGGGGTAGCCTAATAATTATGGCCGGTAGTGTATTGCTGGCATTTTTTATTAATAAAATATATTTTCTTACTTTCGGTGTCTGTTTACTTGGTTAGTTCGTTATTTGTCCATAGCTAGAACCCTAGCAGTTGCTACCAACCAGGCCAGAGAAACATGGGAACAACATGCAATATTAATCCTCCTATATGGCTGTGAGTACTGGTTATTTACCTGACAAATGAAGAGTGAACGTGAGGCAAATGAGATATGGCTCAATAGGAGAGATATGAAGATACTGTGGAGGAAACCTATAACCAACAATAAAGTTTTAAGGGACTGTTGTAGAGTAGCTGACCCACCTGCATCACACTCGATAGTGGAATGGCCCATGGTCTGAAATGATCTATTTAAGTAAAGAATAGTAGCATTCGAGGCGTAATATTCCAGTGTCATTTAAGTAATCTTCAGACTGGTTATTCTGTGACTGCTGCGATCTAAACCCCTCCTCTCTGTGTTGTAAGTCCTGTCTTGTCTGTCATTGTAACTATTGTACTCCTTTGTGCATATCCGTTTAGCACCGGATATTGTGCTGAATAATACCGCAGCACACTTTCCCTGTGTATCTTATTCACTTCGGCGATACAACAGGGATATAAAAACAAAGATCTAGTTTACATTATTTTATTTTTTTAATCATATCACCCCAAGCAAGGCGATAACGCCACTGATGCGCAGGGGGCTACGTAAGAGTAAAAAGATTAGAAAAGAGAAAGCCGGAAACCACGTCCTAAACAGGAAACAAGGGATGAGCCTCTTCACCTGTTCAATAGGCGTGGGTGGAGTGTGAACCGGGCGATAGTTTAGTCTATCTACTCCAATTGAAAAAAAAAATAAAGAAAAGCGTGAAAAGATTGGAAAAGAGAAAACTGGAAACCGCATCCTAAACAGGAAACAAAGGATGAACCTCTTCACCTGTTCAATAGACGTGGGTGGAGTGTGAACCGGGCGATAGTTTAGTCTATCTACTCCAATGTTTTTTGTCTATATTTCTGAGATGAGGTAGTAAATTTTACAGTATTTACACTGTTCGGACTGTTTTCTTCATTTTATTGCCATGTTTATGACGTTTCAGTACGTACGCTCCGGACTTCATCAGATGTTATGAATTTGGAACCGAACCTTTTATTTCGATTACTGTGGTATGTAATTCTTCTTCTCCTTCCATGTGCGATGCACTTCTAGATGCCATGTAGTTATCTCCCTTTAATTCAACTCTTTAAGGTTTTTGTTCCTCAATGCTATGGGATGAAGCTGAAATAATTGATAGGGAACACCATTGAAAACTATGTAAACTTAAGGAATCGGCGCATATGCTAGGGCACGCACTTCCCGCCTGTGGAATTCCCTTCCACATACTTGCTTCTCCGACAGCTACAATCTCCAGGAGTTTAAATGTAAGGTCAATAGACACCTCTTAACATACTAACTCGCATCCATTTTCTCGAACACTTTTCCCATCTACCTAACCCTCATCTTCAATATCCGTACCAGTCTATCACCCTCCTTCTGACATTTCCTATATCTAACCACTCTTTCTCATCACTTTCCCTTATATAAACCCCTGCGCAATAGTGGCCTTGCTTGGGGTGAAATGATTATAAAAACAAAAACAAAACAACAAAAAAAAAAACGGACATCTCCTAAGACGACTAAGCATAGACATGAATACAATATGGGGACCAGTAATACGGAGTGCAAGAGAAAATCATTAGCTTTAAAGATTGCAATATGAGCTCTGGTAAAAATGGTTACTGTGACATTAGGTTTATAAGTCCCAGAAATTAATACACTGATGTCCTCACAAACGCATCACCACTGGATATAGGTGTTGGTTAGATTCAGTGACTTGATTTAAAGAGTTGTGAGTTCAGTGGCTACAACAGTGGTGAATAAAAAACTTAGAGTGTTAAGTAGCAGAGCATTTTTTAATCATATCGCCTCAAGCAAGGCAGTTTACTGCTACTGGTGTGCAGGGGGTTACATAGGAGAAAAGTTATGAGAAAGAGTGACAGGTTATAAGGGGTGCAGGAAGTGGGTTACAGAAGGATGAGCATACTGATGAGAATAAAGTGGATGGAGGAAGGAGTATGAGAGAGGATGCAGGTTAGTGAGATATGAGATGACTATTGACTTTACATTTAAATTCTTGGAGATTGTAGCTGTCCGGGAAGCAAGTAAACGGAAGGGAATTACATGGTAGCGGTAAAGAAACCTGACGGAAATTTAAGGATATATGGAGATCACAAGATTGAGGGAAATCATCAGATAGGTTGACTCGTTTCCTTAGCCAAATATCGAAACCGCGAGCCACGAGTTAGCAAAACTGGAGTACTTTGCAAAAATTGATCTCAAGTCATCATAAAATCAAAGAGAAATTTTGGGGTAAATCAAAGAGAAATTCAAGGAAATAACCATCATAAACACCCTTATAGGCTTATTGTTATGGGGAAACACAATTATTCCTCAGATAATGGACTCTCCCTCCTGTATTAATGAGAGTTAACAGGAAGTTAACGGGAGAAGTTCTTAGAAGTACTTGGGAAGTTCATAGGAGTTCTTTAGACTTCTATTGGAGTTCAGTAGAAGGCAGTTGATATAAGTCGACAGTTAGCCGAATACTAAGGAGTCAGCTTTCAGCGGAAGATTACCAAGTTCCAAACATTTTGGGTGCGTTAAGTCGATTAGCAACCGAAATAGCACTATTATAACCTTCAGTGCGAAAACTACTCTACAACACTTATTAAGATGAACTCGACTACCGTTTGGGCTAAAGACTTCTAGTCATATTTTTCAAAAACCGATTGAAAAATTTTTATAAAAAATATGATAATATACCAGGACCGTGTAGGTGAAGGGGCAAGAACTATTAAGAATTAAAATATAAAACAGCAAAATTTAGTGAGATTATAAAAGGCAGGTTTGAACATAAACAAAAAATAAATGTAATTTTTACTGTATGAAGATATCACATTTAGGATATCAAATATCAAAAGAAGGCATAACACCCGATTATAGACTAACAAAGAAAATAACAGAAATAGCTGCTGCAACAAAGAAAAAAAGAATTAAAATCTTTTGGGGAGCTGATAAATCTTTATAGTAAATACATACTAAGGGACAGTGACATAATAGAGCCATTTGAAAAATTATGCAAAAAAAAAAAACGAAATTCAATGAGTTTGATTGGACACAAAAGGAAAATGTCGCTTTTGAAACACTAAATAATATTCTGAGAAGCAAACTAATAATGAAAGTTTTTAATCCACAAAAGACATAACGTTAACCCCTAACGTAAGTTAAAAGGCGATTGCTGCTGTTTTATCACAAGAAGAACATCGAATCATGTACATATCAAGAAAGCAGAAAGTAACGATTCGAATATTGAAAAAGAAGCGCTAGCAATTCTATGAAGCATTGAAAAAGCTCATAGCATTTTAATAGGAAAAACATTCTCGAAAGAGACATGAGTGACTGGGTAGAAGATTATCCCGCAGTAGGTTACCATTGCTTTCTGCGCTAGACTGGTTGCCGTCCAAGGTTACAGAACCTAATCTGTCTTATTATTTAACCCATAACTGTAGGGAAGATACGGATTAATACCTTTTCCAAGAGTATTTGTGCGTAAGTGATTGCAAGGAATTCAAATGGAATTCGAACTCGTCTCCCCGATTTGTCGTTCCGAGCCGATATCTACTGCACCACAATGGACATCCTGAGTAGGAGTAGTAAATGAAAAAAACAAAAAAAAAAAACAAAAAAAAACAAGGGTGTAAGATTTCTCCGGTTCGGGAAGTTGTAGTATCATATGCAATAGTCAGGTATAAATCTAATCTAAACTTAAATTTATAAATGGAACTTTGCCTCTGTGTGTGTGTGTGTGTGTGTGTGTGTGTGTGTGTGTGTGTGTGTGTGTGTGTGTGTGTGTGTGTTACCTATAGACTACCAAACGGCCGAACCGATTTTCTTGAAAATTTACACAGTTGTACTATAAGCGTCTGTGAGTGTTCATAGCTAGGTTTTGTGTCGAGGTACCCCCGATAAATATCAAAAATCGATAAACGAAAAAATCGGGTTATAGAAGAAGTGGTTCGATTTTAATCAAATTTGATACACTCATAGACAAAAACGTAAGAAATGATATTCAGAAGTTTCAAGGTTGCAGTCCTTACAATAGTGCAGAAAATCGATAATATATATATATATATATAAAAGGCAAGATGTTTGTGTGTGTGTCTGTTTATCTGCCTGTATGTCTGTATTTTTTCAGCACTTTTATTTTAGTTTTTGCTTCGGGTTTGGCTCTAAGTATGTACAATTGTAGTTCTTAGTCTCATCCATTCATTTTTCTTTCAGTCTACGGTTTCGCTTTAACTGGAAACACCTATTGCTTTTTATTCTTTCGGCCAACGTCCAAAGAGTCTGAGTTCCAGGACCATGGATTAGTTTTAAAGCTTTCATTACGCCCGAAAATCGCTGGGCTATATTGCTAGTAGAGAATAACTGGAGAGGTGAAAGGCAGAATACCCTATCGTCACAAAGAACACGGAGAGCAATGCTAAAACAACCACTACGTACAAGTAGGAAAAGTGTCTTGGAGAATTTTACACTCACAGGACATAACAAAGGCAAAAATAGTAGAGGAAAGCATCTAGTACACTTCTTAACAATTCTGTTTAGATTGTTAAACAGATTACTATATTAACCATTATGTAGCAAATCTTTGTTTCTACATAACCACAATATACGAAGGTGCATAAATGCTTTAATGTATTTGTTTAATAAATCCTAACTTTAATATTATGGGTTTTATAAACGAGTACTTTATATATGAAAAGAAAACAAAAAAAAATTGAATAATGTTTTGTTATCATTTTGTCTGGCGGGATTCTTAAATAATTTGGTGGTTGCGGAGAAGAACAGGATAAGAAAAAGTAAGTGGTTGTGTCGGAAAAGAAGTTGTTAAATTGGAGTCGTTTGTTATGATGTGAAATGAGACGCATTGAGCGGCCATTTTATTTTGGCAATAGACCAACGCGTGACATTAAACAAGCTAACATTTGAAAGAGAAACGCGCCACATCGGGCGCTGGTGAGTCAGTTGGAGAGAGAGAGAGAGAGAGAGAGAGAGACAGAGAGAGAGATAGAGAAAGAGAAAGAGTGGACTGTGGGTAGTTAAAAGCGACTAGGTGAAATTGTCGTCAAAAAAAATGAATGGATTTTTTGATCTGGTGACACTTAACAAATTAAAGAGAGAAATAAAGACTTTTTTCCGTTATTTATTTGCAGACGCGACGCGTTTTTTTTTTCTTAACAATTGTTCCTTAAGTTCTTCTTTCTTTTACAAAATTGAACATTATACTTTCTCCAGAACCAAATAAAAAAAGGTACCTTATCGCTGCGTAATGGTCAACTTGTAGAATTTTAATAGCAAGATTGATTCTCACTAGGTGTCCTATACTTGTGGCCTTATGCAAAATCAAGTTACTCACGGCAACTGACGCCTTGAAAATTCTTTTTATTTTTAACTAACACTGATATTCTTTCATTTGACTTTGTTTTCTTTTCCGCATTTTTCATAAAAGTTTTGAGTTCTACTAAATATGAGACATTTTATTTGTATTTACTCTAAAATAAAATTGAATTTGTTCGCTAGCCTTCTTTCTTTCTTTTCTTTTTTCTTTTTCTTTTCGTTTCTTTCCTTACTTTTTTAGAGGTTTTCTTTCGTTTCATTTTTTCTCTTTCTTTTCGTGTCGTTTGTTTCTTTTCATTATTTAACAGTTCTTTCTTTCCAACTTTTCTTTTCGTTTTTGATAGTTCTTTCTTTCCTTCATCCATGGAAGATTTAATGTCTTCTTTCTTTTGTTTTAATTTGTTTAGTTTGCTTTTTTTCTAATTTCTGATTTAATTCTAATGGAATGCTTCGGTGAGTTCCTTTCTTTTCATATTTTTTCTTCTTTTTCGGATTTATATATATATATTTTTTTTTTTTCTTGTACTACCTGCTTCATTATCTGTTTTCCACTTTATTTCTTTCATTTCGTTTTGTTTATTTTTTTTCATTTTATGACAGGTCTCTCTTTTCTTTCTTTCTTTCTTTCTTTTAGTGTTGTTTCTTTACAGTGTAAATTTTTTTCTTACTTTCTTTTTGTGTTGCTTCTTTCTTTTTATTTTAACAGTTCTTTCTTTCTTTCTTTCTTTCTTTCTTTTTATGTTGCTTCTTTCTTTTCTTTTTAACAGTGTTTTCTTTCTTTCTTCCTTTCTTTCGTTTTCTCTCTTTCTTTTAGTGTTGCTTCTTTTTTTCATTTTAAAGTTTTCTTCTTACTTTCTTTTTGTGTTGCTTCTTTATTTTAACAGTTCTTTCATTCTCTCCTTCTTTCTTTTCTTGCTTCTTTCTTTTCATTTTAAACTTTTTTCTTTCTTTTTGTGTGGATTCTTTCTTTTCATTTTAACAGTTCTTTCTTTCTTTCTTTCTTTTTTTCTTTTCATACTCTTTGTTTTTGTTTTGTTTCTTTTCTTTTATTTCCCTTTTGACAGTTCTTTTTTTTCTTTTTGTGTTGCTTCTATCTTTTCATTTTAACAGTTCTTTCTTTTTTTTAATACTCTTTGTTTTTGTTTTGTTTCTTTTCTTTTCTTTTGCCCCCCCCCCCATTTTCACAGGTCTTTCTTTTTAAAATTTCTTTAAAACCGATATTGATATTCACAACCGGAGATGAATGCTCTAGTGTCTTACCGAATTGACAGATAAATGTATCCGGGGCGTGTCATACACCCGGGAAATTTCCCCTTACCCACAATCAACTGGGTGTGGCGTCTTTCCACATCCTACCTTTTCTCAGTCTCTCAAACAAGACTGAAATTGATACGCAAATGAAAATATGTCTTTCCCTCTCCTCTCTCTAACACTTTGTCCCTTTCGTTATGTCTGGCATAAGAACTTCCACAATACACAGCAAAATAAGAGTTAGGTTAGGTAGGATAATATCTTGAAGACACTAATAGTGCATTTTTAATATTCTCTATCCTTGATCAATTATACGTATACTTAGATAGATAAACATATATAAGATTGAGAGTTATAGATAGACAGACAGATGTGGACAGATGGAGATAGATATGACCAGATGTTTCAAAACTCTATTGCTCCCAGGGGAAGCATAGACCCTCAAGAACCCTTCGCCATATACGATCCCTTGCCATCGTCGACCTCTATCCATCGACTTCTGTAACTTGTCTTTTTTGCAGTTAGAGGTGTTGATCCTACACAAAACTCTGTGGACTGTTTGCTAACCAAAGCTATAGAACCTAGTTTTTCCTTCTATTTAACTTGTAGCTAGAGGGAGAAGAAACGGATTAATATCTTTCTCAAGAGTATTTGTGCGTAAATGAATGCAACAAATTCAACTGAAATTAGACTTGGATCTCCGATTTCTCCTTCCTTGCCTATATCTACATCACAATCCACATCCAATAGAGAGATGTAGACTGACAGATATAGACAGAGATATATGAGTAGAATGAGATAGATAAACAAATATGAACATACTGAAAGAGATAGATAGATAGATAGATAGATAGATAGATAGATAGATAGATAGAAATAAATAGAGACAGAAAGATATGAATATACTGAGATAGATTAACAAATATGAACAGACTGTAAAAGAAGTAGATAGATAAATAGATATATATGAATAGAGACGAAAATAGGTGTATATATATATCGTCATTCACATACAAGCCTGTTTCGCAGTATCACAGTTCATCAGTGTGGCTAGGCATCCACTTGCTTTTGATCAGGATCGAAATTCGACCGATTTGGTGTCAGCCATAGGCTTATGGAATCAGAGAAGGGAAATTTTAGCGTGTTATATATAAGCGGTGTATACACACGCCAGTCACAGAAAGAACTCAATTCATTGCTGATGAGTTATGTATAAATCGTAGAAGTGGTAACTATTTTTATTTAAATTTTCCTCTCTAAAACTCAATCGTAATGAGAGCAGAATATATTCGTCATCCACATACGAGCCTATTTCGCTGTATCGCAGTTCATCAGTGTGGCTAGATGGCCGGGATTGAAACTTGACCAATTTGGTGTCAGTCGGAGTCGCTAACTCCTAAGCTATAGGGTCATGGAATCAGAGAAGGGAAATTTTAGCGTGTTATATATTAGTGGTCACTGAAGGACTCAATTCGTTGCTGAAGAGTTAAATATATGTGACTAATCCAAACGGATACGTAGCACAGCTACGGAGAATAAATATACCAAATACAACTCCATTGATCATAGCAAAAGCACTGGCCGAAAGCATAATACAAAATAAAAACTATGGACAATTTTTATATTCCTTGACGCCTAAAAGCAGAAAAATATTAGAATGCTTGAAAAAAATCAATTGTCGGCTGTATTCAATGAATGTACATTTCATTAAATAATATAGACATATTATGTTTATTTATTTTGTGAATAATCCTTTCCAGTTCTCTTTGTGGTGCAGTGGATATCGCCTCGAAATGAAAAATCGGAGTTTCGAGTTCGAATTCCAGTTGAATTTCTTGCATTCACTTACTCGCAAATATCTGTGGGAAAGGTATTAAACGGTCTCTTCCCTACAGTTATGGGTTAAATAACAGAACAGATTTGATTCTGTAGCCTTGGCTGGCAACCAGTCTACTGCAGAAAGTAATGGCAACCTACTGCGGTATAATCTTCCGCTAAGTCGGTCATATCTCTTTCGAGATATGATCGCATTAGCGTGTATCACTTTTGGCACTGACTGACTGAATTATTTTCTTGATATTAAGTTAAAATTCAACAAGGGAGGCACCGTAGTTTTTGATAACCCTAGTGCTCTCGATCTCCTCATGCCTTCACACACACACACACACACACACACATATATATATATATATAACCTTCAAACCGAAAACCCTGAATATTATTGAACCCGATATATACTAGAATTTTTTCCTATAAATATATCTTTTTTCTTGTATCATGTCGTTTAAACACCAGCATGATCATAGCTTTCCACTACTTCTTTTTGTCTTCGTTCTACCATCCATGCTGTCAGATTTTCTCGGCAGAATAATTGCTGTTTCTCTCTGCTTTTCTTGCC
Source organism: Ascarosepion bandense (assembly GCA_037127315.1). Classification (NCBI taxonomy): domain Eukaryota; kingdom Metazoa; phylum Mollusca; class Cephalopoda; order Sepiida; family Sepiidae; genus Ascarosepion; species Ascarosepion bandense. The sequence continues at coordinate 2,509,670 of JBBBDQ010001395.1, read as the reverse complement.
TTCCCTGTGTCCATCATGTGTTCATTTTGCCAAGACTGCTTTCTTCATTATGTCAGTCAGTTAAGTACCATATGTCATGCACACTTAAATGAACATGTCACACAAGACTGGGCTGATTTTCCCGCAGTAAGTTGCCATTAATTCCTGCGGTAGACTGGTTGCAGGCCAAGACTATAGAACCCAATCTGAGCTGTTATTTGACCCATAGCTGGAGGGAAGAGACGGATTAATACATTTTCCCCAGGTATTTGCGCGTAAGTGAATGTAATGAATTCAACGGAAATTTCAACTGTCTCTGTATCATTTTCTATGATTCTCCTATCTTCCTTAAATCTTTCTCGTTACTCACATTATTATCAACTATATTTATTTTTCTTATACGAATTTTCACGCAATACAAATCTCATGAGCCACTCAAGGTAGGTGGATACTGTAGGTTATTGAATGAGAGTAAGAGAAGCCAAGAAGTGCTGTTTATGAGGATAAGTAGCAAAGATTGTAATGAATACGCATTTTCCTAGCACTGCCCATTTGGGGAACATCTTTTTTGTTTACTTGCTTTCCTGATAACTACAATCTTCAAAAGTTGAAATGCAACATCTTTTGCCTCTTTTGTCTTCATAAATCTTGTTTATTTTTCGTTCTTTCCCCAATTCTCCCTATTCTATGCCTTCTCTTTCACTTTCATTCCATGTTACCCCTTGGGGTGAAATGGTTGACAAAGATAGAGCGGCTAAACATTCTATTGTTAGTCTGCTCCACAAAGAAGCAGTACTTGGGTAGATGCTGTCCAAATGGAATTCATTTCTTAATATAGGAATACGAAAGGAATGAGGGGGATTCATTCTTGTGAAAGTGACATGTTGGGTTCCGGTTTTACTGGTTACAAGTTGTATGACTAAGAAATATGACTCGCCAGAACACATGTCCTAGAAATAGGGACAGAGGCCGGCAACATTTCGTCTTTGGGAAAGACGTTGTAAAGTAGAAAACTATTCATCCCATCAAGGTTATGTAATCACTTTTGAATTCTATCAAGATAAGCAAGTGCAGACTGGACAGCTTCAGCCCAGATATGACAGCAATTCCCCATTTTTCCGGTAAGCATATTGCCAGGTTCTGTTCCCTAAGGCAGCAAATCTTGGGGAAAAAAATGTTCGACTGAAACTTCCTCTAAATTATGGTACGTAGAACATTGCAACGATATAGTTTCAGTGTATGCATAGTAAAACAATTGAAAAAATAGTGGTAATACGAAGTGAATGAAAATGATACATGGCAGGATTTAATTTACGACTTACGACTCTGTCAAAGATCTGAGGAAATAATACTTTTGAAAGTTCTTCATATTAGTGAAACTATCAAAACGGCTTACAGAAGTAACTGATTCTTCCTCCTACTTGGTAAGTAATGTAATTATACCCAAATGCGCACTTAGCAATTTTTTTTACCCTCAACTGTTGTGGCTTGACAGTAACAAGAATGTTTTTCATATTATCTAGTGTTTGGGACAGTGCAAGTATAAATAGAATCATGAAATCATGTCCTTCCCAAGAGTATTTGTCTGAAGTTAAGTGTAATGATTCAACTTAAATCAAACCCCGTTTGCTTGTTCCGCTTCTGCACGCACCCAAACACCCACCCACTCACTCTCACACACACACGAAAATAATACTCCCTATTTCTAATAATATGTACTAAAATAGCACATGTAGAGCAAACATTTACTGACCAAGTGTACATTAGAAAAAAAGCTCACCCACTACAAGGCTCAAGAGCCACTCATTGACACCGATAATAAATGACGTGTACGATATAAACATAAGAGGTAGAAGAAAAGGAAGATTATGAGGATGAGGGAGAGAGTTATCGATTGAACTTTCATTTGAAGAAGTTATGATTGTAGTGTTCAGATAAACATCCAGGCTAGAGCATCAATTTGTTTTTTTTTGCAATAAAGGTGCTTAGGTGGATCTTACTCTTAACAATTGATATAGGGAAGAAATGTGGCTGATTCCATTATTTTTCCCACATTCTACTGGTGATGTATGTTCACAAGCGACAGAGTACCAAGAGCCTGGACGTCTCTACAATCTTTGTCGCCAATGATATTATCCAACGGTAAATATTGCTCATATCCACTGCTGGCTTTCATAAACGTTCAGTAAACACCGATGAATGTTACTGGCTGCAGTTTTCTGTGTACGGTCGAATTTTAGACACCCTCTCGAGTTGCACGCACTTTCATATGAGACGCTTTTTTTCACTTGGCTGATATATTTAAAAAACTAAAACGTGGATAACTAGTGGGTATATTCAATCTCTACTCTCATAATTCCAAAACATTCACTTTTGACGTCATGAGCTTGCATAACAATAGGAGTTACTATAGTTTTAAGGCATACTATATTTATAGGTTAAAGTGCTCCATATCAGGGATAGAGCGTATGTAAATATACTAGTAGACATTGAAGTCAACGCTTTTAGGTGACAGTCTGTTTCATACTAAACGCAACCATCTGGAAATGTGCGTTGTGATTTTGCTTCACCTTTATATATACGTGTCAGTGGTATATAATGGTTAATCTATTACATTGTGGGTAATCTATTCTATTAATTAACGCTTATTTTGGTGGTCATGGCTTTTTAATTTACTCAATTATTATTTACTCAATTCATTCCCTTATTTATTTTTAGATTTATTTAACTGACTTTGTTTCTTTTTATTTATTTTCTTTTTATTTCTATTCTTTTATTTTTGTTTTTTTACAGTTTTCAATTTTTAAGTTTGCTTTCGTGTCTGCATTTTTAGATGAGTTCTGATCGTTTATTTACTTGTCTGTTTTGGTCTGGTTATGTAATTTTAGTTGTTTTTCCTCAAAGCAGAGTTTACAGATTTTGGATTGATCGTTGTAGACCGATGTTCTTTCTCTTATTTTCCATGATTTCTTTTTTGTTTTTCTAGTTTTTAATCTCCCAGACATGTTTATTGAGCATTGGTCTGTTTGCGTATTTACTATTCGTAAAGGAAGTTTGGTGTATAGTTTCTTTGTTTTCAGGGTCATTCAGTTACTCCTATGTATAATTTTCTTCGTTATCTACTGAATTTACAGTGATTTGGTATATTACATTTTTATGCAAGCAATTGTTGTTTTAATTCGTTTTTTATTCTGCAGTTACACGTAGGTTTAACTTGTTCAAGTGGTCTGCTAAGTTTTTTTTCGTTTTATTATTTTTGTTATGTTCTCGATGCAAATGTTGCTGATTTGTACTTCGTTTTTATTGAATATCTTGTGGAGAGTGCTTGATGCAGGAAAGTGTTTGTTTATGAGCTAAATTAATATTTTTCCTCTGTTTGTTTTTACGTTTTTGTTGTACGGTTGGTTAAACCACATGATTTTTCTCTTCCTGTTGGCTTTTTTATAATGTGTGTGTGTGTGTGTGTGTGTGTGTGTGTGTGTGTGTGTGTGTGTGTGTGTGTGTGTGTGTGTGTGTGTGTTTTGCCTGCAATCCACTATCTTTTAGGGCTGTTTTATAATCTTTTTTCTTCGTTGAATATGGTTTCACTGGAACAATTGTGAGATAGACTGCTTTAATTGATTTTGGTGTCTGCTTGATTATTGATTGCGGGTAGTTAGAAAAGATGTTGATATGCAGTGACTTGTCATAGGGTCTTCTGTATGCTTTATATGAATATTTTTCTTAGGTTGAAGGTAACATTTGGAAAATTTACTTCGTTTAAGTTAATTTTTATGTCTTTGTCGAATCCCATATTTTTGAAAATCTTTATGATTATTTTTCTAGTTTTGTCTGCGTTTGGTTTGTTATAGTAGATTATGAGGCTGTCATCCCTGTAGTGTCCTATGACATTTTTATCGATTATTTTGCTTAGTTCGTGTAGGAGATATATACCTATGTTTCGTAGGTTTTTGTACCTTCAACGCTACTCATTGTAGTGTCGAAAGATCTCTTAATTCTTTATCCATGCGTCTTCATTGTCGAAAAGTAGTGATTTTAATGAGTATTTAATGCTTTTCATTTCCTTTACGTTTATTTTTATTTGTTCTTGGGCTAAAGATGGCCTGGTTTAACATAAGTTCTGTTATAGAAAGGTAGAATTCTTTTATATCTAGTTGTATAAATTGGCAATTATGTCTGTTTTTAAGTTTCGGAACAAGTCTTTAGTTTTGAGATTTTTTACTGATTTACGCCTAGCATTTTCCATTGCTCTTTTAGTATCGTTTTACTTATTTTAACTCATTCATTTTAGTTGAGATTATGAGTTCGCATGTTAGGTTTGTCGTGTGATAAATGATAGTGCATTAGCGTTGCAATTTACTTGGTAGTCTAGGTCTACTTTTTGAGGAATTGTTTCAGCTTCCTTATTGATATCCCGTTCTGTTGTTTTTGGACAACCAATTGTGTATTTTATTTGCATATTAAAACTTATGTTTAGTGGATACACGAGTTTGAGAAGAAATATCTGTTTTTTATTTAACAGTGTAGATTTACATCTAGTGATTTGATCACCCGAGAGTCTTAAAGAAATGATGACTTTTTAAAGGTTTCTAAATTGCATCTAACCACCGTTAAGGCCGGCATTTTTATTCATCCACAGTAGACTTTTACAATCAAGTAAACTTCAGTTACCCCATTTAAGAAATGTGCATTGCTTGTTCGGTTCTCTCGAAGCCCATATTGAACTTTTTCTTGTATTACTTTGTAGGTTATATTTAGTAAAATATAACTGCTTGGCCAGACATTCTTTATATATATATATATATATTATAAGGAAGTGAAAAAAACATAGATTAAAAACCTACTGTTTATGCATTTACTTTTATAAAGATTGCCTAAAAGAAAATTTCTGAATAACCATGAATTCATCATATATTTCATAGAATAAATACTTTTCACTTTTTATTTTAAAATATCACCTGAAGAAGAAAAATATTGTTCTGAAACATGAAGATTTTTGTGAAGTGATATACTGCTTTTATAAAGCATTTTAATAACAAAATTATTATTATTATTATATATATATATATATATATATATATACACTTGTGTGTATGTGCGTGTGTTTATGTGGCGCGTGTGTGTAATTTGTAATTTGTGTGTAATTTAAATAAGCTTGCAAAACAGCTCATGGGCTAATCGATTTTTCTGCGCAACGGACCATTACGCCATAAGTGATTTTTTTTTTGTTCATGTACAAGTTTACCAAGTGGACACAAATTCGTGTTGCATATTTTTCCTTGATATATATATATTTATATTGTCTTTATACTGCTATACTCTATTTCTTTGATATATATATATATAGTGTATCGAGGTAGCAGATAATTTTTTAAACATATATTGTTAAATTTAGCAGAAAATTAATGTCAGTTATATTTAATCATGAGCCGTTCTAAACATTGCATTTTAGCTTTAATTTCAGGTGAAAATAAAGACAAAAATTCTCCAACATTATGATATTTGGTTATTATGCTGGCTCTAAGCTTTGGGCTCAAATGGGCCATCTTCAGAGAGGTCACAAGGAAGTTAACATAAAGACATTCACCATCAACGATGATATTATCCTGTGTGACATAAAACATTATTATGTGACGATAACAGTCACTGAATAGCAGACGCATGTCGTAAATTTGTAATGCGGTTCTATGACGTCACACTGCGTGAGGGATAGAAATGTTAACAGAACCATATGTCTAAATGCAATGTAATATGTTGTGACAAGATTTAAATGTGATTTTATTAAGGGTTGCTTTGATTTAATGTGAATGGCCTCCAATATCTGAAGGTTCTTTTTACTGTGTGATTGTGTTATCAACTAAAATCTGTCTAATGTTACCTTCATTGCTTTGGTTTTTCAAGAAATGTTGTTTAATTGAACTATGAATAGAAAGGTGGCAGGTAAATCTACGGGAAAGCGTGGTGGGAGTAAAACCAGTATATATAGTGGGTTTATTATTAGTACAAGAGATACAATATCTGAACGAGAATGTAAATTTGTTGTAGATTCGGGAAATGAAGCCCGCACAAATAAATTAACAACGACCAATAATTGAGATAGAAAATAAGTGTATTAGCATAAGGATACAGACTTAAATGAAGATTAGTTTTTCAGCAATGCGGGTTAGTAAAAAGTATATGTACAAGTCTCGGGAAGTGAAGCCGTATGTCCGCGTCGGAAGCTGACGGGTACGGCGTAATAATATTCTCGATGAGTGGAGCACAGAGCTACTATGAACTACTTATACTATGAACTACTTGTACTGACTGCCAATCTGTCTCTGGACTCTCATATTCTCCGGTTAACTTTATGTGAAAACGCGGTATTCTCCCGTCTCGCTTCTATAGCAGTAGTATAAGTATACTCTAGACGAGTCCATCTTTATAAAAAGGAAAAACCTCACAACACCCCCTCCCTAGCTTCTTTTTTTGGTGGAAGTCAATATTTTTTCGCTTATGGTCTATTATTAGCGGTTCTGTGAATTTTTTTTCCTGTTTCATCTTTTCTTCGTGGCTACTTGCGGTCTTTGAATTTGAAATGCTTCAAAATCGCTTCCATCGAGTCTTCATTTTATCGAAGGTAACGAGTCTGGCATCTCTACCCCTCTTTGTTGTATCTGATTGATATGTCTCCTGTGAGTGAATTTTTCGCCTTGAATCGTGTACAGAACATTCCCCAGTCTGCTTATTATAGTGGCTGGTTCCCAGTATGCAATATTGTTCCTGAACATTCTGAAATAGACCCGTTCGCCTGGTTTGAAGGATCTTTTAGGCACTATAGTTGTATGCCGGTTTTTATTTTTGCTGGGTAATAATTTGTCAAACACAAACCGTATTTTACGGACAAACATCACTTCAGCGAGCGAAAGACCAACTGGTATGTTTTTGTTCGGGGTGATTGTGTAGACTTGTAGGAACTGTTGCATAGCTCTTTCTTTTGGTACGTCCTCTGCCTTTTTGAAGGCTAGTTTCAGACTGTCCACAAATCTTTCGGGTCGACCGTTTGATGGTGGATGGTATGGTGCTATTTTCATATGCTTGACTTGATAAGTCGCACAGAATTCTTGACTGTCGCTTGAGGTGAAATGAGTACCATTATCAGTTATAAGGCAATCTACTACGACAAATCTTGGGAATAACTCGTGTAGATAATTAATAGTGTTTTCCGTCGTAGGGTTTTTGTATCTGAAGACTTCAGGCCACTTGCTAAAGCCATCTACCGTTATAAAATAGTAATATCCATCTATGGGTCCTGCATAGTCCTCCTGGATTCTAGATCAATGTCTGTTCTTAGTTCACGGTTTTTGTATAATTGGTGGTGTCTTTACTGCCGCAGCACAGCCTCTACATTTTTCTACTTTCGAGTAATGTTGTTATCTATATTAGGTCAGTAAACGAAACTTCTCAGTAACGCTTTCATACGGTTTTTCCTTGTGTGTCCTAGATGAAAGTTCTTCAGAATTAGTCTTTGTAAAGATTTGGGTATGACCACTCTTTCATTGTAAATTAGTACAATTTAGCAAATTGAAAAGCTCTCTGCTAGATTTCTTTTATTTTTCTCTTTGTACTTCGTATGAATTCATCCATTTCAGCTTCTCTTTTGATTTCTAACAAGGTCAATCGTAAGTCTCTCATTGTATTGCTTAGAACTTTACTAATTTCGTCTTCGGCTCGCAAAGCCGCTATTACAGAGTCTTCCAGAGGTTCGCATTTCGCAGGTACCAATCTAGATTATCCATCCGCATGACCAGTTTTCTTCGACGGTAGGAACTCTAGCTTGAAATTATCTTTTTCCGATCCGAATATAGTGAGAAGAGGTTTATGGTCAGTTTGAAGATTAAACTCTCTTCTATATATGTATTTGTGGAAGCGAGTTATGACAAATATTATGCCTAACGCTTCTTTCTCAATTTGCGACTAATTCCTCTCTGCTGGAAACAACGATATAGATGCGTGAGTTATAGGATTTCTTGTATCATCCTGCATCATGTGTAATATACAAGCTCCCATTCTGTGTGAGCTTGCGTCACTAGCAATGATGATTTCCAGTTTGGGATCAAAATGCGTCAGTGTTAGATCCGATGTTAATTTCTTTATGATCTCCTTAAAAGCTTTCTGGCAATCTTCTGCCCAATACCATTGATTTTCTTTTTTTCAATAGTTCATTGAGGGAAGCCCTCAATTCGTGCATGTTCTCAATTAATTTACCATAACAGTTCGCTAGACCAAGAATGCTTTGCAACTTTGAGACATTTTTCGGCTTAGGCTTATCTTTTATTGCAAATGCCCTATCTGGATCTGGTTTTCTGCCACTTTTATTGATTATATGGTCTCAATATTTGATTTCTTTAAAAAATATCGCAATTTCTCTCCTTCACTTTAAGACAAAAATCCTGAATTCTTTTAAAGAATTATTTAATGCGCGTTGGGTGTTCTATATTTTCGCATTTGATGAAAATGTTTTCTAAGTAAGCAGTATCAAAGTTCTGCCCCATGACGGTGCCAGTTTTATCTCAAATGGCAATCTGTTAAATTTGTAAAGTCCTTTGTGAGTATTTATAGATACAAATTTTCTACTTTCTTCTACTAGAATCTGAAGATAAGCTTCGCTTAAATAAATCTTAGAAAATATCTCACCACCGTTAAGCTTGGTAAATATTTCCTCCGGGCTTGGCAATGGGTAGTGATAATCCTTGATAGCATTGTTTAACCCAGACGAGAAATTTGCGCATTCACGGATTTCTCCGGTTTTTTTTCTTTACGTAGACCACTGGTGCCGCCCAGTCACTGAATACGATTTGTGAAAGGATTCCAGTTTGTACCAATCTATCTAAATCTAAATTTTTTCTATGGTTGCGAAAGGCATGTTTCGTTTTTTTCTTGAATACTCGCTGAACATTTCAATTTTAGCTGCAAACTTATTACATTGTCCCAAACCGCTCGAGAATACTTCGAAGAATTGACTGTGTAGTTCTTCTTTTGATTGTGTAGCTTCTGACGGCTTGCACTCTATTTTCTTACAAAAGAAGCTAATGGGTAAATCCCACACACAAATTTTTGCATCAGTCTGTGCCCACCACATTTTCTGTGTCTTCCATTACAAATATTTTTACGTTTTTCGTTTTTCCATGGAATTTTACGTTTAGAATTACTTCTTCTTCAAAATCATCGCAATATTTGTTAACAGTTGCGGCGAACGTCGAATAGTCATCATTTTTTTACGAGGTTGAAGCATTTCCACCATTTGTGAAAGACTGAAGTCTTTAAAATGAAGAGCTCTGTAAGGCATGTAACTGCCTCGTCAAACGTCAAATCGTTTTTGTTTTTTTTGAAAATATAGTCCACAAATTTTGTTTACTACTCTGTTCCCAATTTCCTGAGTAATAAACGTAATTTTTTCGCTTCCGTCCAAATTTGGCAATCTATGTTGAAAAAGTCTTCATAACGTCTGAAATAGTTGCCTAAATGTTTATCGTCTTCTAGAGAGTAATTAAATGTTTCTATTGTTTTTCAAACTGTGTATTGGGGAAACTTTCCCCTTTTTCAATATTCTTTTCTTGTGAATTAATTAATAGTAATTCCTGGAGTTGTATTTGTCTCTTTTCATTTATTCTTTGTGCTTCCATCTGTTTCACCTCTAATTTTAACTGTATCTCTTCACTTTTTCTGTGCTTTAATTAAATTTTCCTCCAATTTTAGCTGTCTTTCCTCACTACTTCATAAAATGTCAAGAATTGCTTTTTGAAAGTCTTCCATTATTTGCTTTGTTTCAGTGAGGGGTTTCACTTTCTTGCCGCTGATTTTTGTATTAAATCTTGTAAAAGATTTTCCTGTTTTGATTGTTGTTTAATAATTTTTTTCTTATTTAGTCGCCAATTAATTGTGGTGACTTTCTCGAAAAGAAAAAATATATTGATTTTCAAATACCTTCTGTTTGGAGTGACGAATTTTTCTTTCTATATCTAAAAAAAGTGTTCGTAGTTTTTTTTTTATGTTCGTCGTTAATTGTTGTGGCGAGTAGTTCTTTATTAATCCTTGAGCCGTTGCTTAATTGTTGTACGGCGTGGTTTGCCAATTTCTATGGGATGAGGTCTTTCTTTTTTGCTCCTTGCGTTCTTGCGAATCTTTGTTACCAAGTTGTTATACGACCAGGTCTTCATTTTAATTCCTGCAGGAGTGCTTTCAAATTGTTGCGTCGACTCGTGTGGCAATACGGTTTTTTTTTTGTTGTTTTCTGTAAGAGTTCTTTCGAGTCTTGTTGCTAAATTGTTGTGGTCGATGTGACTCTCGAATTCTCGTCGCCAAGTTGTTGTGGATCCCTGAAATGGGGCTCGCACAAATAAATGAACAACGACCAGAAATTGAAATAGAAAATAAGTGTATTAACATAAGGATAAAGACTTAAATGAAGATTAGTATTCCAGGACTGCAGGTTAGTAAAAAGTATATGTACAAGTCTCTGGAAGAGAAGCCGTAGTATATTGAGTATGTTCGCGTCGGAAGCTGACGAGTACGGCGTAATAATCTTCTCGATGAGTGGAGCATAGAACTACTGTAAAATAACTGCCAATCTGTCTCTGGACTCTCATATTCTCCGGTTAACTCTCTGTAAAAACGCGGTATTCAGTATTTATTTACCCCCCCCCCCCCACCACCACCACTAGGACAAAATGTGGCACAAGGCCTTCTTACCGTGGGTTCTCCGGGCCATATAGCCCAGCCAAAAATATCTAATTTTGCCCAGTCGTGACTCTACCCTTCGGCGGAGCCACGACTGGGTTAATACTCTCCGCTCGGAGGCAGAGAGATTGAGATTGTCAAAGGTAGTTACTGCGAGTAAACGCGGTACTCTTCCCTTTCGCTTCTATAGCAGTATTATAAGTATACTCTGGACTAGTCCATCTTTATGAAAAGGGAGAACCCCACAACAAAATTGATACACTACATTGGTTTTCTGTAGAGGATTTAGTTGTGTGGTTGTAGGGTTATTAGAAACTATGAGGTCAATTGTTTTAAGCAACACTAAAATTGTACGTATTAAAGGAATCTCACAATCTTCTACCGCAACTGAAAAATTCAAGGAAATATTAGATTTATTATATAATACAACACAAATGGAACATGAATCCCATAAACAAGTCATCCAAAAAAGCTAAACAAATTATGTGTTTAGAATGTATATATATATATGTATGTGTGTGTATATGTGTGTATGTGTGTGTGAGTTTGTGTTTGCATGTGCATGTGAGTGAAGTAAATCTGTAATCAGATTGGACATTAGTAGTCAAGTAAATGTTCTCCCGTGCAATAATCAACGCTGAAACACTAACATGTGTGTTTCTGTATTTTGTGCGCATCGCATTTACAACGATGTCATTTACAGGGCATTTTCTTTTGCAAAATATATTATCATTGAGATCTATACCATCTAAAGTGAGCAAGCTGCAACTTCTTTTGACTATCACTGAAAGGGAGATTTCAAAACATCAGCAAGATTAAGGAGACCGCAAGAAGATATTTCTATGTTCATCCCAAAAGAAAACGATTTTGAAAAGTGTTAAAGACGATTTGATAATCATGGGGAATAGTTTTAGGCTGATGCGCCCTTGCTCTAGGTAGGCTAATTTGTCGTCATTGTGTGAATACTTACCGGAAGTAACGCGTATTTCCATTGTTAATATGGAATAGGTTTTACTTTGTGAACTTTTTTCTTTTCTTTTGTTTAATTATTTTAAACTTTAGAGAGAATTTGACGTGGAAAACTTGAATATATAGTAGAAAAGGATTAAAAGACCGGCGCAAAACGGTGAAAATAGCAAACCTCAGATTTTATGAAAATATTTAACCTTTATTCTTTTATGTAATGTGCTCACTTCATGATATGAGTAATCATGTCTCTCCACAACTTCATATTCTTTGTTTTGGCATCAGTCTACTGAAGCTCGCGAGATAACTTACCTGTTGTTTCTCTTAAGCCACCTTGATCTTCATGTATTCTGTGAGTATCGTATTTTCTGAATCAATATTTTTTAAATTATGTACTGCAAGGATGTGCGTTGTGGTACAGTGGATATCGGCTCGGAACGAGAAACCGGGGAGCCGAGTTCGAATTCCAGTTGAATCCATTGTATTCACTTACGCGCAAATACCCTTGGGAAAGGTATTAATCCGTCTATTCCTTCCAGTTATGGGTTAAATAGCAGGACAGATTGGGTTCTATAGCCTTGGTCGGCAACCAGTCTACCGCAGAAAGCAATGGCAGCCTACTGCGGGATAATCTTCTGCCCAGTCAGTCATGTCTCGAAAGAGACATGATCGCAAAAGCGTGTATCACGTATGACTGACTGATACGTGTATCACGTATGACTGACTGCAGAAACTGGCGCTTTTGCTGTATATCTCGACATCCTTGACAAAAGAAATTCTGTCACTTGAAGTCTCTTCTTCATCTGAGAGGAGAGTCTTCACTATTCATTGAAATGAAATCATGATTAAGGCTGCTACTGGTCATAAAATGAGGGATCGATTTTCTTTCGTTATGAAGTAATAAACTGACCCCCCACTTATTACTTGATAATAATATAATACATCTCATCTCCTTCTATCTATGTCAAATAACAGGACAGATTGGGTTCAATAGCCTTGGCTGGCAACCAGTCTACCGTAGAAACCGGTGGCAATCTACTGCGGGATAATCTTCAGCCCAATCAGTCATGTCATTTTCGAGACATGGTCGCACAAAGCGTATGGCACTTAACTGAGTGAATCTTTTCAAATATTCTAAGACTCGCAGTATATCTATAACAAATCCGTCTCATCCTGCTGTATTGTTTCTATTCAATTTGGCAAGTTCTGGTTTCAATTTTAATTTTAATATTTCTAATGCTTTTTTTTTCTTTGTATTGCCATATGTTCATTTTCGTCGTAGAAGAGTTCCCCGAAATATTTCCCTGTCGATTTCAGGTCACTCAGGTGTTTCAGTTTGGGTTCTATGTTGGTCATCTTCAGTTTTCGTTGTTTAACGTATCACTGGAGGGTGGTCGTTCATGCCATCAGCACTTTAGTATGTTTTCCAGTGTAAAACTTCATTCCTGAATTTCTTATTGATAATTACCTTGGAAGAAATGACTTTTATATTTTACAAGACGAGTGACGGAGCGTTGTAGTTTCTAACTTATCGAAGCACATTTTTATTCCAACTTTACGCTGCTTATTTCATGTGCCCTGTCCTTTCAGGACATACGCTTTCCACGTCTCCCTATCGCTGGTGGCTCTTGGCACGCTTTCTCTTGTTACACCACGCAACCCTCGTTCCGTCATCCACCTGCTCAGGTCCTTCAAATATGTTATCTGCTGTTTTCCGTATCCCCTTTTTTCTCTATTCTGGCCTGTTAGCATCAGGTTCTCCAAGTCCTCCTTCCTCATTGCATGTCTCAGAAACTTTAGCTGTCTCTAATATTCACTATTAATTTCCTTTTCGTTTCCATCTTTTCCAAAACATCATTGCTCACATTCTCGATCCATGATATTCGCTGCATCCTTCTTAAAACCACATTTCAGCTGCTTCAATATTTTCCTTCATTTTCGAAGATATTGTCCAACATTCACCGCCATATTGAGGAACAGACATTCCATAGCAATCCAGTACTCTCTTTTTTGTTTCTAGCGAAATTGTTCTGTTTCTTAATACTTTACTCAACTTCTGGAATGCTTCTTTCGCCATGCCAATTTACTTTCGGATCTCTGTGTCGCACTTTCCGTCTTCTGTTAGAACCCGTCTTAGGTATTTAAATTTTTGTACCTCCTTTACGTTGCTTATTTTAAATTTCGGTGGATGTACGACTGAAAGAGTTGCGTTAAGTCAACAATTATATGAATAATAGACGAGGCGGGAATTGACAGGTTTTCTCTGATGGTTGGGAAAGACACTTGACATTGCGTGAAGCCTGGCGGGAAAGAATAGTAATTAATTAAAAGGTTCGTGAAAGCAAAGACAAGAAAACTGTTCGAATTATAAAGCGTGAGATTCAGACTATTTCTACTGCATTTTCTTATCATTTTTTACTCTTTACTATTTAATTCTTTTATTCTTTTTCTTTTTCGTTTTTCGGTCTTTCGTCAGGTTTGTTCTTTTATTAGTTTGAATTATTTCTTTTTAGTCTACTTTTTATCCATTTTTTTCTTTCTTTTGTTTTCTATTTTTGACCTGGGAAGTGTTTTAAAAATGTGACACGGAGGTCCAAAGACACATTGGCATGGCCAAAGACGCATTTCAGAAGTTAGCCAGTGTACTGAAGTCAGGAAAATTCCGTTAGAAACAAAGAAAAGCGTACTGGATTGCTATGTGATATCTGTCTTTCTGTATAGAAGTGAATGCTGGACGATCTCATCAAAGATGAAGGAGAGGCTTGAGGCAGCAGAACTGGGGTTTTATAGAAGGATGCTGAGGATACCATGGACAGAACTGATAATAAATATCAGGAAGAGACAAATAAGGTTCCTGGGAAACGTAATGAGGAAGGAAGTCCTGAAGAACTTAATACTCAAAGGTCGGATAAATGGAAGAAGAGACAGGGTAAAGCAGCACGAGGCGTACTTGTTAAGTCTGAGTAAATGGTTGACGGAGAGGGGCTTGGACGAGATACCAAGAGAAAGATCATTGAGGGCGACAAGAGACAGAGCCAAGTGGAAGTCCATGGTTGCTTACATCTCGAAGGGAAACGGCACAAGAAGGAGAAGAAGTTTTTTCCCTTACAAAATAAAAAAAGAAAAAAATTAAAAAACTCATTACTTGTCTCACGAATGTTATTTTTTTATATAAAAAAACCGCATTCTTTTTAAAAATTCGTGAGACAATATTTTTCTTATGACATTTTAAAATTTTTTGGCCATTGTTTTTTTTCTTTTTTTTTTCTTTCTTTTTCTCTACGATTTTATTTCACATTTTTCGCCACTTTTATCCAAATAATTTTTTTTTCTTTGTCATCAGTTGTTTACTTTTTTATTCTATTTTGCCTCGTAGTTTTATTTTTTTACTTTTTTCTCTATCTTTTGTGCTTAGTCTCTTTTGTCGGTTTTAATTATTTGTACATTTTAGTTCTTTTTTTTCTTCTTTTATTTACGACAACCTCTTTCTCCTTCATTTTCATCTGCCCCTTCTTTTCCTTCTTCGTTTTCTTCTTTTTTTATTTCTTCTTCATTTTAACGTTTTTTTAAAAATATTTTTTCTAGTTTTGTTCTTAGTCTTTCTTCCTTTTCTTCTTTTTTTACTCTTTCTTTCACGATCTTCTTTTACGTTTTTATTTTTCTCTTTTTCGCATGTATTCTCCATTTCTTCTTTTCCTATTTAATTAATTTTTCTTTTATCGCTCTTTCATATTGTCGTTTTCTTTGCTCCTGATCGCCCCTTTAATCATTTTAACTCACCTTTTTGTTCTTCTCCTCTAATTAGCCATTCCCTCTGTCTTTTCTATTAATTTCTCTTTATTTTTTCATTTATTATTTACAGTATTACTTTCTATCTTATTTTTCTTCTGTCATTGTTTTACTATCGTTTCTTCTTTCTTTCTTTCTTTCTTTCTTTCTTTCTTTCCTTTTGCATCTTAGATTTCGTTTTCCTTTTTTTCCTTCTTTTCTTCTTATCAGTCGTTATTTTCCTCATATTTGCCTTTTCTTCTCCATCTTCATTTCACAAATCTTCTTAAAAAAATAAAATACTTGACCCCCGACAAATCCTCATGCATGGACGAATGTGTTGAAAATTTTCGACCATTACAATCACGCAATGTTTTATGCGGAACGTTTGTCCCTTCCTCTCATATTGCATCCACCCGCTATCAGTATCGTCCGGGTGGAGTAACCGAAACTTACCTTAAACCACTATCCTGAAATATATCCCTCTATTTGGGCCTGAGACTGCCGGCGTACACATCTGCCCCATTCATCACGGAGGTTTGGGGAATTTATGTACCGCGGTTATACCTACAATGGAGAATCATAAGAGGAAATTAACAAAGTAAAAAACGGATTACTCGATGACTACTGAGAAGTGAATGAAATGAAATTTATCTTTTTCTTAACTAGACTTACCACCAAAAGGTGTTCAGTTATATTCCCTCAAGTATATTTCTATTGGCATATATATATATATATATATATATATATATATATATATATATATATATTCATTAAAAAAATAATAGATAAGGTGTTTGAGTTTGAGTTTTGTTTAACGGCATATCAACCTCTGTGGGTTATTTAATGCCAAAAAGGTGTTGGGGGTTAAGATAGTTTTTTAAATGTTCGGTAATAGTGAGAAGGTTGATTTAGTCAGATTCTGATGAAAATGTTTTATTTCTTTATTTTAGAAAACTGAAGATGTCTTCTAGTTTTGTATTCAAAAATGTATTGCTGGTAATAATTTTTGTATCATTCACAAATATATTAAGGCAATATTGTTTTCTTCAAAAATATGTGATGGTAATAATTTTTTCCTTCAAAAATGTATTGTTGGTAATATTTTTTATAAAGGTCTATATTTATGTATATATTTCTATAAAAAAACATTTTTTATAATTTCATAGTGTTTGACCCCAGTTTAGAGGTTAACTATTTAACTGTAGCTGGGACTCTAACAGGTGCTACCACTCCGGGTCAGGGTGGACCTGAGAACAACAACAATTAAGAGGTAATTCCATTAAAAACAGAATATCTACACATATACGAGTATCGATTAAAAATAATGTTCAAACAAATAAATTAAATATGTCGGTTGTTAAAACCATTTCGTTAATATTCGTGACTTTCCGTAACATTATATATATATATATATATATAATTCAGATACTTTAATCCAAGTGAAAAAAGCAGGAAGGTAAATTCTAAAAACCCGATCCTAATTAATATTAAAAATTTTATTCTAATATTAAAAAATGATACAGGAAGAGAGCTCCATGTAATAAAATATTACAGAGCAAATATCCTTTTTTAAATTAATCCTTTTTTAATATATATATATATATATATATATATATATATATATATATATATATCTGTGTGTGTGTGTGTGTGTGTGTGTGTATTTGCACGCAATTAACCCTGTCAAACGGAAACTTATTTTTAATAGATTATCATATACTCTATTTTTTTAAACGTATTCATTCATTTATTTATTTACATCTACCGGCCTGAATATTCAAGAAATTTTGTTAAAAAATATGCGTCATCCGGCACCTGTATCCTCTAGAGGAAACCGTCATTAAAGCTGAAATGCCACGTAAGACTTTTTAAAGTAAATAAATATACTGCTTGATAAATAAATATACTGTTTGCACACACTTATGATAGGGTGGCCAGTCAATCCGTGTCGCAAACACCTGGTCAAATAGGTTTGTGTTTGATGGCCATTCACAGAGCTAACCTGTAGTTTATACTGGATCAAGGTTGAGCCGTGGCTTAGGTAGAGTTTCTTAGATAGAGCGCATAACCTGGCATGATCAGATTGAGCAAGGATCAAAACATGGGTCACAATGACTTGATACTTCCTGACTGCGTAACCATCGACGGCTTCTGAACAGTTGCGGACACGTAATTTCTGTCAATCCGTGGAATGGTTTTCAGACACTTTCAGGCACTCAGTGTGACGCAGTTATCCGTACCAATAAATCCAAGAATCCATCTCAAAACAAGGCTTGCGCTGTAACATCTATATTTATCTTCATATAGAAGGTATCATCTATCATGAATTACTAAGCAAAAATTGTCCTGGGATGACGATGAACTGCATCCGACAGGAAAACCTTTGATCGGGAGATTGCAGGTTTCGTAGAGCCTGGAATCACCACTTAATTGCTGTTGTTTCTAGTTGCACCTTGACACGGGGTGGTAGCACCTTTTACGGCCCAAGCTACGGACAAATAGCAAAAAAGAAAACAAAAATCAAAACAAAATCTTTACAATGAAAGTATAAAAATACATTTTTATAATAAAATTAGTTCTTTATGGTAAAATTAACAACGATACATTGTAATAGCAAAGTGTACTAACAATACATTTTATCTGTAGTTGAAGACATGAAATTTCGTTCAAGATATTTAGTTAATTTTGTACAAAATATTTAGATTTCGGGATATGACACATCTTCTTCTTCTTCTTCTATGTGCCCTGTCCTTTCAGGACGTAGGTGATCATGATTTTCCACGTCTCCCTATATCTGGTGGCTCTTAATATGCTTTCTCCTGTTACACCTCGCAACCCCCGTTCCGTCATCCACCTGATCAGGTCCCTCAAATATGTTATCCGCTGCCATCCTTTGTCTCTTTTCCTTCTATATGGCCTGCCAGTATCAAGTTCTCCAAGCCCTCCTTCCTCATTGATTGTCCCGGGAACTTCAGTTGTCTCTTTCTGATGCTCAGTATTAATTTTCTTTTGGTTGCCACTCTTTCCAACACCTCATCATTGTTCCCATGCTCGATCGATGATATCCGCAGCATCCTTCTGTAGAACTACATTTCCGCTGCTTCAAGCTTTTTCCTCATCTTCGATGATATTGTCCAGCATTCACTGCCATATTGAAGAACTGACATCAGATAACAATCTAGTACTCTCTTTTCTGTTTCTAGTGAAAACTGCAATCATTGCACAAAAAGTTTCAGAAACAGCGTCCATATTGATTAATCGTAAATGTGTGTTGCTCTTTCGTTATAATAAAAGACGACATATTGCCCAGTCTCTCAGTAAAGATTATAAATCTAAATATCCTCTTTAAACTTTTGATTTCATTCCATCAAATTATCATCGTTTTCGATCATTGTAAGATTTTTAGAATTCAACTGGTATTCGAACTCGGCACCACGTTTAAATTTTAGAAGTCTCTGTACTAAAGCCAAATTCTTATCCGAGCAATTACCATGAAAATGTATATAGAAAAGATACACAAAAGCCACATTACAGCGTTGTGGAAGTAACTCAAACCGAGCTGCCAGATTATGACTGATAATATTGCTGATTCTTCTTTGGATTTTATCAAAGAGCTCAAGGTAAATAGTACGAGCACCAGAACATATGTGGAGAAATATTCTAAGATTTATAGATATGTATGATAGATTCCGGAGAGAAAATTGTCTCTCCCATCACAGTGAACCGACTTTTTTTTAGCAGCGTAACTAACAAGATACAACCCAAAATGCCAAATACAGGTGGGGGATAACAGAATCAAACAAGTCCAAGAATTTAAGTACCTAGGAAGTGTTCTAACAGGAGATGGAAAGTGCGACACGGAGATCCGAAGGCGAATTGGCATGGCAAAGGACGCGTTCCAGAAGATGAGCAAAATACTAACACACAGGAAGATCTCAATAGAAACGAAGAAAAGAGTGCTAGACTGCTACGTGATGTCAGTTCTTCAGTACGGCTGTGAATGCTGGACAATATCATCGAAAATGAGGACAAAACTGGAAGCGGCCGAAATGTGGTTCTACAGAAGGATGCTACGTATATCGTGGACTGAGCATACAAACAACGACGAAGTGTTAGAAAGGATGGCAACAAAAAGGAAATTGATGCTGAGCATCAGGAAGAGACAACTGAAGTTCCTGGGACACGCAATGAGGAAGGAGAGCCTGGAGGACCTGATACTGACTGGACAGATAGAAGGAAGGAGAGACAGAGGAAGGCAGCGTATAACATATCTGCAGAGTCTGATCAGGTGGATGACAGAACGGGGGTTGCCAGGAGCAACAGGAGCAAACATACTAAGAGCCACAAGGGATAGAGAGACGTGGAGACAGGGCACATAGAAGAAGAACTAACAATGTTTTCAATATAGCCTTTCCACTTCATGTCAGCTGAGAATGTGAGCCCGAGAAGGCATAACGAGTCACCTCTCTGAAGGTTAGCACCAGGCATGCTGATGGAAGGCAAAGAGTGGTCTCTCAGATGATTAATAGTGAGAACTGCTCATCTCTGATTGCTACAGATGTTATTATAAAAAAGAGGTTTCGGTTAACTACCATCTGGCCATCTTCAGGTGTCCCTTATTATGTGATAGCTCATATGTGTTGATTATTGCATTACATTTGTCCCTATGGTAACGGTTCTTGTTTGTTCCTGCTAAACCAGTCTATATTGTTTTCATTACTTGATCAAGGATTGAATGCACGACCACTGGATAGCAACAACATTTGACTAACAAATGCACATCACATATCCTCTATGCTATGGTCCTAAAGCATATCGGTGGTGTAATTAAATCTACACTGGAATTATGTTATTGATAATAAAGGGAAATATAATCTCGAATAAAAATATAAATTAAAACCGAAGAAGCATTTGTTTCTTTTCTCTCTTCAAACACGACAGAATTTTCTTTCCAATCTAACATATGTCCTATGTAATTAACATCATTATTGTTATTTGGTGTTGTTTTTGTCGTTATTGGTGGTGATTGTTGTAGTGGTGGTACCTTATTCTCAATAGAATTATCCCCTTTTGTTATAGAAAGTAAAGTAGTATTTTCTTAAGATTCGACTAGTATGCATCCCTGTACAAAAAAAGAAAAAAGAAAAAAAAAATCAAGAAAATGAAAAGTAGGCTGTATATTGGTCGAATGTGAAAAGGACTCTTAAAGCGCCGTCACACTAAACCCCAAATTAGGACACAATCATCTCAACGTGCACAATCTCCTTTCGTATCCACCCGTCCCGCACAATTCATCCCAATGAACTTTGAATCAACCTCGCAGTTATGAATTCAGTTTTCCAATTCAATACCATCAGACATCTCCCACAAAAACTTAGTTTTTCATATTTCTTTTTCCTAGTATTCTTTTCCTCGAATTAAAGTAAAGCTTCTCTTCCTTCCTCATTTTATTTATTTATTCACTTGCTGCTTAATACCCGTCAAAATTGATATATTCAAAAACTGCTGCTTCTGACAGCTATTGTAATTTCTGTGCCTAGAATCAAAGTATAGCGACCCGGTCCTCTACCAGCATTAGCGCAGTATCTGTACCCTCTGCGTATTTTTAATAAATGCTCACCCAATACATGAGCCACTCAAGGTAGATGATTACTAAGTAAGGTCGTAGCGAGAGAAATATGCACGTATTATGAAGATATGTATCATGTATATGATTTAATTCGAAACTTAAGGAGATTAACGTTTTAGGGTTCGGAGAATCATCTTCTCAGGAATTTTTGCCCATAAAGTAGTGACTCTTGGAAGTAAATTCTCTAAATAGAACTTACTTATTACTAGTAAAATATGAAAGGAACGAAGATGTTTTGGATCTATATATATGGCATGGAAGATCATAAATATCTGAATTTGTGGAACTAGTGACTGTGTCTCATCAGAATAGTTTCCGTAAAAACAGTGATAGTGCAGAGAAACGGTTATAGGAGACGCTTTATTGAGTGGAAAAATAATCCATTACTTATAAGGCTGCGTAAACACTTTTGAACTCCGTGAAGGTTGGAAAGATAGAATTTGCTAGCTTCAGGCTTTATAATGGAATTTGTCTATATTTCTGAGATGAGGTAGTAATTACAGTATTTACATTATTCGGACTATTGTTCTCATCTTTGTTGCCATTTGTACGACGTTTTGGCCGTTGTACTCTCCGGCATTCTTCAGTTGATAAGAATTTCGAACCGAACACTTTATTACAGTCACAGTGGATATAGACGTTGGTTAGTTCCTGACTTGAGTCTTAGAGTTCAATACCAGGCTACAGCCATGGTCAACAAGTAACGGGCAGGGTTAGAGGGTGATAACTCATCACTTCCAATCGAGGCTTTACGCAAGGAATGAGGATGACATACCCCAGTGATTGTAATAAAGGATTCGGTTCGAAATTCCTTGCACATGAAGAGCATACAACGGCCGAAACGTAGTACAAATGGCGAAAAAGTTGAGGACAACAGTCCGAATAATGTAAATACTGTAGTTAATGGAATATTGGAAATGGGATTGATCGATTTCTTTTATGCGGCTTGTTAAACATTTGTGGGTAATTTAAGATCAAAACATATTTTGTATTGTAGGAATAATTATTCTTTCGCGAGTGAATATTGTATTAACAATTTTCACGGAATGATAAAACTCCTACTATTTAACTTATAGCGGTAAAGAAACGAATTCAATCTTGGAAAGGTCAAGAGACAAGGCAGCGAAACATCAACACCCGCAAGGAGCATTTGCCAGGACTAAGCGGATCAGTTGTCAGAGAGCATAGTCTTGCTATAAGAAAGACAGTGCCACATGGGCGTTAACTGTGATGCCAGGCATCGCCTGTGCAATGTAGATAAATTTGTACAGTCAAAAAAGTACAGGAATGATGGATACAAATCATTGTACCGTCTTATTGATTTAATAAGTATTTCTTTTTACTTGTAACTTTCTGGATGTACATCCTTTTTTAAATAATGTTTTTCTCATATCATACTTTACAAATATTTTAGAAATAAGTTGAGTTTTTTATAAAGTGATATTTAATATGTGAAAATGTGCCATTAAATATGTTTTTTACTATCCTTATTCCACTCACTCGCTCAGTAACACACTCACTTCTTTTTTCTTCTTCGTTTTCTTTCTTTCTTACTTTTCCTTTCTTTTTTTACTTCTTACTGTGCTCATCATCGCTCTTTTATTCCCTTTCTGTCTTTCTTTCTTTGCTTATTTTTTCTATTTTTTCTCTCTTACTCTTCTCTTTCTTTTTCTTTCTTTCTTTCTTTATGTAATTTTCATTCTTTTATTTGTTTTGATGTTTATTCTTCCTTTTTTGACCTCTCAATTTCATTCACCCATCTCACTACAGTTTTCTTTCTTTTTTCTTTAATTCTTGTGTTTTTTAAAAATATTTCTTTGGTTTGTCTTTTCTTTTCTTTTCTTTTCTTTTCATTCATTCATTTTTTTCGTACTTCCATTTTTCCTTTTGTCTCAGCGTCCTATCTTTCTTTTATTCGCTTAATTTCATTCTTCCTTTTTCTTTCTTTATAATTTGAACAGGTGAAGAGGCTCATCCCTTGTTTCCTGTTTAGGATGCGGTTTCCGGTTTTCTCATTTCCAATCTTTTCACTCTTTTCTTTATTTTTTCAATTGGAGAAGATAGACTAATCTATCGCCCGGTTTACACTCCACCCACGTCTATTTAACAGGTGAAGAGGCTCATACCTTGTCTCCTGTTCAGGATGCGGTTTCTGGTTTTCTCTTTTTCAATATTTTCACTCTTTTCTTTTTTTTCTTTTTTTTCAATTGGAGTAGATAGACTAAACTATTGCCCGGTTCACACTCCATCCACGTCTATTGATCAGGTGAAGAGACTCATCCCTTGTTCCCTGGTTAGAATGTGGTTTCCAGCTTTCTCTTTTCCATTCTTTTTACACTTACGTAGCCCCCTGCGCATCAGTGGCGTTATCGCCTTGCTTGGGGTGATATGATTAAAAAAAAAATAATTTGTTGCTCGCTCTAATTTTTCCTTCTTTCCTCTCTTTTATATTTATTTATTTATTTTTTCACATCACTCTTTTTGTCCGCTTTTCTTTCCTTCTTTCATTTTGCATTCATTTAGTTTTCTATTGTGCAGAAATCATCATCTCTTCTTTCTGTACACGTGCGCCGAGCGGAGAAATTCTAATTGGGTCCCAATTTACTTCACCATCCCCATTGAAAGGAAGAAGCATCGCACTTCATTCTGACATCCTCTTTCACCTCGATATTACAACGACCACCACTACAACAACTATCACCACCACCACCACCATCACCTATTCTCGTTACCTACAATTCTATATTTCCACATAACACAATTCATTCGTCTTACCCGTTTTCTAGCATTGCTATATTTTTTAAAAAAAGGAAGAAATGCCTCTACGGTGGACCTCTCGACCTTCGTCAACCCTTTGTATCCAATATAGCCGACCCCACTAAAAATCCTCACATCAGGTGTAAAGTACCTGTAAACATAACGCCATTATCTATGCAGAGAGATGTCAGAATCTGCCTTGAATTTTCGGTGAGATTCCTCTTAAATCTAAAATTAACATTGAAAACAGTAAAAATACTAATTGTCTAAGTACATTATACAATAGAAATCCACGTGCCTTTTTAATTACTGAAATTAATAAGTTAACTATTTATGTAGCTTAATATGCGTTTATTTTACATAACAGTTATATATTCAGTGCTTAACTGGGGAAAGCTTGCATATTTTAATACTTTAAGCAAAACTGCTTTCAATTAATCCTTATAGAGAATATATTTTGCCTACCATCAACATGTCTGATGCTAACCTTTAGAAGACCAAATCTTTGCGCCTACTTAGGCTCGCGATTTCCACTGGTATGAGGTGGAGTGATTGTATTGAAATATACCACTCGTGCGTTCACTGAATATTACTGCTATATCTGGTCTGGTGCTCCTATAATATATCTAGAGATTCTTGACAAAATTAAAAAAAGGGTCTGTAATATAATCGACCCCTACCTGGTATCTCTACTTCAGACATTTTCTCATAGATTCGTTCTGTCTTCTCTACAAATATTTTCATTGTAATTGTTCTGATGAGATTTTCTTTTTGGTGCGACGACCAAAGGAATTTAAGCTTCCTACTAAATTGGTAACTATGTTTCGCTGTTTTATTGTTGGGCTTTCTAGATATAACCGTAAATTCAATTCGAATATTTTCTTTTGCTTCTCTGTCACGTATAATCTTCTTCTTCTTCTTCTTCTTCTTCTTCTTCTATGTGCCTTGTCCTTTCAGGACGTAGGCAATCATGGCTTTCCACGTCTCCCTATCTCTGGTGGCTCTGAGCATGCTTTCTCCTGTAACATCACGCAACCCCCGTTCTGTCATCCACCTGCTTAGGCCCTTCAAATATGTTATCCGTTGCTTTCCTCTGTCTCTTTTTCCCCCTCTATCTGTCCTGTTAGTATCAGATTCTCCAAGCCATCCTTCCTCATTGTATGTCCCAGGAACTTTATTTGTCTCTTTCTGATGCTCAATATTAATTTCGTTTCCCTCCTTTACAAAACCTCATAATGGCTCACATGTTCGGTCCATGCTCACATGTACGCTCTCCAATCGTCATCTTCTGTCTTAACCCTATTCTTTTGTTGTCCTTTCTACTCACAAAAGTCTTCTCATCTGTTTGCAATCACAGTAACCCTTTGCGTTTTTATTGGCATTATCGCCTTGCTTGGGATGAAAATTTTCTTTAAAGTACACTTTCAGTTTCAGATATGTTTAAACCTATGGACTTGCTGATACATCGTTGTACATATATACTTTGGTAAACAAAAAAGAATTACTTTAATTACTTTCTTTTCTTTATATGATTGGCATAAAAAGAAGCACTAATCTATGAAGTATTAAAAGTACATGATAATATCTTGTGATATAGTATGAGCTAACAAATGATTAATTTGACTATATTTGATAGTTTAGCGCAAGTGAATTTTTAAGGGTAATTCTTTTGATTAGTAGCCCATGTTAGCCTAACTTATTCTAACAGGTTATCCGAAATAGTAACACGTAACGAAATTCAGTATGTGATTTTTATTATCAAAATTATTATATCATTATCGAATTCAATATTTGGTCACGTTCAGTTTTCAAAAAATAGCCCAGTTTGAAAGAAGGTCTCTGTTTGGTCAAACACCATCCCTTTGCCGGTGAGACTGGATTGACCAGGGACGAAATCTGGGCGACGGCATGTGGAGGCCATGTGCTGCCTAGATTGAATGATCCACTTCTCGGCCGTACCGAATTGATTCAAAGAATTATAGTGCTTACGTTTGAGGCAGGTTTGGCTGCAGGAGTTGTCGAAAAGTTCTCAGTATTGACAGTCAACTGTCTTTTTGGCTCCATTGTGGGTTTTCATTCTGGATTTACTTCCATAATTTTTTCTGTCTTTGGATGTGACCGCAAGGCAATAAGTTTTAAAATCAAGGCCTTACTTTTCCCAAGATGGACTAACTTCCAGGAGTGTTGAGATTTGTCTCCCCAAAGTAACTGGTTAGTAAATGCCAGTTATCTGCCTTTGGCCATTTTATAGCTTGGAGATCAACTTATATCTCTACTCTATATTTATACATACCAGGGAATAAATATATGGTAGACATTTGTTCATCTCGTGAGATAAAGGTAACGCCATGTTTGGACAAAATTTGATACAGGAGTGACACCTCTAGGGTGTAAGCCTGGGTGATGATATATGGAAGCCGTGCATTATCCAGAATATATGGCCCCTGCCTTTTGGCCGTACTGACAAGATCCAAATGAATGCAGGGCGTTATCTTTGTGGGTGGCTTGGCTGCAGTTGTTTGGAAAGTTTTCAGTGTTGACAGTCAATCGTCTTTAAGGTTCCACTCCATGTTTCATTCTTGATTTACTTTTATAGCCTTTGTCATG
This sequence comes from Ascarosepion bandense, assembly GCA_037127315.1. Classification (NCBI taxonomy): domain Eukaryota; kingdom Metazoa; phylum Mollusca; class Cephalopoda; order Sepiida; family Sepiidae; genus Ascarosepion; species Ascarosepion bandense. Next base: position 2,483,242 of record JBBBDQ010001395.1, on the reverse strand, counting down.
TTTGGATATGACCGCAAAGCAGCGAAGTCTTAAAATCAGGGTTACCCTTCCAACTAGATAGACTGTTTTCCTGGGCTGTTAAGCTTTATCTACTCTAAAGTAACCGTACTAGAAAGGATGTTTTCTATAGTAGAGGCATGTCTAGAATCTACTTTAAATGTTTGTTAATACCTTGCTTGGAAGCGAAAATTGACCAGCAACTGAATATTTACTGATTCATCAAATACTTATGAACTCATAGCTAAGTAAATAAATTGGGCCACAATACACGAATTAATTTGCTTTTGAAAGCCCATGACTGTGAAATTTAAAATTGAGTTTCTTGTCATAAATATCCCACTTTAGCCCTAGCTTAGTTTAAAAAGAGTTTAAAATATTACAAGTAAATAAATTTAATATTTATTAGGGATGGACTTTCAAAATGACCCCAAATGTTGATAATAACAAAATTCAATATGCTGTCGTGTTAGGCTTTCATATGTCGCCCAAAAGTAACAAGAAAAAAATATTATTAGATTGTCACACATGAAATGATGCATTTTTGTTTAGTTGTTGATCTGGTCGTCTAACGAAGTAACCTCTTCAGTATTTAAAAAAAACTCAACTTATTCCTGACTATTTTTCTTTTCAGATAATTTTTCTTTCGATATATTGTTATGCATAAACCCAATGAAAATAATTAAAATGAAACAATGCCGAGTAATCTTATTTTATACTTTTCCAACTGAAAAAAGAAACATTTTTTCGTCGAATTATTACATGCGTTGAAAAATGGATGCTCTTTGACAATAGTAAGAGGTCGTTAGATATGAATGAACCACTAAGACAATGCCCACTACATCTAATACACCCTAAAAAGTTAATCGTTGCTGTATAGTGGTGTTACAAAGGGGTTATTCATAATTCATTCTTACCTGAAGGGAAAGGAATAACAGCAATATTGTAGAAAAAAGGAGTGAAAAATTGGAAAGAAACATCCTAGACTTGTGAATAGGGATGACCGCCAATTTTGCTGGATGACAACACACGGTCGCACATTTCTCAATCAACCGTTCAAAAGGTGCATAACCTGAATTATGAAATTTTGCTTCATCTTCCATATTTACTTGATATCTCTCCTACTGTTTATCACTTATTTAAGCATTTTGAGCTTTTATTAATCAATAAAACATTCTCCAATGAGGAAGATGTAATCGAAGAATTTGAACGATTTATCACATCAAAAGATGATGATCTTTAAAACGATCAAGAATTTAGAGGTGCGTTGGAAAACAGTCATTCAACATGGTGCCGATTTCATTTAAATTATATATTTAACATTTGAAAAGCATTTGATTCATTTCCTATAAAGTACGTCATTTTATGTGTGTCACCCTAATATTTAGTGGGGGTTGCTTTTTCTAAAATTCGTGCCAAAGCTCCAGGGATTCTAAAAGAAGTGCATCTAGCGTAGTAATCATCGGCACGGAAAGCACAATCGGTGATGTGATTCCGTTTATTTTCGAAAAAAAAAATTAGCAAATGTAGGAGCCTACATCTAATGGTTAAATTGATCAACACACAGACATTAGAAGACTAAAACTTTTAGAGGCACTACATATCAGAAGTAAAAGACCTCTTATCAATCGCACAGCTTTCCAAGTTTCTGGACATATACTTACTTGTGTTTAGAGGGTTTATTTGAAATATAATTAATGTAAATAATTCTTTGCCTTTGAGTAATTTGATAATTTACATAATTAGTTCCTTTGAAGTTCAAATTCTCTAACGTATGTTACAGCATTTCAAAACTTTAACAACGAAGTATTCTATATAATTCACGCATCTATTTGAGCATATATCTTCACATGTGCTTGTTGTTTACATTATTTGAATTTAAAAAAAAATCATAACATCTATTTATTTTCTTTTAAAATGTTGTAAAACTTTTCCTGCTACAAGGCAATATTTTTAAACTGTAACATAGTCCCTGATGATGAACGATGACGTTCGTAAGTACCAGGAGAAACTTTGGACAATTTTTATACAAATATAATTCCGAAATAAAAAGCCTAATCAGAAAATATTAAAAAATTCAAAAGAAAATATGTAAGACTATGTTGCCTCTATCGTTTAACTCAAGTTGTTTAAAATGGTTAAATAGAATAGTCTGGGATCCCCAGCCATTTTTGGCAGCAAGAAGAGAAGAAAAATTTTGATTTCTGGAACTGAGGAGAAAGTGACCTAAAACCAATCCACTGTCTTTCCTATTAACGCAGAGGTGCGGATAGTATAATTGATAGATATTTAGAATGAGTACTTGAAGAGGCGAAGTTCGAATTCCAGTCGAGCTCGTTGAATGCGTTGTCCAAGAATACATAGCACTTCACAGACAAATCGCAGTCTAACAGCTGAAGGGACATGTCATTAAAAAAAACAACCTTTTCAATGTAACACTAAAAATTCACAAAGAAAATAATTCAAAATTTAACAGCGGTGGGCTAACGAAAGTGACTCTAAATTTTGCTAATAGCTGAATTCAATATTTAGCAGCGTTTCGTTTTTTATGTGCTGTGTCCCTTCAATACGTAGACGATCATGACTCACCGCAATCCCCTGTCTTCTGTAGTTTAAAAATATTGTCTTTGTTATCTCTCCTAAAATTTCTTCCGTCATCCATTTACAGAAGCTCGCTTGTTAGGTTATTCATTGTTTTTCTCTGTACCACTTGCCTTAAATCTCTCCTGAGCCTATCATATTTTCCAAGCCGACTTTCCCCATTCTGTGCTCTAGAAATTTCAACATTATCTTCCTGGTGTTAAATATAAGTGTCTATTTTGCTTTCATTTTCTAAACTTCGTCGTTGCTCACGTGTTCAGTGTATGGTATTCTCAGTATATTTTTGCGGAACCACATTTCTGTTGCTTCATGTCTCTTCTTTATCTGTGAGGAGATTGCCCAGCTTTCTGTTTCTTAATAATTTGAGCTTTTGGAAGGAGGCATCTTCCGCTATCCCAATGCGCCTTTGAATTTCAGGTATCGAACTTTTTTCGTCGTCCGTTCAAATACTTCTCAGATATTTAGATTGTTTGCTTTTGATAGCTGTAATTTTTAATTTGCATGTTGGCGTTTTCCTTCTGCTAAAAACTATGCATATCGTCTTCTTGAAATGGATGTTCATTTCTATTCACCAACAAATCACAATTCGAATTTAGTATGTCTGTTGATTCTTTTGAGATGAATCCTCCTCTTGCAAGTGAATGTTGACGACACTTTATCATTTTCTAGCACAAATCTCAATTGAAAATATTTTAGTAAAAAAAATGTTTCACCAGTATTCCAAAGGGATCGATATATTAATAGTAAAATTACGTTGGTATGGGTGGTGGCAACAAAAGTGACTAAAATGAAAATGAAAATGTACCAGTTGAAGACTTATAGGGGAGAGAGACTGTTTGTCATAAAAATGAGCCAAAAGTCCCAGATTTTACCTGGACTTTAGCACTATATTCTAGAATTAATAGAACTCATTTTTCATCATAAATCACCTATTTCAGCCCTAAAATATGTTCCTATATCTGTTGTTATGGATTATATTGAAATTTAAATATAGTGTCAAATGTATTCTTATGACATAAGCTTACACTAGTAAGCATATGTAATATGTAATACGCAAACAGGTAGAAAAGTATACTTAACAGATTTAGAAACATATTTTTTATTACATTCTGGTGTTTTCTGTAGTTAATACATTATTCTCTGGCCAATTCAGAAATGAATCTTTTAGATATTACGCTTAATTTAGTCTGGTACAAAGACAACGCTGAAAATTCCGTAAGGTTTCCTTAATGATCACACGACGTATTCAAAATCCTGCTGGAGTAAAGTCTCTTAGTGAGATTGTGTCTTCCCGTCTACCATGGTAACGAGCACTCGCTTACTGGAGGTTGTCACATAGCAGCTGCATTTGATTCACAAGTGGTTCGTTTTTATTCAGCCTCGTGTGTCATTTCAGTGATAGCATTTCTTGTTTCGAGAGGCAAGTCGAACATCTTGGAAACGCGAAGAATCGTTCTTGGGGTGTTGCGTTAGTTGGGCATAGTAGCTTGCAAAGCCTGTGGGAGTAATTGTTCGGAATTTTCTACAGCTACCTCTTTGTCAGAAGCTGTTAAATCAACAGTTTTTCAGATTATTCTATTATACTTCTCACAATGACCATTGCCTTGAGAGTTATATGGTATTGTATATACGGCTACTACTCGCTCTTGTAGGAATCGCCGTACGCTTTCAGAAATAAATAAAGCTCCTCTGTTCGAATAGATATACGCGGGTTGCCTGAAGACAGCAAACATTGGGCAAAGTGCTTGTATGACCGTCGTAGAGGATACATCTGAGCAGGATATATCAAAAGGAAACCGTGAATAATCGTTAGTTATTATCTACTTGCATTTGTTTCGAGTTTGCGGAACTTTAAAATCCAACGCGATTTTTTTAAGTGTTACGTGGCTTTTATAAAAAATAAGATGGTAATCTCTTTCACATCCTCTACTGGGTAGTTAAGATTTCTGATTTTCGTCACGTGGACCATGCTTGTAATACATGGGTGGCACAACTCTATGTAATCTCATTAATTCTTCTTTGCTAGCAGCCAAGCTTCATACAGTAGATAGAGCGTTCACAGCTGCGTTATTTTCACCGGAGCGGTATGTTACATCGAACCAGTAAAATGAGAGTTTCATCCTCCAATTGGCTATCTTCTTATTTTTAATTTTGCTATCTTCCTATTTTTAATTTTTCATCCTCCAATTGGCTATCTTCTTATTTTTAATTTTCTTCTTATTTTTAACGTTTTCGAGTTCAACATTAATATGACTGATTTTTGATATGGAATTAATTTAAAGTTTTTCCTGATCAAATAATGCCTTTATTTTCATGGCGAGTTGACAATAGCATGACTTTCTTTCTTTATTGCAGAATTCATACGTTTTGATTTAGACAGGGTTCTGCAGAAAAAAGAAGTTATAGGCCTCCCAGACTGTCGTAAAGATGTGGTTATGGTGCATTCTGTGTCATCTGTCTCTTCTACCGAGGTAGTTTATGATCGGCGGTAGTAATAGCTGTTTTTGCAATGTACCTCTTCAACACATTAAACACTTTCTTTGCTATCGGAGATAACGGAAATTTTTATACAGTTGTTACAAGGGGGATATGTTTTTGAAAATGACAGTATCCAATGAGTATAGTGTGCAAATATACTTAATTCACGGCGTAAAGCAAGTTAATCTTTTGAAACCGGTAAACTGAGTAATGGATCAAATGTTTTACATCGGGTTTTATATTATTTTTACTGACTATGTATCTAAGTAAGTTAATATCTTTACGCCTTAAATTAATATTTGTCTTGGTTAAGTGTCACCTTATAATTTTTAAGTGCCAACATGGATAATTCGTGATTTCTGTCATGTTCCGCTCTATTTTACCCTGCAAATGGTTACATTATCGATGTCAGCATACGTGCCTTGCAGGTTCTTTTCCGATATTATAAGTCCTATCACACGTTGAAAGCTAGCTACCCCGTTGTTACGCCAAACGTTATTCTGCAAAATTGATAACGCTTACAGCTATCCTTGAAGGCTGTATATGGTATATAGCTACCTGATTTTGGGCACTTTTGAAATCAAGAATACTAAACAGACTTATTTTGGCTATTTTTTCTTTCATCACGTCTATTTTTGGTAGAAGGTAGTTATCCAGCAAAGAAAACTTAAATTTTGGGAATAGTAGATTGTCATTCACTTTTTCATGTTCTCGGAAGAGATTATGACGCTTTGAATTCTCCGCAGCGAAAGACTAACTTCGGTTTGGATAAATTATTTATCCTCCCCTGTCTGTCACCTAGATTTAATAGCTACTTGTTTACAATCGAGCGTTAGATTGTTGAAAAGTGCTGGGTACGGCATTCTCGTGTCTGCTAGGCCGCAGACTTTAAAAGGTGGCTTAGAGCCTCCAAAGAGGATTTCTACAGATGAATATTGACGCAAGAATTTTTGCTTTAATATTAGGTCCCAACATAAATCTTTCATTAGTAGACACTTTACACCTTTGATATAAAGTACCTTTTATTTTAGGTCAACCAGACAGAATCCCAGTACTTGTACTGAAAGAGATGGTTTAGCCATCTCCACTTGTTAGATATGAGGAGGTTATCTATCAATTTTCTTTCGCAATGCTTGCATTAAGAACAATTTCTGTGCTCCCCGTCTTTAAATAATTTTAGTAGATGTTTGTTAGCTGTGATCTCTATCGTTGTCGTTGATAGACAGCCACGTGCATATTCACTGATTCTGAACACGATACCGTTTGACGTACCTGCTTTTCGCATGAATAGTATTTGTCCCTTTTAGCAGGGTATAATGACTTTGTACAACTCTTGTCTTCAAAGAAAAAACAATGCGTTTAATTATGGATTAATTTTTGTAGAATCAATTTTTCAAATAATGGAGGGCCGAAATAGGTGAAAAGGTCTCCGATGTTACTGCATTTATATCGTACGTTTTAGCATTTTGTTTTGCTAAATCTAGTACACTTGACTGGTCATATGTCTGCTAAAATGTTAAGGTCCTATTTTTGAGAAATCTTTGTTGGATATCCGTGGACCGAAGCCCGTTCATCTTCTATCAATTCGGCTCGATATTGTTTCGCTTTTACTAACTCTTGATAGAATCCATAAACTGTATCTGAGAGCAGTTGACGTCTGGTAGCCAGTAAGCTTCTAAAGACCATTTTATTACTTTTTATGTAGATTCTGTCCCGGGTTGTTAAAGCCTCCCGTAGAAAGGTGCATCTGCAAAATACTCGAAAACTTGTGATGAGACGTGAAGTAGTGCAGCTTAGAACATTCGTCGCAGTAGGTACTTAAGAAGTTTATGAAATTTCTTCTCAAATGACGATATACTAATTCGGTATCAGACGCGTTGGGGGTTTATAATAACTTTCTCTGGACAAAGTACATTAGCCATTATCAAAATTTTTAACAAAGAGGGTTCATTAAACTGTAGTCGAATTGCTAGAGAAAAATCCATATTGGCTTAAATTTATGTTTTAATGAACTCTGTATACAAGCAGAGTACTGGACTGATCAATTAATGAGGTAAATGGATCATGCCACCAGAACAATACCGAATAATCAAAGGAGATAATGTAGGAAAATCGTGGCCGAGATTTGAAAAGCTTGTTTTCTTTTATAAATTTTAATGAAGTAATAAAAGTTAGCTATTAAAACCATTAGCATTTGATTGCTACAAAAAGATATTGATAATTTGTGAATTTTATATAAACTCTTTAGCTTGCAGATAAATGGTTGTGTTATAGATTATGAGACTGATTTGAGTTGCGAACGGAGCAAGAATAAGAAAGAAATTGATAAATCTCTTCTTAGGATTTGAATGGGACTAAAAGGAATTGATTCTATATATATATATATATATATATATATATATATATATATATATATATATATATATATATAAGCGATTTCTTATGGAAAAACTGGTTATAAAAAAGGATAGGATAAATATGAAAAAGTAACATTGAAAAAACGGAGTTACAGAAAAACACACAATAGATCTAGAGTTCAGGACAAACTTAAGGGAACGGGTACAAGAATAATGCCTATAAATACCTGAGAATCAGCAAAAGAATTGGAATAATGCATACCAAGATAAAGTAGAAAGTTAGAAAGGTATACTATAAGGGTGTGCCTCTGGTTTTAAATAACTAGTAGAATTCACAAAACAGAATATCACCCATAAACACTTTGGCTGTGCATCAAGTGCAATAAAGTTCCACCATCCTTAATTAGATCATAACATACATTAAACGAATGTTTGTCAAAACAAGAAAGCTTTTCACTTGCCACCGTGTGATTATACTAATTGATGTTAATCGTTTGTATGCGTCCCGAACCAAAGGAGGCAGAGGATTATTTTAACTAGAACCGTTTTACACCATCACAACAATCGGTCTTCAAAGATACCTGGAATTTACAGAAGATTGGATGGTGATTTGCGTGAAAAAGTATGAAAGAATTTCAGGTAGGAAAAGAAGTGCAAATAAACCATCATACACCTACTGCATCAACAAAGAAGCTACAAGTGAAAGAAAAAGCAAATGCTATGTCCTAAATGGTGAAACGATGACAAGATTATCTTCTTCATGGTCAATATTCCTTCACCGAACATGCAAATGTAGACGAACTTCGAACCCATCAGAGGTTCTGTAGTTCAAGGTTAAAAGCTGAAACTGAAAGTTTTATTTTTGTTGCACATTACCAATGCTTGCTAAGTAGAAATTACCTAGCACACATATGGAAAATTCTATTAAACAGAAATGCCGATATCCAGAAATAATTGACCATGTTGTATGAGGCTGTACTGTGTTAGCACCAAGTGAATATAAAAATCGGCATGATAGAATGGGGCTTTCTTAGTTTTCTTCATGTGACGTGTCACTTCAGAACATAGGCGATCATGAACTTCAACCTGCCCTTATAACTTTTTGCACTCAACAGTTTTTCTTTTGGGATATCTCCCAAAACCCACTTCACCATCCACCTTCTCAAGCTCAGAAAGCATGTCTCGCGTTGCTTTTCTCTATCTCTTTTTCTCTCTATCCGCCCTGTGAGTATTAGATTCTCTAAGCCCTTCTTCCTTATTACGTGTCTCCAAATCCTCAGCTGTATCTTCCTGATGTTAACTATAAGTTTCCTTTTCGTCCATATCCTCTCCATAACCTTGCTGTTGTTCACATATTTGGTCCATAGTATCCTCTGTATCCTTCTGTAGAACCACATTTCTATTGCTCCAGTTTCTCCCTATCCTTGAGGATATCGTCCAGAATTCACTGTCTTATAGGAGGACAGATAAGAGTCCAGTAATCTTTTAACGGTTCAGAAATCTTCCTGTCTCTCAATACTTTGCTTAGATTTTTGAAATGCGTCCTTGGCTATGTCAATGCGTCTTCGGATCTCAGTGTCGCACTTTTCATCCTGTCAGAACACCTTGCAGGTATTTAAATTTCTGCACCTGTCTGATTTTTTAATTACCAACCTGTAGTTGGTGTTTTAGTGTCCTCTTTTTGCTGATGACTGTCAGACTATGTTTAGCCTTCATTCTCGCTATCTCTTGTTACCTTCTGTAGACGGTCCTGCATTGTTCATTCCGTGTCTGTTATCAAAACCGTGTCATCCGCGTATCTTATACTGTTGAGATTGTGGCCGCCAATGACGAATCCTTTCAGGACTTCTAGCTCTCTCAGAACTGATTCACTGTACAAGCTGTATAGATCCGGTGTGAAGACACATCCTTGCCTTACACTTCTTTCTAGTTTTGTATACTTGCTGAATTCATTTCCTGTCCGTATACAGGTTGTTTGCTGCCAGTATATGTTCTTGATTACTCTAACTTTTTTCCAGAATATGTCGAGGTTGCTGAGCATTTCTAACAAGTTTTTGTGGCGTACTTCGTGGAAGTTTTTGTATTCCGTTCCATGCCTTAATAATAATAATAATAATAATAATAATAATAATAATAATAATATGTTAAAAGACCAGATACCGTCATAACAGATTTCAAAATGGAACCTGCCAAATAATTTGACTATATGACTTGACCAGAGGATTCCAGGGTTTTTAAAAGACATGCAAATCGAAGTAACGAAAATGTGGAAATAGAAAACTATGATTATACCTTTTATGATGTGCGCATTGGTTATGATGAAGTAAATCATACGAGCAAAATTCATCGACAAATCGGCTTTTCAGAACTATAAATCTGCACATATCATCCGCTAAAGCCTTTTCATCTAACAGAAGCTTTCCAAATGTGCATAGATAACTCTCCTTTTTACTCATAGACTCTGGAAGGAACTTGGTAGTTAACTACTTATAATTGCTCTCTGTCATGATGATACCACCCACAATAATAATAATTATAACAACAACAACAACAGTAATATCATCACTACTAATAATGATAATCAGACGAAGAAGAAGAAAAATAAGAAGAAATACGAAAGCTATTCATGATAGAAGTAAAAATTGCGGAAGAAGAAGAAGAAGAAGAAGAAGAAGAAGAAGAAGAAGAAGAAGAAGAAGATGGAATGAAAATAATGGATGAAGATGGAAGATGAAAGAACAAATAGTGATGGGGTACATGATATATGGAGAAAGAAGAAGATGAACATGAAATCACATAAGTAGAAATGAAGAAGAATGAGGAGAAAATGATGAATAGATAACGGTGAAAGTACAAATGAAGAAGAAGAAGAAGAAGAAGAAGAAGAAGAAAATTTCGTAGAATAAATGTCGCTAATAGCAAAAGTTGACGCGGTTATTAAAAATGAAGATGAAAAATCATAAACAAATATATGAAAAATACGTACCTGGACTGAACTATTTCTGATAATAAAGGAAAAAAAAACAGATTTAAAAAAAAATCGAAAACTGAAATGGGCTTCTGAAATGTAGCAAAAAAAAAAAGGCGCGAATTTTCAATTGGATTGTATTTTTTGGCGTCCAGGTGGATGGTAATTTTTCTCCACACCCCAGACCTTTCTTTTTACCTTCGTGGACACAACAATCGTCTTCATCTATCCATCCATCCATGCGTCCTTCCCTCAGTCTATGCTCACCCACCTAGGCCCGCTTTTCATGTACACGGCCTCTTTAAATTGAGCGTCCCTCGGGTTTGGGTGGCTGGTGGTACAGGCAGCTTCTGGATTTGAAAGAACATTACACTAGAGTCCTGATGACCCCTTTTACTTTCCACTGTCTTCTGTTTGTTGTTGAATTGTTGTTTTTTGTGCCTTTTTTTTCTTTTCCAAAAGATGTTTGATTCATCCCCCTCAATAAATTTAGGGGTATCGGATTTGGATTGATGAGAATAAGTGGGAATAATGGAAGAAAACGGGAGGGAGAGAATGACTGGTTCGAGTGTTGAGATAGAAAGAGTAAGATGTGCTACTAGATGCAGAAGATAAAGTAGAAAATGAGAAAGGAGAATGAAAAAACAAAAACAAGAAAAAAAGAGAAAAGACTAGGAAATAATAAAAAATAACAAACATTGCGTGAAGAAAAGAGAGAAACTGAAAAAGGAAAGAGGGAACGAAGGAACAATGAAAGAAAAGAAGCTGAAATAATTCCAATGGAAACATTGGTAATAATGACCGATTATCATGATAGTAAGAAAGAGAAGAACAAACGGAATAAAGGAAGAAGAATAGTACAGAAAAAAAGGAAGTTAAATTGAAAAAAATAAAATCCTGACAAAGAAATGTTCATTAAATAAGAAAAAGAAGAAAAAGAGAAAAAGCGAAAATATTAAGTAAAAAGAAAATTAAGAAGAAGAAAAAGAAGAATATAGTGAAAAAAAGGAGGCTGAATGAAAAGAAAGAAAAGAATAAAGAACTAGAATGAGTAGAAACAGCAAAATCTTTAGAAAGAATAGTGAAAAACACAGGCTGAAAGAAAGAAAAGAAAAAAAAAGAAGAAAATCAGGCATAAGAACCAGAAAAAAAGGGAAACAGAAAATACTATTAGAGAGAGAGAGAGAAAAAAAAGAAAGATTTAGAATACTTATAAAAGGAAAAGAGAAACAATGAGAATATAAGCAAGAAGAAAAAGAAGTTCTTAAAATGAAACGCCTGTATAAGAAAAAAGAACGACAAGACAAAGAAAAATTATTTAAAAAGACGGAAGAAAAATGGGTAAATAGAGAACAAGCAACTAAAAAAGGCCACTTATAAAAACAGCGATACGATTTCAAGTGATTGAGATTGTTGTGTATTTACAGCCGATATCAAATAATGCCGTTAAAATTAAGGTAAAAAAATAACAATAAAAAACAATAAAAAATATGTATTGCTAATGCCATTTTAAAAGACAAGCAGTTATTCCTAATTTCAAACACTACCGCAATACAATCTTATCCCAACTCCCTTTCAGATCAATCTTGTGCCGTATTTATCTAAGTTTCGTAAAACTATATGCTTTGTTATGGTATATTAGAATGTGCTTTGCGGTGCAGTGGATATCGGTTCGGAACGAGAAATTCCAGTTGAATTCCTTGCATTCGCTTACGCGTAAATATCCATGAGAAATGAATTATGCCGTCTTTTCTCTCCAGATATGTGTTAAATAACAGGACAGATTGGGTTCAATAGCCTTGGCTAGCAACCAGTCTACCGCAGAAAGTAATGGCAATGTACTGAGAGATAATCTTCTGCCCAGTCAGTTATGTCTCTTTTGAGACATGATAGCCCAAAGCGTGTATCACGTATGACACTTAACTGACTGACTATGGTATATTGGTTAGTAAACTATTTTCAAAGCTACAGCTGTATAACAGCTTCATTGAGGATCCCGCGTTTTATTTTACATATGGCTTCTGCTCGGACGATCTTGTGTCACTGGTGCCTCTTCAACAGGTGTTTACTCGTGCAACCAGATTGGCAACTGGGTCTCACCCATTCACAGTTAGGTTAGCCAAATGCAGACGACAATTCTGCTCCTTCAGTTTCTTCTCTCGCGCTTCCCTCCTGTGGAACTTGCTCCCATATTCTTGCTTTCCTGACGGCTACAACCTGCAGGAATTTGAATGCAATGTCAATACTCATCTATTAACCACTTGACTCTAGTTCTTTCCCCACCACGAATATCCTTTCCTTTCTCTCCACCTTTGAAACTGTCATCACACCTGCATTCTCATCTTTCTATTGATTCTTTCTAACTGGTTCGTCTTCCTCTTCGCTCTCTTCTAATTAATCTTTTTACACTTATGTAGCCCCCTGCACATTAGTAGCATTACCGCCTTGCTCGGGGTGAAACGTTAAAAAAAAAAGAAAACATTAATTTTATTTTCGATACTAAAGTTAATCCAATAAAAACCTCGAGAGCCACTCAAGATAGTGGCTTAATGTTAAAATGTTTATGATGAATGAGGTATGTATTAAGAATGTGCTGAGGGAAGCATCTCCGCAATAGTCTGTGCCATAATGCAGCAATCTATGGGATAAAAACTGCTTGCATTAAAAAAAAAAAAAGAAAAGAATTCGTTGGAAATTAGGCCGATTTAACTCCGTGGAAGTAGCATGGGCTGTCGTAGTAAGGATCTGAACTGATGGAACTAAAAAATAAAGCTCATCTGAATATTTGCCATGGGAAGAATGATAGAGTAGGGATAGCATTGCAAGGTTGTATCTGTAAAAAGTGGATGCAAGATGAAAATTAGGTTCTTCCAAACAAGAAAGAGTAAACAATTTATGTACTCTATCAAAGGAAGTCTATACAACTCTAACCCGTATATGGCAAAGGATGCTCTAACTCTAGTCTAATCTGACTCTTGTAATGAAAAAACATGGTAGAATGAGTAAGGTAGGACTCATTGGAGCGATAGGATATTTTGTTAAGTGTTCCACTTCAATTCTGGCGTGAACTTGATGCACAATAGACGTCCAAAGCATGGAGCTATGTTGAGAGTGTAACTGTTTATCGTGATTGGAGAATTCATTTTCCGATAAGTGATGGTGAAACGGTGTTGTTTTTGAGGTACTGGAAGTTATAAGTCAATTTTCCCCATTAAGCTGTTAGACCAAGATCCGAGAGTAGATCAGCTTCAAGGCAGTTATAATTTTGATTTTGGGAAATACGTCTATCAGCTGTTTATTTGCCCGTGATTAATTCTTTACTAAGCTGATCTGATGAAATATCCATAACAATATTGACAATGACAATAATTCTAAACTTGAGAAAAAGATGAAGAAAAAAGAAAAGTAATGATACATCTAGCTTTCTTCTTCTTCTTCTTCTTCTACTTCTTCTTCTTCTTCTATGTTCTGTGTCCCTTTAGAACTTGAACGATGATTGCTCTCCACAACATCCTATCATTTGTAAATATTAACAAAGTTTGTCTTCTGGCTAGCTCCCCTAAACTTTGTGATCTCTACCATTTGCGCTAGTTCGTTCGGTACGTTTTTGGTTTTAATGTATATTTAAGAATATGTCATTACATGTTGATCCTTATTTCAGTGCGGAAGTCGAATAGAAAAAATGTTTTATAAGATGAGCCAGAAGAAAATTTCACTGACATCACAAGGATAAATTAACACAGAAATATGAAATGATACAATATAACCCCAATTATGAAAATCGGAAAAAGAACAATGTATCCCTGAGAATTGAATGTTGTATTCAATTAATAGACATCTAAAGAAGGACGGATGTAAAAAGGAAACTATTCCTTTCTAAATTCAGATTATGAAGAAACAGGAACATATAGAAGTAAAGAAAAGAGACCTTAAATGCTAAATAGTACCAGTTATCGTATATGATAGTAAATGCGGAAGGATTTCCTCGCAGATGAAGAAACCTGAGGCAACAGAGACTTTGTTCTATAACAAGAATACTGAGAGCACCATACACCATGAAGTTTTAAGAATGCTGGGAATAAAAATGAAGCATGTACTTAATTAGAATAAGACAGTAGACATTTCTGTAGCACATAAGGAATGAGGGCTTGGAGAATTAGACACTCTCAAAATATTAAAACCAAAAGAAGTGGAGGAAAACGATAAGAAACATGCTTGTTAGTTTGTCTAAACGAATGAAAGAATATGGATTCGGAGGGCTGGTATGGAAACAAATATTGATTGGAACAACAAGTTATAGGAAGGAAAGGACACGGCATATAAAAGAAAACAAAGTATATCAGTGTATAATGATAATTCCTAACCTCAAAAACTGCTCAAAAAGCTAAGAAATGTAACTTAGAATGAGGAAGAAGAAGAAGAAGAAGAAGAAGAAGAAGAAGAAGAAGAAGACAAATTAATAAAAAGAAGCATAAAAGAAGAACAACAAAGAAATCAACCGAAGGAGAGAGAAAAAAAAACGAAGAAAAGAGGAAGAAAAAATGAAATACCTAAAAGAATAAAAATGTTATTAATAAAGACAAACAAAGAAAGCAACCGAAAGAAAAACAAAGAAGGAAAAACCTAAAAGAATAAAAGGTTATAAACGAAGAAAAATAACGAAAGAAACTGAAGGAAGAAAAAGATTGATAAACCTAAAAGAATAAAAAAGTTAAAAAAGAAAGCAACTGAAGGAAGAAAAAGAGGAAGAAAAAGAATGAAAAAACTAAACGAATAAAGAAGTTGTAAAAGAAGAAAAACAAATAAAGCGACTGAAGGAAGAAAAAGAGGAGTAAAAAAAATTAAACACTTAAAAGAATAAAAAAGCTATAAAAGAGGAAAAACGAAGAAAACAACCGACGAAAGAAAAAGAGAAAGAAAAAAAAGAAGAATCTTAAAGGAATAAAATGTTAAAAAAGAAGAAAAACAAAGAAAGTAACTGAAGGAAGAAAAAGAGGAAGAAAAAAGGAAAAACTTAAAAAAATAAAAAAAGGCATAAAAGAAGAAATAGAAAGAAAACAACTGAAGGAAGAAAAAGAAGATACAAAGAAGAAAAAGATGAAGAATAAGAAAGGAAGAAATGATGATGAAATCAAATATGAAAGAAATGACGAACTTGAGCATAACACTTTAGATATTTAGAATATTGAAGTTTTAATGTCTATTATAGATTGTACAGTTGTCTCCCTTTATCCGCTAGGTTTATATTCAGACACGTCAACCAAATAGGACCGAACGCTATATACACACTGTCTTGTAACTATGATATAGTTTAAATCATAAATTTGTCACAATATTAAATTAGCAATATTTGTGACACCATGTGATTAATATTATTGTGACACCATGTAGTTAAAATTATTTTACAATGCTCAGGCTGTTGTCCTCATCTTTATTGTCCTATTCACGACTTTTCAGCATTTGTATGCTCCGGCCTTCTTCAAGTGCTTAAAATTTCGAACCGAACCCTTTATTTTGATTGTTAGGGTATATTGTTCTCGTTCCATGAGCCACCTTGCTTCTGGATAACAGTTATTTGCCTTTAACTCAACTAAGTCATCTGTTCACCATTGATGTAGACATTGGGTCAGGTCACTGGATCTAACCAACGCTTTTATCTACTGAGGACACATGACCCAGTGAATAGAATATTCCATGTCTTGATTATGGCAATAAAGATGAGGACAACACTCCGAACAATATAAATAATGTAAATACTACCTCAACTCAGTAATATAGACAAATATTGTCAATGTTAATGATAAGCTTCAAAAATCAGTAAAAGGTTAAGCCTAATATGAAATATAAGTCAGAGACTTGCACGGCAAATTCATGCAACAAGTTTCTTTAGTTTCCACGTCACCTGCTACCAGATCTCATGACTCTGAAGAACTTTGAACCCACCTCCAGAATTTCTGACGAAGCCCAGTGTCATGATAGTGATTGATGCAAGAGGAGTTATTTTTTCTTGTACCAAAGAACAAATCGAAGATTAACCCAATGATTCTTTCGTTTATATTTTTGTTGTGAAGATATTTCTTTCGTTAAGAAGATAGCTGAAGAGAGTAACAAGAAGGAACTACAAATATACTGCAAAAAAAACAAAAAAAAACAAAAAAAAAACACACACAAATGCATGTTCATCAGCAAAAAGAGCAGCCCAAAGTACCAACTACAGGTGGGGTATGTTAAAATCAAGCAGGTACGAAAATTTAAATATCTGGGAAGTGTTCTAACTGAAGGCGGAAAGTGCGACACAGAGATCCGAAGACGAATTGGCATGGCGTAGGATGCATTCCAGAAGCTGAATAAAGTATGACACAGGAAACTTTCACGAGAAACAAAGAAAAGAGTACTAGATTACTATGTGATGTCAGCTCTTCAATATGGCAGTGAATGTTGGACAATATCAACAAAGATGAAGGAAAAAGTTGAAGCATCTGAAATGTGGTTCTACAGAAGGATGCTGCGGATATTATGAACCGAGCATGTGAGCAATGACGAGGTGTTAGAAAAAATGGAAATGAAAAAGAAATTAATATTGAGCACCAGGAAGGAGGAGAGCCTGGAGAACCTGATACTGACTGGTCAGATAGAAGTAAGGAGAGACAGAGAAAAGCAGCGGATAACATATTTGAAGGGCCTGAGCAGGTGGATGACAGAACGGGGGCTGCAATATGTTACAGGAGAAAGCGTGCTAACAGCTACCAAGGATGGAGAGACGTGAAAGGCCATGATCATCTGCGTCTTGAAAGGACAAGGCACATAGAAGAAGAAGAAGAAGAAGAAGAAGAAGAAGAAGAAGAAGAAGAAGAAGAAGAAGAAAACCCTGTTTCTTCTGGGGATGCATCTGCACTACTCGGCTAGAAGAATGAACTCCCAATTATTAGGTCACCAGATACAAAAATCAGTAAGTAATGACCAAGACAAGATATCTCTAGATACGGAAATCGGAAATGATAGCAATCAACGCTCGTATATTAAATAAAGTGTTTAGTTTTAAATCTTCTGAAAGTTACTCGATTTGACAAACACTCGAATAAGGACGGAACGTTGTAATAATAATAACAACAAAAATGAAAATCGTCCGAATGTAAATATTATTTTTCACTTTTAAATTTCATAGCGTTTCAGTTAAAAAAAAAAAAACATTTTTGAGGCTTCAATTTGGCGAATATGAATTATTGCTAACATAAATATTGCGTTCTGGATTCATTATTTCGCCAAATTTATTCACTGTGTATATCTGGTGTTGACTAAGGGTGGCTCTCCATGGCCGTATCAGACTACCGGGCACGGGTCCGGGCCGATCCGTGCAATCATAGTGAAAATCCGTGCAAGAAAAAATGTCTTGGTCAGATATCAAACTAAACAATTCAAGAAGAAAGAAAGAAAGAAAGAAAGAAAGAAAAAAAGAAAAACGAAGAAAACATCTGAATGAACACAGTAAAAATCTGTTTGTTTATTTATTAATTTGGGGAGAAAAGACTGGTTATACTCAGAAAGTCCAAACCCGATTTCCTGCTTTCGTTCACGTTCTGTGGCTAATTTCCATTGGAATAGCCGAAAAAAATCCGAAAAAATCATGGTTTCTTGAAACGGATGACACTGATGACGTCATCACATTGTCAACTAATAAATCCGGGCAATTTTCTCTGTGCCCGGTGATTTTTAGCATCAGTTACGGCCCTGGCTCTATCCATGTAAAAGGCGGGTGACTGCAGTGTTTAAATACAGAAAAAAAAAGATAGATTGGTTTCGGTATTTGAAAGAATAAAACTGAAAACGACAACAAAATAGAGATAAAATATAGTGAAAGAGAGAATAGATGGCTCCCGCGTTGTGCTTTCTGCGCGTGAATAGAAGTTAATCCTGAAGAGATGAATCACGAAGAGATGAATCAAAATAAACAAGGAGAAAAAAAAATGAAGCAGATGTTTGCTTCAAGATGTTAGTGATGGTATTGTGATGATTGATTGAATGGGTACCTAAGCCAATGCACCAATCTAAATACGACATCTATCAATTTCATATTCAACAGAGGTGATTGATTTGTTTACGGTTTATCAACCCTTTGTCGAATGTTAAAACCAAAACATATTTTGGATAGTAAGAATAATTCATTTTTCTTTCAAGTGAACGTTACATTAAAAATTTGGTAAATTTTCGTTTTAGGTCCCGAAGGCTTTTCCCCCTTCAAATTTATCCAAAATAGCATTATTTCTGTGTAAATGTATATGCTAAACTCAAATCAACAATTAGTTATTGAAGAGAGGTACCTGTATTGATCTGAACGTCCAGAAAAAATCGAACTACATTTTGTCTCCCGTAACTCTAAAGCAGTTATGTAATTAACTGCTGAATGACTTTCAGCGTAGGACAACAAATTTCGGTCTATTTTCGGCCTATTTACTTCCTGGAAGTAAATAGGCGGAAATTTCAGTAAAGGAAGTAAATAGGCTGAAATTTGTGCCTACGCCGAAAGTCATTCTGCAGTTAATTACATGACTTCGTGAGAGTTACGGGAGACAAAAAGTGCGAGATGAAGTTCAATTTTTTTCTGGTCGTTAAGATCAATAAAAGTAAATTTCTTCAATAACTAATTGTTGATTTGAGATCAGCATATACATTTGCACAGAAATAATGCTATTTTGGATAAATTTGAAGGGAGAAAGCCTTCGAGACCTAAAACAAAAATTTACCAAAAATTCTTTTGAATATAAAAACCGTGTCTCGAAATATAAGACCGACTATTTAACCCATATTTGGAGAAGATAGCCTATTTGAGCGTAAATAAATGCAACGAACTCGACTGAAATTCAATTTTGAATCGCCAATATTGAAATCAACCAAAGATACTTTTAACACCAGATAGTTCAGTCGCAGGTTTTAATCGTAAAATCTCTTGCTTCGGGCGATATGATTATAAAAAAATAAAAAATATGTAGTTCGTCTGGGAACTTACAGTGGAAGTAGCGATAGAGCAATGAGAGTCTTGCGACATCTGTGAGAGAGGGTTTACGATGTAGAAAATAATGAACAAAAAGAACATTGAAAAATTTACATATATTTTACATTTACAATGATTTATTGAAAATGTTATTTTTTCTTGACAATTTATCGATAAACATTTCAGCCTCATTTGAGTTTATAAGTCTTATAATGATTTTATACGTCTATTACCAGTATTTTATTTGTATTATATAGCTTTGTATAGCAATAGTTTTTTTTTCCGTCATTATTAGAATTTTATAAGTCATTCCAATTTACGTGTCTGAAATGACTTTATAGGCCCATAAATTTACCACGGACATCTAAAATACAAGACTAAGCGATGAAAAACATTTGTTGGCCGCATTCAATTAACAATAAGTTTCGTCTCCTACTTTTTACGATTATTATATGTTCGAACTAGATATTACTAATTCATTGTATCAGATTTTATTTATTCATTATATCAGATTTTATTTATTCATTATATCAGATTTTATTTATTCATTATATCAAATCATTACATGAGATATTATTTCTTCATATTATTATTTTTATTTTTTTTTTAATCATATCACCCCAAGCAAGGTGAAAACGCCACTGATGCGCAGGGGACTACGTAAGGGTAAAAAGAATGGAAAAGAGAAAGCCGGAAACCGCATCCTAAACAGGAAACAAGGGATGAGCCTCTTCACCTGTTCAATAGATGTGGGTAGAGTGTGAACCGGGCGATAGTTTAGTCTATCTACTCCAATTGAAAAGAAGAAAAAAATAATAAAAAAGGAAAAGAGTGAAAAGATTGGAAAAGAGAAAACCGGAAACCGCATCCTAAACAGGAAACAAGGGATGAGCCTCTTCACCTGTTCAATAGATGTGGGTGGAGTGTGAACCGGGCGATAGTTTAGTCTATCTACTCCAATTGAAAAGAAGAAAAAAATAATAAAAAAGGAAAAGAGTGAAAAGATTGGAAAAGAGAAAACCGGAAACCGCATCCTAAACAGGAAACAAGGGGTGAGCCTCTTCACCTGTTCAATAGATGTTAGATTTTATTTATTCAGTATATCAGATTTATTTATTCATTATATCAGGTGAAATTTATTCATTATACCAGATATTATTTATTCATTATATCAGATTTGATTTATTAATTTTATGAGATTTTTTATTCATTATATCATTATTTATTCATAATATCAGATTTTATTTATTCATTTTATAAGATGTTGTTTATTCATTATATCATATTATTTATTCATTATATCATATTATTTATTCATTATATAAGATATTATTATTCATTATATCAAATCATTACATGAGATTTTATTTCTTCATATTATTAGATTTTATTTATTTAGTATATCAGATTAATTTATTCATTGTATCAGGTGAAATTTATTCATTATACCAGATATTATTTATTCATTATATCAGATTTTATTTATCCCTTATATCAGATTTGATTTATTAATTTTATGAGATTTTTTATTCATTATATCATTATTTATTCATAATATCAGATTTTATTTATTCATTTTATAAGATGTTGTTTATTCATTATATCATATTATTTATTCATTATATCATATTATTTATTCATTATATAAGATATTATTATTCATTATATCAAATCATTACATGAGATTTTATTTCTTCATATTATTAGATTTTATTTATTTAGTATATCAGATTTATTTATTCATTGTATCAGGTGAAATTTATTCATTATATCAGATTTTATTTATTCATTTTATAAGATTTTGTTTATTCATTATATATTATTTATTCACTACATCAGATTTTATTTATTCATTATATCAGATATTATTATTCATAATATCAGATGTTTTCTATTCTTTATATCAGATTATATTTATTCATTATCCCAAATTTTATCATGTAAATCAGTGTTTCCAGTGTAATCATAGCAAACAGTATGTAGGATGTATTTCTCTTTATTAGAGCAATATATAATTTGTTTTTGAATTTATAATATCAGTCTTTATCGAAAACATATTTACTAATTTGAGTGCTTACTGTGCATTATTAAAATCAGCAGCATAAATTTTTATTTATAGATATTACTTTGAGTCATAAATAATTTCTGTTTTTGGTTATCGAATTTATTCTTAAGAGCAAATAAATTACAATTACATTCTTTTTATTTTATGTACCCACATTTATTAGCAATGATTTGTTGCCACTTATCCTGTAGCTGATAATTCTGAGTAGAGTTTCTCAGGTTCTGATGGGAATACTTTTTTAACGGGCTGTTGAAGCTAGTATTTATTAAAGAAAATTTTACCCATTTTGAGCGGATCGAAAAACTGTAATAATCAGTTGATGTAAAAGTCAGATGAATATATCGGGTGAAGAATAACAAAACAACCAAGTTTTAAAATGTTTTTTCGGTATTACTCTTGCATTGTCATGGAGGAGAAAAAAAATCCTTTAATCCACTGTGTACGCTGCCATTACCATGTAAAAATTAAGGTAGTGTACTCCAAATTTATTCTTAACTGTCTTTTATGATTAACAGATTAGATGATACATTCATTACAGTCGGTTCCACAAAAAAATGAACCTGCACATCAGTGGCGTTACCGCCTTGCTCGGGGTAATATGATTAAAAAAAAAAATTACGACTCATCCTATTAAAACAAATGTACATGAATTTTTTCCATCAGGACTTGAATGTTTGTCACCTTAGACAAATTATTTATCCTTATTATCTCTGAATTACCATGTCAGTCAATCAGTCAGTCAGCATGCAATTTCTAAATTTCTGGCGGATTTAATTTCGTCATGTTGCTATTTATCTCAAAGACGATGACCAAACTACCCTACTATACTGCGCAGGCGACAAAATAAAAAGAAACAGCGCGCATGCATGAAATTCTAAATATGTTTACTAATCACACCTTCTGTCTATATATATATAAGTAATTCAAATCGTCTGAAGATCGCGTGAACGTGAAATTCCGATTACGTCTAGGATCATCCTTCCATAGGATTTAACGTCGTCAAGCGTGTTTTGCTCTGTATGGCAATCTAGACTTTGAGTATTTTATTTTCCCTTAGGCTTTTTTTCAGTGTCATTTTTGTTCGATGCTTAAATTTATAAGATAGTATTAAGCTGTATCAAAACATATATATATATATATATATATATATATATATATATATAGCAAATGTACATATATATATATATATATATATATATATATATATATATATATATCGCTCATTCAGTAAAAATGAATTTGAGCACGCTAGCTATTGGGCGCGTAATATGATATGCGCTAAAAAGACCACCTTCTCCCACCGAACGCTCCTTGGCCCAGTGGTAGAGTCGCTGACTGACGCCAAATCTCTCGGGTTTCGAGCCTGGGTTATGTAGCAAACGGAGTCTAACCGTACTGATGAGCTGTGATACAGCGAAACAGATCTGTCTGCGGATGACAATATATACATATACATATATATATATATTGAACAAATACATATATATTGAACATATATATATAGTGTATCGAGGCAGCAAATAATTTTCTAAGCATATACTGCTAAATATAAGAGACAATGAATGTCTATTATGTTTAATCATGAGCCGTTCTAAACGTCGTATTTTGGCTTTAATTTCAGTTGAAAATAAAGACAAAAATTCTCCAACATTTGGATAATTTTTTATTAATTTGGTTCTAACTTTTCGGCTCACATGAGCCATCTTCAGATAGGTTATTAAGACGGTAACACAATAACATCCCCCATCACCGACGATTTTATTTTGTGTTGACATAAAATTCCGCTAGGCAACGGCAATAGTTACTAAAAATAACAAACGCAGTTCGCAAATTTGCAATGCGGTTCTATGACGTCACACCGCGTGATGACAACAGAACAATGTATTCAAATGTATTGCATCACACGTTTGTACCGATAACCAAAACTGAGCAATACTAATGAGATGTATGTTTTTTTGTTAATTTTCAACAAGCTTATTTATTCGAGGGAAAACTTTAGCAGTGGCACAACGAAGATCATGCACACGAGGTTTGAGTTTTGATCTGTATTTTTATTTAATGCCTAACAATACTGAAAATTTCGAATGGATGGAGTTTTTATTATGTATTGTACAGTCGTGTTTATTCACAGTGAGTCAACGTATCCCCCGAAGAATACACATGTACCACTGTTAAGACATGTACCCCATTTTGGGAACCTCTGCCCTAGGTCTTTAAAAATACTTTATCAGAATTTATAGACTGATGATATAAAATCATAAAGAGCTTGATGAAATATTTGATTGAGTGATTCGTTTTTTACAGCTAATCAACATTTTGTAAGTTATTTAAAGCAAAATATATTTTTTAGATTGCAAACATTTGGAGGGAATTAATAATAATTTACTAGTACAAATAATACTAATGGACTCATAACCAGGGGTGGATGGAATAATAGGTGGCTCTATACCTTTTCCATGGATATATGGGCGTCAGTAAATATAACGATCTCTACTGGAAGTAGAATTCGGCTGTCCGATTTCTATTTCAGAGACGTTATCCCTTACACCAAACATACATCCAAGATTACAGTAACTGGCATTCCCGTCTAAGTATTGATCAGTCTCAGATTTGTTAATCTTCGTTTCTCGTAAGAAAAATACGAAAAATACGAAAATTTACATAAATTGAAGAGTTCCAACAGCAGAAACCTCAAAATTGGATAGCAAATATACCTATAAGAGAAAATGATAATATAATTAAAGTGTTTATTTTTCAAAATATCTTAAACAAAATAACAGAAATCATTGTTAATGCTTCTAAAACGAAACTTCTATC
This sequence comes from Ascarosepion bandense, assembly GCA_037127315.1. Lineage (NCBI taxonomy): Eukaryota > Metazoa > Mollusca > Cephalopoda > Sepiida > Sepiidae > Ascarosepion > Ascarosepion bandense. The sequence continues at coordinate 2,458,970 of JBBBDQ010001395.1, read as the reverse complement.
TATTAACCATCACAGACAATCGCTCCTACTCCCCATTAGCATGGATCAGGCTAGTCTTCCTGGAAACAAAACACTGCGCGTCCTCGGGTTAACTCTTACAATAGACCTCAAGTGGAATGATCCGCTGCTAAGAAGATCGGTTCTCTGTGTAGGGCCAGGAAGTTTTTTCCCCGTCTGAAACCATCCTGCATATATATAAATATACCATCCGACCGTCCATTGAATATCTGGTCGAGTGCCCCTGCTATCCACCTAGGGGTCCTTGTCAAAATCTAACGGAGAATCTGTAATGTGATCGATCCCGACTTAGCAGCTCAGATGCAGTAATTTTCGCAGTGTCGCTTTTCTGTGTCTCTTCTACAAATACGGTCACAGCTTCTGCTCCGATAAACTTAACTGCCTGGTGCCCCTGTTTATGAATTTACTCGAACCACAGGATTGATAACTAGGTCTCACCCGTTTACTGTGAAACCAATAAAATGTAAACGCAAATTCTACTTCATCAGCTTCTTTTCTCGCACTTCCCGCCTGTGGAATTCCCTTCCGTTTACTTGCTTCCCCGACAGCTACAATCTCCAAGAATTTAAATGTAAAGTCAATGGTCATCTTCTATCTCACTAACTTGCATTCTCTCTTTCATGCTTCTTTTCACCGTCCACTCTACTCTCATCAGTATTTCTCATCCTTCTCTTACCCACTTCCTGACACCACCTATAACCTGTCACTCCTCATAACTTTCCTCCTATGTAACCCCCTGCGCACCAGTGGTAGTAAACTGCCTTGCTCGGGGCTATATGATTATATAACAAAAAGTCATTAACGATAAGAAAGAAGATAATTTAACATTATAATTTTTCCAATAAATCGATTGTATTCTAGATTTATTGTTACCAATATTTTCCAAGCATTTCTAATCCAGGTATTTTTTACCCCGAGCAAAGCAATAAATACGCTAAGATGCAAATTGTCACTGAGTTTAAAAGAATATAAGAAAAAGATAGTATTCAGGAATGAGAACAATAAACGTACAGAACTTAAGAAAAATTAAGATGAAGAAAATAACATTCCATTTAAACTTTTGAAAATCAAACTTGACTAGAAAGCAAGAAACCGGGAGAATGTTTCATAAGTGAGAAAAGAAACTGTTAGAAAAGAACTTACGGTTACATCTAACCATTTCAACTATAAAATGATGAAAACTTGTGGCCGATCTAGTATTGCGCTTAATTTCATAAAGTCAGGATACCAAAGAGGAAAGTTCATCAGAATAATTTCCATGAAAGTACTTATAGAAAAGGAACATGGAAGCTAGTTTACGTCTGTAGGAAAATGGCGGAAGCCTAGATGCTAGTTCAAGATAAATGACATTGCATTTTGTGTAGTGTACTTATAAGACAGATAACTTTTAACAACAAACGTGGTAGGTAATGAATTGTTAAGTTTTTGCACACTATCAAAAATAAAGGTTTTGGAAGGAATCTCCCTTTGATGAGAAAGAGTTATAACGTTGACTGTGATTGAGGAAACTAATTTCTGAAAAAAAATTGTTTAAAGAAGAAGATTTCATAAAGTTCACCTATTCAATGAAAAAATGCTGAATATTTCTGTATGGAAACAGCTTTTTTCATCATTACGATTTTGGTTGATTCAATTGTATCACTGACAACAGAAAACCTTTTTATAAATGTTTCACGAAACCTTCATAAAGATACCGCTTAGACCACTACACCCCCGGTATCAGGTATAGTACAATTAAAGTAGAATGTAATACACTTTTAATATAAATGCTTCCATATTTTTTTATAGAAGTTCTTATTTTATTTGGTCCTGGGCATGATGGTAAACTACATCCGGCAGCAAGGCCTCTGATTGGGGAGGTTGTGAGGAGTATGGAACCTCTTCTTAATTGCTGTTGTTCCCAGGTCCACTCTGATTTGGTGTGGTAGCACCTGTTAGGGTCCTAACTATGGGTAAATAGTCTGTCCCCAATCTGGGGTCTGAAGTTTAAAAATAGACTTTTATAGAAATATATACATAAAAACAGACTTTTATAGAAAAATATACATTTTTGAAGGAAAAATATTACCAACAATACATTTTTAAAAGAAAATAAATTATTACCATTACACACTTTTTAAGAAAAATTATTACCAGCAATACATTTTTGAATACAAAACTGGAAGATGTTTTCAGTTTTCTAAAATAAAATAAAAATTAATAATAATAATTTTTTTTTAATCAAAATCTGACTAAATCAACCTACTCACTATAACTGAACATTTAAAAAATAACTTAATAGCCCACAGAGATTGATATGCCGTTAAATAAAACTCACTCACTCACTCTATTTTATTAGGAGCCAAATTCATCAAACAAAAACTAACCAAAATGTTTTTAACAACCTCCATTTTTGAAAAGGTTTGCTCGAAGCGGATGTGCGTTGTGGTCCAGTGGATATCGACTCGGAATGCGAAATCGGTGGAGCCGAGTTCGAATTCCAGTTGAATTCGTTGCAATTATATACGCACAAATACCCTTGGGAAAGGTATTAATCCATCTCTTCCTTCCAGTTATGGGTCAAATAACACGACAGATTGGGTTCTATAGCCTTGGTTGGCAACCAGTCTACCGCAGAAAGCAATGGCAACCTACTGCGAGATAATCTTATGCCCAGTCAGTCATGTCTCTTCCGAGACATGATCGCCCAAGCGTGTTTCACGTATGGCACTTTAACTGACTGCTCGTATCCTTTACTGCCTGTAACAACTTAGGATTTTAAACTTATAACTGCGACAATTTCTTATATCGCCATTTCTTTCAAGTGCACCAGCTCGAGTAATACTTTAACTTAATATCCAAAAAAGTGGTCAACTTACCTTTAACCTTTTTCCTTTGAAATTAAGGATATTTACGTAATAAAGTTTTGAATCAAGGAGAATTTTATAATATTTTATTTCTTTTTTATAATCATTTAACCCCAAGCAAAGAAAGACTGGTTAGCAGCGGGTTAGAAAGAGAGAAAAAAAAAACAGGTGTCGTCCAAGAAAAAATGGAAGATGGATGGGATTTATGTTGGTGAATGGAATTTATAAAGGTGCATGGATTTAGAGAGAGAGAAGATGGATGGACGTTGCATCTAAAGTTTTGAAGATTGTAGGGAAGCAAATATATTGAACGGAGTTCCAGAGACGGGAAGTACGAGAAGACATATATAGATAAAGTAAAAGATACAAGTTCTAAGATTCTAAGACTACATTATTTTCTCAATAGTTTTCTTGTTTTCCTTTTGACTGTTCAAATCCGGTTCCTTTAGTTTTTGCTTATTTGGTTATATATATATATATATATATATATATATATATATATATATATATATACTGTTAAATATAAGAGACAATCAATGTCTATTATGTTTAATCATGAGCCGTTCTAAACATCGTATTTTGGCTTTAATTTCAGGTGAAAATAAAACAAAAATTCCCCAACATTTGGATAACTTTTTATTAAGTTGGTTCTAAGATTCTAAATATATGGTTCTGTTATCATTTCAAGCTCTCGCGCAGTTTGACGTCCTAGAACCGCATTACAAATTTACGAACTGCGTTTGCTATTTTTGGTAACTGTTAATGTTGCTTAGCAAAGTTTTATGTAAACGCAAGATAAAATCGTCGCTTTTGGTGGATGTTTTTATGGTAGCGTCCTTGTAACCTCTCTGAAGATGGCTCATGTGAGTCGAAAACTTAAAACCAACTTAAAAAAAAATTATCCAAATGTTGGAGAATTTTTGTCTTTATTTTCACCTGAAATGAAAGCCAAAATACGATGTTTAGAACGGCTCATGATTAAACATAATAGACATTCATTGTCTCTTATATTTAACACTATATGTTTAGAAAATTATCTGCTGCCTCGATACACTATATATATATATATATATAGTCAATAACATCAACTATGAACACGGCCACACAATGTGTTCTCCGTATTTGTAAAATAAAAATTCCATCACTATAATAAACCTATATAAAAATCTACAGATTTAGATAAAATAAACCAAAAATGGTGCAACACCTGTTTGATAATGGCTAATGGAATAGCCGTAAGTATTCGGATCTACAGAATATTCGGACAGCTTTTATACACATTGCGTCTAGAAAAGAAAGCAGTTATACAAACACAAGAAAAAGAAAGATTAATCCCAGTACCTTCAGAGTCGTCTTTAACTCAGTTTGTATAAACGTAAGGTTTCTGTGTGTGCGTGAGTGTGTGTGTATGTGTGTGTATGTGAAAGAAAGAGAGAAAGAGAGAGAAAGAGAAAGAGAGAGAGAGAAATAAAAGAATGTTATAAAAGAAGAAAAAAATCTTTACAGGTAAGTAATATTTACATTGTCCAATAGATACCAATAAAGAGAGAGAGAAAGAAATGTAACAATCTGACAAATCCATTAGCTTTTCTTTCTCCAAGTCAATACTCTGTTTATGGGAACGGTGTCGTTTGGCACGGTCATCACATCCGCCCTCCAACAAAACTGACGATAAACTGTCTGTAACTCGAAACCGTAAATTTTCCACTGTTTTGTCATCTTTTTCTCCTCAGATGCGAGAAGTTGGGCGGATCGGGATCATTTGAAATTCATGCCGAATTTTATGGTGAGTATTTATCAACATGATGAACCGATGCCTGTTGAGGGCTAACTTCTCTGCTGTCAGGTTGTCTGCCATTCCTTGTATGTATTTGTATGTGTATGTGTGTGTGCGTATATGCTTGTGTGTGTGTGTGTGTGTGTGTGTGTGTGTGTGTGTGTGTGTGTGTGTGTACCCAATCTCCAATTATCATTAGGTGACACGGTGATTTACTCGCTTGCTCAAAGTTTTCTATGCCTATCATCGTTTTGTGTGGCGTGTCAGGTCAACTCGTTCTTCTCTCTCTGTGTCGTTCGTAGCTCGTCAACGAACGTTTTATTGCAACTGAAGGAGGTTACAAGGAAGTTTTTATTTCCAGGTAAAGTATTTAAGTTTCTACGAAAGTGTATCGGTTTTATACGCACAAATCATTCTGTCAGGAAGCCTTATAACCTCTTGGCATTGCTGACGTGTAGGAACAATATACATGGCGGTTTCTCATTGGGAACGAATTGCAGAAATTAAATATATTTACGGTTAAAAAAAAGAAGAAGCAAATCATCACGGAAAAATGACCATGAAGAATTAGGAAAACAATTATATCCTGTGGTAAACTTTTGGATACAGGTGGCTGTCTTTATTAATTTTAAAGAAATGTCTCCTTTATTTTATTTTTATTGCTTTTTTATGGCAAAATTCAGTTAGGTTTTACATTTTAAGCAAGTATCATAAACAAGAAAGAAAGAATAATAAATACCCTTGGTAAAGATATGAATCTATCTCTTCTCCACTAACTTATGGGTTAAATAGTAGAAATTGTATCTGGAAAATCATTGTTATCTTCAAACAATTGTTACTGTTGTAATTACTTGCAAAAAAGAATTATTCTTATAATACTAAATATATGTTTAGTTGATAAACCGTAAAAAATCTCTCATAACCAGGTTTAACCGTAATTTTAGTTGTAACACTTTATTTGTTAGTACTTCTTATTTGTGAAAGCCTCGTCCTCTTCCCTGCCATTTACAACCTTAAAAATAAGTAACGTCAATTGCCGGTAATTTTTTGTTTTGTTCCCCGAAGGCCTTTACCCCGTCAAATCTATCCTAAACTTCCTTAAGTACGTGCAAATGTATAAGCTGAACTCAAATCGATAATTGTTTATTGAAGAAACTTACCTTTTTCTCGTAATTGACCAGAAAAAAATGGGAATATATCTCACCCATTACCAACGTTCTCATATCTGATTCATCGCTGAATGACTTGAGGCGTAGGATACTTATTTCGGCCCGTTTACTTCCTTTGAGCAAATACTCCGCGATTTGTTTGGGTTCGGAACTCAATTTCCGCGTATTAATTGCAAAGAGGAAGTAAATTGGTTGAAAAATCGGCAAACTACGTGTGAAGTCATTCTGCAGTGTATAACATTTTTTGAAGCGTGGTTACGGGGTGAGATAAACAGCGAAAAGAAGTTCGATATTTTTCGGGTTGTAAACTTGAAAAAATGTAGGTTTCTTCAATAAATAATTATGATGTTTTAGAAAGATTTGAAGGGGTAACGGCCTTCGGGGAACAAACCAAAAATTTACCCAATTGCCATCTTCAATTTTTTTGTTCTTTTATTCTCCTTTCACCTCACTGATGTCTTCTCACTCTCTTTTATTCTCAGTGAAAGTGTGACACAGAGATCCGAAGGCGAATTGGCATGGCGAAGGAAACATTCCAGAAGTTGAGTAAAGTATTAAGAAACAGGACAATTTCGCTAGAAACTAGGAAGAGAGTACTGGATTGCTACGTGATGTCCGTCCTTCAAAATGGCAGTGAATGCTGGACAATACCATGAAAGATGAAAGAAAACCTTGAAGCAAACTGAAATGTCTTTCTACAAAAGGATGCTGCGAATATCATGGATCGAGCATGTGAGCAATGATGAGGTCTTGGAAATGATGGCAACAAGAAGGAAATTAATACTGAGCATCAGGAAGAGAAAGCTGAAGTTCCTGGGACACAAAATGAGGAAGGAAGGGCTTGGAGAATCTGATACTAACAGGCCAGATAGAGGGAAAAAGAAACAGGGGAAGCAATGGATAACATATTTGAAGGACCTAATCAGGTGGATGACGGAACGAGGATTACATGGTGTAACAGGAGAAAGCGTGCTAAGAGCCAGCAGGGATAGGAAAACGTGGAAGGCTATGATCGCCTACGTCCTGAAAGGACAACGCACATAGAAGAAGAAGAAGAAGAAGAAGAAGAAGAAGAAGAAGAAGAAACTGTGAAGCAAATTCAGCTGGTTTCTTTGAAAGTTTCCTTACCCAAGATGAGTTCTGGGTTCATAACTTTGAGCAAGAGACAAAGAGAAAATCTATTCAGGGAAAACACCTATCCTCACCAGTTCCAAAAAATACAAGGTCATTTCATTTACAGGGAAGAAAAAAACGATACCCTCAATGGAGAGTACTATGCCAAATTTATATAAAAAAGGTATTAATCCATCTCTTCTTTCCAGCTATGAGTTGAATAGCAGGATAGATTAGGTTCTGTAGCCTTGGTTGGCGATCAGTCTACCGCTAAAAATAATAGCAACGTACTACGGGGAAATATTCTGCCACGTAAGTCATGTCTTGAAAGTGACATGATTACCGAGCTTGTATCCTGTACGGTAATTAACTGACCGAGTGACAGGTTTAGCAGCAATATCTTTTAATTTCATTGTTGAAATTGTAAATTGAAACCGTAAGTACTATGCTAATAGTTTCTTCTCCCGCACAACTCGTTTGTAGAACTGTCTTCCGGTTCCTTCATTTTCTACGACCTTCAAAAAATGTAAATGCGGCGCCATCAGTTGTCATCTTCTGTCTAACTGAACCTGTTCTTTTATTGTCTTTTCTTTTTCTCACAGTCTTAGTAATCTCATGGAAATTCTTTCCGTCTGAATCTATCCTGCATTTATATAAATCTACCATCCGCCCGTGTTTTGAATACTGTTGCCACATCTGGTCAGGTGTCCCTGCTATTCTCCTCGGGCTTCTTGACAAAATACAGCGAAGAATCTGTAATGTGATTGATACCGACTTAGCTGACCGCCTGCAGTCACTCTCTCACCGGCGTGACGTGGCTTCCCTGTGCCTCTTCTATAAATACTTTCATGGCTTCTGCTCTGATGAACATAAATAACTAGTGCCCCCCAGGTGTGAGTTTGCACGAGATACTAGATTGGCAACTAGGTCTCACCCTTTTACAGTGAAACCGAGGAAATGTAACCGCAATTTCTACTCCAACGGCTTCTTTTCTCGCACTTCCCGCCTGTGGAATTCCTTTCCGCATGCTTGCTTCCCCGATGGCTATAACCTCCAGGAGTTTAAATCTAGGGTCAATAGACACCTCCTAACACACTAACTCACACCCATTCTCTACATCTCTCTCCCTATGTACATCCCAACTAGTCTATCACCCTCCTTCTGACATTTCCTATACCCAATCGCTCTATGTAACCCCCTGCGCTATAGTGGCAGTGGAATGCCTTGCTTGGGGTGACATGATTAAAAAAAAGGATCTAAGTCCTTTTTATCAGCTGGCTTAGGGTGAAATGATTAAATAAATATTTATTATAAATATACACTATGAGATTTCACTGGATAATATTTGTTTTTATTAGACATATTTATATATTTAATGGAGCGATATTTTATTATGTAATTAAATTGTAAATTAAAAAATGATTATACAGTTATTCATATGTATTTTTTTTCAGATCAGATAATTATTGCCGGGGGTTCATAACTCTCTCTCTCTCTCTCTCTCTCTCTCTCTCTCTCTCTCTCAATAGGAAACAAAATATTTAATTGTTGAGCTATAAAAATACAGTTAACGAAATTGCGAATATTTTGAAGAAGAATCACAGAAAAATGGAAAAATGTGAAATATTCTTCACTTTCTATGTTCCGTGTTCCTTCAGGACGTGGAACCTCATAACTCTTCAGACCTTTCCATCCTGTATAACTTTCATCAACTTTTGTCTTTTTATTATCCTTCAATCAACCACTTTTGCGATCAATTTAGACAAGTTCGTTTGGTACGTTACTCACTGTTACATTCTATCCCACTTACCTTCAGTACGTCTGTACTGAACAAAACAAAATCTAGATTTAAAATTAAAATGCTAAGCACTGACTCATTGATTTTGTTAAAAAAAAAAGACTCTAATTACAGACGTTGCTTAGCACACAAAACAAAACTCATTAAATTTCACACCTCGATGCAGCTTTTTTTTCGCCAAGAAAAAACTACGAAACATATAAAAACAAAATTCAAATAATCTTCAATTATGAGAAACTCATTTTTTTTCGTACTCTTTTAGCCAGCCGACGAGAAGTTTTTTCGTTGTTTAATGGAAAGGCCAGAATCACATCCGAGAGTGAATTCCCAAATGACCTTTTCGAGCCCCACAAACGAAATAAAAGATGGAGCAAATTCGACTGTGGCCAGAGAGAAGAAGACGAACGTAATTAACACTTACCCTTGGCAAACATCGAGCTATCACTATTATTACCTCTCTCTTTCTCTCTTACCCCCCTTCTTCATCGTTCACCTGTCTGTCTCTTTTTATACTTGAAAACAGGACTGAACCCTTTAAGACTGAGCAAATACTTCAAAGTCATTCATACCCAAAGATAACGCTCATACATACATACATACATACATACATACATACATGCATACATACGTTCCTGCCTACATCCATACAAGTTACTACTATGATACCCTTAGCTTCTTAATACTGAGTCTCATTGAACATTGACTTCTACCAATTCACGTTATTCTTTTCTATTAATAAGTTTCTATTTAAACATGTAAAAGTATAATTTTATTTTTCCACATATCCACATTCCTATAACCTTCTGATAATTCTGGATAAAACTGTAAGTTTAGGAAGTTTGGTTTAGTTTCACACAAGGCGATTTCAATAAACATTCAACCATCTTCCTACTTCTACACGTCCTTGAATATAAGATTTTCTAACCTTTAAATAGGATCTGAAAAGACTAAAAGTATAATATGAAACAAAAGGTCCTTAATCCGGCAGAAAAATATCTAAAGAATTTGGTGATTTGAATGTAAGCAAAGAGACACAAAATGCATTATATGAACGACAGTGTTTTTTCATTGGTTGGTTGATTTTATTATATTTGAAACCTATCTGGGATACTTAATATCAGATTTTGTATGGTGTATCTAATCAATACTAATGATTAACCACAGCTTAAGACGCCATTATGTTGAAACATCGGTTCCCGAACGATCACCGATGTTAAGCAACGTCGAACCTGGTCAGTACTTAGATGGGTGACCACTCTGGGGATATAATCTCGGATGTGCGAATGATGCAATGAATAATGTTTCGGAATCTTTAATCGTAGAATTGAGTTTCAATTCCCGCTTAGTTCGTTACGTTCACTTACGTGCAAATACTCTTAAAAAAAGGGAGAGTATACCTCTTGTCCTCAGCTATCGGTTAATGAGTAAGACTGTTATTTCTAAACTGTTATTTTTCCCCAAAAATATCTTACAATCTAAATATACTTTACGGATTTAAAAATCCTACACATGGTTGAAAAGCCGTAAAATCGAACCAACAACAAATCAACATAAAAGCCAACACGAATTACCTTGTTAACCATAACCTCACGTAGAGTAAACCTTTATTATCGTATTTTGAGGAACTAAAATTATAAATCCTTTCAAAGTTATTAAGGGTATCAAGATCTTCCTTTTCTTTGTCATGGACGATAATGACTTACAAGAACTTTTTATGTTTTGGGGATCTAAGTAAGGTGTGTCTGGTACGAGCATTACAACTTTATCAAGTATTCATATAAACTTGTCCACTAGACTTCTTTCTGTTTCCTTTCTTTCATTTAGTCTTAGATATATCCAGTGAGTGTCTAATTTTCCAAGCCCTCTTTCTTTAGTACGTGTTTCAGCAAGTTTTATGGGATATGGTCTTAATTAAAAATGCGGCTTATGTTTTTTTTATTGATTTGCTAGTAAATAGAAATTTATATTGCACTTTTTTGTTTGTATAACAACCACCCGATAACTCTGAAATAATTGTAGTCATTATTTTAATTTGAGATATTAAGAGTTAAAACTCACAATTTATATTGCATATATGAGTAGAAATATACACTGAAAAGTTGACCAATATGGGTTCCTTAAAAATAAATAATCAAAATATTGATTTGAATAATAATATATTACAGCGTAGATCAGATTGATGAGAAGAACAAGAGGAGGGGGGAAAGCAGACAACACATTAAGTAGAATGCATTTCACACACACACACACACACACACACACACACACACACACACACACACACACACACAAAGGATGACATGCATGGAATGAATAATTTCAAAGAATGAAAATTGAAATGGGAGGAGAAAGAAACCAAACAAGAAAAAAAGAAAACGAGAGGCGATAAGGTAAGCGAAAAAAAAAAAAAAAAAAAAAAACAATGAAAAAAGGAAGGTGTTGATGAAGACAGAAAATCATTAGAAAGAAACAAAGGATGTGGTTCCCGGCTTTCTCTTTTCCAATCTTTTCACTCTTCTATTTGTTTTTTCTTGTCTTTTCTTCAATTGGAATAGACAGACTTAACTATCGCCCGGTTCACACTCCACCCACTACTTTTTTCTTTTCTTCAGTTGGAGTAGATAGATTGAACTATCGCCTGGTTTACACTCCATCCACGACTATTGAACAGATGAAGAGGCTCATCCCTTGTTCCCTGTTTAGGATTTGGTTTCCGGCTTTCTCTTTTCCATTCTTTTCACTCTTTTATTTATTTATTTATTTATTTATTTTTCAATTGGAGTAGATAGACTAAACTATTGTCCGGTTCACACTCCACCCACGTCTATTGAACAGGTGAAGAGGCTCATCCCTTGTTCCCTGCTTAGGATGTGGTTTCCGGCTTTCTCTTTTCTAATCTTTTCACTCTTACGTAGCCCCCTGCACTTCAGTGGCGTTACCGCCTTGCTCGGGGTGATATGATTAAAAAAAAAACACAAGAGAAAATTGGCAAAAAGAAAAAAACGCGTGAAGAATATAAAGGTGTTGATGAAAAGGAAAAATATGTTAAGCAAAAAAAGAAAAAAAAAAGAAAACGTGATAAGAAAAATAATGAAACCAAAGAAAGAAAGGAAGATGTTGATGAAAAGTAAAAAAATTATTAAAGAGGGAAAGAAAAGTCAAGTAAAAAAAATAATAGAAAAGAAAACGTAATTAGAAAAATAATGCAATCAAAGAAAGAAAGTAAGTGTTAAAGAAGAAAGCCAAAAAAACAATTAGAAAGAAAATTAAAAAAAGAAAGTTAACAAGAAATAATAAGAGATAGGCAAAAATAAAACAAAGTAGAAATCCGACGAAAGAAAAAAAGAAAGAAAGATGTTAAGGAAGAGAGAGAAAAAACAATTAGAAAGAAAGAAAATCAAGAGAAAAATTTATAAAAATAGAGTGAAAAACAGAGAAAGAAAGGTCTTAATTAAAAGAGAAAAACAATTAGAAAGAAAGAAAATCAAGAGAAAAATTTATAAAAATAGAGTGAAAAACAGAGAAAGAAAGGTCTTAATTAAAAGAGAAAAACAATTAGAAAGAAAATCAAGATAAAATAAAAAGAAGTATATAAAGAAAGTTGTTGATTGATTGTTTTGTGGCATATCAACTTCGGCGGGTCATTTATTGTCAACTAAATTTTATTTATTTAGTGCTGGTAATACCTTTTTCTTTTCAACAATTTATAGTTGTTTTTATATAAGTTTTGTGTCTAGTAATACTTTTTTTTTATCGAAATTCTTTGGGATTTGTTTTTAAGGCCAGGGTCCCAAAGTCCTACGCTTGTTATTGAACCCATAATTGGAGGGAAGGGAAGGATCAATACCTTTACCAAGGGTACCAGTGCTTAAGTGAATGCAGGGTATTCAACTGGAATTCGAACTCGGCTCACCGATTTCTCTTTCCGAGCCGATATCCAATGCACCACAACGCACATCCGTCACTATACGTTTACAGCACCTGTTATTCCCTAGCGGTCACCCATCTAAGTACTGACCAGGACTCAACGTTGCTTAACTTCGGTGATCGAGCGAGAAACGGTGTATTCAACGTGATAGGCCGTAAGCCGGATAAAGAAAGTCAACTGACGATGAAGAAAGAATGGGTGGGAAAGAAAGAGATAAAAAAAAATGATAAAAAGAAAAATTAGACAGAAGACCTGAACAGAAGGGACAAAATCGACAGGAAAAAAAATCAACTACAAAAGCATACATCCATGTGCGAATATACAAACAAATACATACACAAATATACACATCTATGAACACACACAACAAAGAGTGAGAGAGGGAGAGAGATTGAGAGAAAGAGAAAGAGAAACATATATTTGGAGAGAGAGAGAGAGAGATTGAAGCGTGCGTGAAACAAAGTTGTGTGCCGGTTGCGAATGCAAAGCGTTTATATCCGTGAGTGTTCTCGGCCCAGTGCCTGTCATGACTCAGTTCTCTTTGTAAAAGGTAAAAGTAATTTTCTTTTCTTTCCATTCTTTTTCTTTTACATTACCTTCCATGTGAAAGCAATCTTTGATGCATTGAAATTTTCATTGTGACAGCAAAGGCCACAAAGGCTTTGCCGTATCACTTTAATTCTCCCTTAGAAAGATGAAGACCTTATATAACTTTTGAACTTCGCATGGCAGACTATTCGACCAAACTTTCTTATACCAACCGCAGACATAGTCTGTCCGAAGCTCTTTCCAAAACAGGCACCAAGCGGCTTGATATTTCTAATTTTATGTGTGATTTCTTTTCAAGAGTGTACGTTATCATGGATGTACGTTGTGGTGTAGATGTGAATATCGACTCGGAACGAGAGATCGGGGTGCCGAATTCGAATTCCAGTTGAATTCCTTGCATTCACTTACGCAAAATTACCCTTGGGAAAGGTATTAATCCGTCTTTTCCTTCCAAATAAATAATAGGACAGATTAGGTTCTATAGCCTTGGCTGGCAAACAGTCTACCGTAGAAAGCAATGGCAACCTACTGCTGGATAAATTTTTGCCCAGTCAGTCATGTCTCTTTCGAGATATGATCGCCTAAAAAGAGCATGTATCATGTATGGCACTTAAATGACTGACGTTATCATGACTCTCCACAACTCTCTGCCTTTTGTTGCTCTTTTACTCATGACTATACACTGCTGCCATTTAGTTCCACAAACCCATTAAACTTGCTGCCTATATTCAACTTAATGTGTTCCGTGAGTGTTAAATTCTCTATGCCCTCTTTCTTCATTATGTGTTCCAGTTGTATTTTTTTAATGTAAGTATCAATTTCTTTATAACTCACTCCGACATTGTTCGAATATCCTGTTAATGGTATTCGTCGGTAGAACCACACACAAGGGTAGACTGAAAAGACCTTGAGCTGATTATGAAGGAACGATGCTTTAGCTGTAAAACTTTCTATTAATTAATTTCAGCTCTAAATTTTCTATTAATTAATTTCAACTCTACCTGTTAATAACTGTATTGTTTATTTCCAGGTACTCTTAAATTTGGTTTTTCAAAGAAGATGCTAAAAGTCACTAGTAGCGACTTGAAATTGGACAAAATTTAGTGACGTTATCAAGTAGGTCAGGTAAGTTGTGACACTATCTCAAGCGGTGATGCTTTCGCTTCTCCCGCGGGGATACTTTCCTTTGGTTGGTTTAAAACAACGGGGAGAGAAATTGATGTTGGTGACATTATTAGTGTTTTATTGTGTCACGCGATGTGAGCTTAAGGAAAAAATAATTATTTTAGTACCATCAAGTGCTTCTAAAAGCACAGAAATATTAAATAAAGTTATTTTGGATAAATATAAATTTCTCGTCTTTCATTATTTTCGCCTCTTTTATGTTCAATATGGATTTCTCTTTTGAAACGTATTCCGCTAATCTGAAAAGCGTAGACAAAACAAGTGTCAAAGTGATTTGATAAGGTCACCCAGGTGCCAAGGCCACTGTTGAATACACAAGTCCGAAATAACCCGACCTGAATTCAGTTCGGTGTGAGTTGGCATGATCTCACTGATCGAGCTAAGACAACCGCAAATCGTGGGACAGAGACCGATTTTCATTGGCCGAAGACTGTGAGCCGGCCGGATCCCCAGAGAGGATCGAAACTGGTTATAAAAATAGATGCTCTACATGAAAAAAAAAAAAGAGTTGGGAAGCAGTTTTTTCAGAGTCTGTGGAAGTTTTTCGAGTTGGGGCTGCTATCAGTCGAAATGCAGCGGCTGGGGGGAAAATGGCCCAGCCGGGGATCCATGACCCACGGCTGGTCGCCTACCGTAGAACTCATGGCTAAAGAGTTAATTTCAAATAAAGCCTACCACAAATTAACTCAAAGAAGTTAATTTGGAATAATGCACCATCGACATGAAACCCGAAAGAACGTTATTGTTATTTTTTTTATCAGGGGAAAATCGAAAATTCTGAATCTTCGTTCGTTCAACCTCGGCAAACTCCGTTAAACTCCGATAAGGACCCGAAAGAACTTTGCTGTTTTAGAAGTTACATAGGAAAATTGACAATCCTGATTATAGAGAATTAATGAAAAGACTTTTAATGAAATACAAGAGACTTTGGCGAATATTTGAAGAGATCTGTTTATTTCAACGCTAACGAAACTTAGACATTTTACTTGAAGATTAGAAGCTTTGATGCTTTTGGCGAACTTTCTCTCTCCGTTGTAAAAATCATTTTCGACGATTGTATATCATTTTCGACAACTGTATTCTTGGGGAAAAACAGACATTGTTTTTTTTTTCTTTATATAAACACATTCTACGTAGCTCTCCAAGTGTGTTCGACTTCGTTCATTTATTTTATTAATTTTTTTTTCTGGTGCCGTGTTTATTTTTTTTCAACCTACAAGTGTACACCAGTGTCCGGACTGGCTAAAAGGGACGACTATTGAAATTGCACGACGAGATGTCTGGGATCTAATCACAACGTGGGACAGTGGTCCGTTGTTGCAAAAGACGTCCTGTAGTCCAGTTTTTGTGGCGACATCATCGGACGGGATCGTCCCGACCAGCGACTGCGACTAGACCAACCGTACGACCGGGTCGCAGTGTCACAACTGGAATCGTCACGACCGTCGGCGAGGATGAGCATCACATAAGGGCTACAGTGCCCTGTGCGGTATCACAACTGGTTGCCGCCGGGCGAATTGAGGGCCAGCCGCACTGCAGTGTTACAAACTGCCATACGTGATACACGCTTTGGGCGATCATGTCTCGAAAGAGACATGACTGACTGGGCAGAACATTATCCCGCAGTAGGTTGCCATTACATTCTGCGGTAAATTGGTTGCCAAACAAGGCTATAGAAACCAATCTGTCCTATTATTTAACCCATAACTGGAGGGAAGAGACGGATTAATACCGTTATTAAGTACCTGCAGAGAAATAGATAAGCTCCTAATGACATTCATGTTGACATGGTTGCTACATTACGGGATGATGCTCCAGCTTTATTAACAGGGCAAAAGTGGGAAACTGGATTTATGAGGGGAAGGGATAGTCTTGAAGATGACCCAAGGTTTAGGGGTTCGTTTACTGACACCAATGGGGTAAAACAGTGATCGTTTTCACTACCTGGTAATAAATGGCAGGTGACTGACTATAAATCAAAAAAGCCAATTCTATTAGCATATTCCGTGAAAGTTATGAGAATACTTTGCAAAATAAAGAACTTTAGTATCAGTCCTTCACAGTTAGCCTACGAACTTTTCAGCACTACCTCGTATATATGGATTATTCCAAGATTCTTTCTCGGTTTCGCCAGGAAGTCGTTAGAGGGTGCTGTCAGGTATCTATAAAAACGGGGTATTTCCTGTCGTTCTATCTCTTTTCTCCTCTCGCTATGCTGGAGTGACAATTCTCACCGGCAACCTCCCCACACACACACTCATGTATCATCCACATAATTCTAGAGTTGTAATGTCTTCTTTCATTTATATTCATACTCATGTATTTTCTTTCTTATTCAGATATAAAAACAGGAAAATATAAAATATCGCTGTTCGGGCTGCTCTTCTCATCTTTATTTTCATATTTACAACGTTTCGGTCTATGTACGCTCTGGACTTTTTCAGGTGATATACGTTAGAATTTCGAACCGAACTCTTTATTTATTTCACGGGAGTAAATTGTTCTAGTTCAGTATGTCATTCCTATACTAGGGTCAAGTTAAATTATTTCCTTTTAGTAACTCTAATCTTCAAGTTTTAATATTTGTTCCCCTCTGCTGTGGGCAAGTAATGAATAACTCTTTCGGTCAAATTATATTTGGAATACATCAACCAACGCTTTTACCCATTGGGCCATATTTCATGAGAGGCCTAGGCGTAAACAGTGTAAATAGTTACAATACCTCATCTCAGAAATATAAACACAAAATATCGCCTTGTAAAATCTTTCATTTTCCTTTTACCTGTCATTTATATGCATAAAATATTCTTGCAACTGGCTTATTATTGACGATAAGGTTAGTAGTTTTAAATTTTGTGTAAAAGATAATTCATTTAATTTTCTTGTATAAGTCAGTCGGAGTTGCGTATTTTCGAATGATGTTTCGAAGTGAAGATTTGCTCTGTTTATAACTTCTATGCATTTGATATTTGGTATTTGTAGAAAATAATAATTATATTATTTTTGTTGTTGTTGCCATGGGTTACGATACAAAGCAAAGATTTGATGTGGTAGTCAAGTAAATAATTTGGAAAGCCTTTGTTGACATGCATTTGTTTCAAAGTGTGGAGTTCTTTGAAGAAAAGTGGATGAGAATATGAATTCTCGTACGCTATCATGAAGAAATAAGATCAATTTTGTACCTAAGAGGCCATGGACTAATAAAATTAAGGAGGCAAGAATGTTTATACTTTTTTATTTTTTTATTTTTTTTCAGTAGTGAAAGTAGTATTACTAAACCTCATGAGAACGTCCAAGAATGGTAGTTTGTTTTTATGGCTAAGCTCATATGTAAAGTTGAGGAAGGATTTTTTTCGAAAGTAGATTTAAGATTATCACTTTCGTTTTTGTTATGAAAATATCATCGTCATATCGGACGTATATTTTCGGTTTAGTAACTTTTTTAAGACCATGATTTCAACATGGAACATATAAAAGTTAGATAAGCACGTAACAAGAGGGTTTTCCATCTTACACTAATAGTTTTCGTGTAAATATTGCCGTGATGATCGTAGAAAGAAATGTGTGTGTGTGTGTGTGTGTGTGTGTGTGTGTGTGTGTGTGTGTGTGTGTGTGTGTTTGAACGTCCATATGTATATCATTTAAAGTACAAAAATATATATACAAATAACACTAAAAGGTTGTATGGAACCACAAATGCACAGACTGAAAAACACTAAAATGTCACAGAAAATAAGAAAAGAAGAAAAGTAAAGAAACACCAGCTTAAAACTACTACCATAATAATGTAAACTTGAAAGAAATGATCTTGGCTCAATCCTAAATTCAGACAGGAAAACAAATTCATATTACGTTACCTAAAATCACATCACGACTCCAGAAATAAACGATCTAAAATTAACAAACCTTCAGTAAAAGAAAATATCATATATCCAAACCGCATAAATTATACAAAAAATAAAGAGATAAAACAAGCCAAAATATTAATAATAAACACGTGACAGTGAAATATGAATATTAAAATATGCAAAATCAATGTCCGTTATCTAAATTATATAACGATATTATTCCTAAACAATAAACTGACAAAAACCGTTTTTCCCTTCACTATTGCCACAAGTCTTGCGTGCCCTAAATATAAAACGACTTACAAAAACTATTATTGATCTGAGGCACAGTTTTCTACTTATCTTATATTAATACAATGATTTTATAAAGAATTTGGTTTAAAAAAAGTTTAACTTCGAAGAACTGTAGTAACATCATGTAAGCACTTTTTTTTCAGACAAATCTTTGGAAAAAGATTTGTTAGAGAAAATGAATTCATGATAGAAGTGGAAACTATATGTCAAATCAATAATAAATTTTGTGAACAGTTTTCACGGTCTTTTGGTTCGCATGTATCTTTGTTATCTTCCACATATACACTACCGGCCATAATTATTGGGCCACCCCAGTTTTTAAAAGAAATGAAATATTTCATACTATTTTTAGTATTTATTGCCAAGTGGATAATTCTAAATAAAAATAGAATGGTTCTTTTGTTATTATTACTTTGCAATGTTTTACAAGGCAAGGAAGCAAAGATGAACTCGTCCGAATCACGCTAAATTTTCTTCATACTTTCATTGATGAAACTGCAATATAGGTAATTATTAAATATTTATAAATTCATTTGATGCACAAGTTATTGTGCAGTATTAATAAATAAAAACATTCTATGTTCATTTACAATTATTTGCTTGGCAATAAATACTAAAAAATAGTATGAAATAAATCATTTTTTAAAACACTGGGGTGGTCTAATAATTATGGCCGGTAGTGTATCTGTACGCGCGTGCGTTGTCTTCTCGTACACGCGCGCACACACCCTCACACACACACATCTAAAAAAATATAGTTTTAAGATGTGCTATATTTATGAGTTGAAGTGCTCGATATCAGATATAGAGTGTATGAACAGGTTGCGATGGGTAAATTGTCGGTGAGAATAACAGACGTATCATTTTAGCAGATATATTTACCAAAATTATTCAAAGACTCTCATCAAATACTTAAGTAAATGTATACAACAAAATTGCTATTGGCTTCAACCACTGCCTGCATACAAATTCAGAATCGTTTGCATCTCTTTTGGACGTTCTCCTTGTTTAAGTTGGTGAATGCTGCTGTACTTGCATTCAGTTCATATTTGATGTTAAAAGAAGTTTTGTTGATCTCATTCATTCGAATACATCAGTCAGTCAGTTTAGTGCCATACGTGATACACTCTTTGCGCGATCAGGTTTCAAAAGAGACATGACTGACTGGGCAGAAGATTATCCCGCAGTAGGTTGCCATTGCTTTCTGCGGTAGACTGGTTTCCGACCAAGGCTATAGAACCCAGTCTGTCCTGCTATTTAACCCATAACTGGAAGGAAGAGACGGATTAATACCTTTCCGAAGGGTATTTGCGCGAAAGTGAATACAATGGATTCAAATGGAATTCGAACTCGGCTCCCCGGTTTCTCGTTCCGAGCCGATATCCACTGTAAAGTATGATTTAGTCACAGAAATTGACTGACAGACATAACTTGGTTCTCCTACTTGACCAAGGGCAGAATTATCACCCCAAGATGTAGGTCCCCGTGTTGTGTCTGAGGCCATCACCAACAAATTAAAGAGCTATTTTATTATTATAATAGAGTAAATCTTCCTTCGTAATCACGATTACGCTGGTCAAACTCTTTCCGAATCCAGATTGACACCCAAATACTCTGTAATGTTCGTATTGAAGCTTCTAGCATGAATGCTATGCAGTAAAGCATGTCTCCAAATTTCTATCGGAGTAAATGCGTCATTCTGCACTTTTTCTCACAGACGATACTTAATTAACCCTACTATATTGTAGACAAATTCAAAACAAACAGCAAGCATACACAGTATTCAAAATATAAAATGACGACAATTTACCATCGCACCCTTTATATGTATAAGGCGTTCGAGTCGTCTATCATTCCTTATCCTATCATTCTGTTGGATTATATATGTATATAATTTGTTTTGTTCATTAAATTCAGATTTGTGCTACCGGTGGGAGAAAAATCTATACTTATTAACTCATATATATATATATATATATATATGTAGTCATCCACATGTTTTTTATAATTGACCTCAAGCTAAATAGCAGGGGCACCGGACTATATTCTAAGCATGGACGAATTGTAATATTCACGATAGAATTTGGAGAGAAAAATTGTTCCGGACGGCACAGTGAACTAAATTTTTTAGCAGCTGACCTAGCAAAGGAGTCAATATAGTCTTTTCACATCATGTCAGCTGAGAACGTAGGCCCGAGAAGGTGTAACGAGTCACTTTCCTGGAGGGTAACATTCATCTGAGATTCGAAAACAGGATTTCTCAAACATTTTGTAAAATTTTAAGCAAAAAAAAAAAAAAAAAAAAATTATGAATTGTTTTTTCCGTTAAGACTTCATCGGGCTAAAAGCCATTACATGGCTGCAACTACACAAGCACACGAAAGAGAGAGGTGCTGAGAATTTAAAATTTAAAATTATTTTTTTTGTTGGCAGATATGTTTTGCTGTATTACAGCTCATAAGGGCGGTTAGACATCCGATTGCTTTTAGCCAGGTTTGAAACCCAATCAAAGACAGCAGTCGGCAATTCTACCCCCCCCCTCTCTCTCTCTCTATATATATTTTTTTTTTCTAAACATATGCTGTTAAATATAAGAGACAATGAATGTCTATTATGTTTAATCATGAGCCGTTCTAAACGTCGTATTTTTTTTTAAATTTCAGTTGAAAATAATGACAAAAATTCTCCAACATTTGGATAATTATTTATTAGTTTTCTTCTAAGCTTTCGGCTCACATGAGCCATCTTCAGAGAGGTCGTTCAAACTGAAATATTATAAAATCCACCATCACCGACGATTTTATTTTGTGTTGACATAAAACTCCGCTTGGCAAGGGCAATAGTTACCAAAAATAATAATGTTTTATATTTATATATATATATATATATATATATATATATATATATATATATATATAACAATCATATAACTAATAAGTCGCGTAAGGAAAATAATTAAAATTTAAAACCAACTTAATAAAAATTATCAAAATTTTGGATAAATTTTGTCTTTATTTTCACCTGAAATTAAAGCCAAAATACGATGTTTAGAACGGCTCATGGTTAAACATAATAGACAGTATATTTAACAGTATATATATATATATATATAGAGAGAGAGAGAGAGATAGATAGATAGATAGATAGATAGATAGATAGATAGATAGATAGATAGATATTAAAAAATTAAATTAAATTAAATTAAACTAAAATAAAAAAAGGTCATCAAATGAGGTGAATACAGTGGGGTTGGAGTTTATTATATTTTAAAAGAATTCATGAATTCATACACAAAATGTGACAATATTTTACCAAAGAAGACAAAACATGTCAAAAGTTTAAACTAGAAATAAGACAGTAGCATAGAAAGCAAAAAACGAAGTGTTGGAATAAATAATAAAACAGAAAGCAAAATAATAAAAAAAAAAATCCTTAAATGGTTTTTCTTAATAAAATAACCCAAATAGACGAGGAAGTACATAAATGAAGTTTTAGAAACACAACTACCAGATAAAAGATGAGAAAATATCGGTTAAATAAGTTAAATGTTAAGGTATATCTTTAAAAAAAGTGTTCAATATTTTAAGTAATCGCAAAAAGTAAATATATTTAGACAATCTTAGATATATTTAAGATTATGGAAAATTCTATGGCGGCAAACATTTGTGATTTCATTGCGTTGGCTCAACAAGCTAGACTTTGGGAATCTAATTATATGGATTTTTTTCTTGTAAGCAAAGGAAACATATTTCATGTAACGATTTACATGTTTTAGCTTTTGTTAATATGTTCCATTTAACTGTAGGAGTTTTAATAGCATCTTTCAATAGCCAGTAGTTATTAGAGAGAAAGGCAGAATTACTATATTTTTTCATTATTGAAAAATAGCTTGTGCTGATAAAAATGTGTCTTGAACTATTCTTAGTACATCTTAAATATTGTTTGGTAAAATTAGGATTTTCAGTAGTTGAAATGGTATCTTGTATACTATGAAATTGCAAGGAATTTCTTTTGCACAGGACATGCGTTAGAGTTATGACAATTGCAATAATTAGTGTTATTATCATTTTTTATAAGTTGTTTATGATTAATATCATTATATTGATTTAGGAGATTATTATTGTGTCTTTTTATTATTATATCAAAATTATCAGTGCAACTAAAACTAAGTTTTGTGTATTTTTATTAAAACTTTTGCTAAGGGGGTTATTAGTTGGGAAATGTTTCTGAACTAGGTTAATAAATTTATTGCCTAACTTGGTGCTAACCATTTGATTACATGGTGGTGTGTACCAAATTATTTTTCTATTTTGATTATGTTTGGTATTATGATTAGTTTGCTTATTATAGTTAATATCATTGCATTTATAGCAGCTGTTTTTAGGGCTGTGTTGAAATAATGACTATGTTTGTAGAAAAGGTCTTCAGTTTGTGGAATTGTTGTTTATTCTGTGTTCAAATGAATCTAGTATGTGTTTAATAAGAGATGGTGGGTGATTAGACTTACGAAGTATGTAGATAGGGTTAGCATTATGTTTTACATAGGGTGAGTTAGCGTTATAAATCCAGGATAATATCTAGAAAGTTAACATTTTTTTATGTTGGTTTGTACACTTACTTTAAGATTAAAGGTTTTCATAATGCTATGTTTGTACTTACGAATTCTATCTACTTTAGAGTTAATGGAATTATGGATGATCATGAGGTCATCGTCTCTATATAATCCAATATCTACTACATCAGAATCATGACGTGCAGTTAGATTGTTCAAAATGAATAGACCTACAAGATTTGATGATTCTGCGGAATCCAGAACTCCCATGGAAATGTCAAATGGGTCTTCGGAATTAGATTTTATCCATTGTTCATTTTTATGGACGAGGACCCCACTTAAATGGAAATTATTAACAAAAGCTAAAACATGTAAATCGTTACATGAAATGTGTTTCCTTTGCTTATGAAAAAGTCCATAAATTAGGTCCTCAAAGGCTAGCTTGTTAAACGAACGTAATGAAATCATTAATTTTGGCCACCATAGAATTTTTCATACTCTTAAATATATCTAAAATTATCTCAATATATTTACTATAAATGTAAAATTTACCCCACTTTTTGTATACCTTAAAATTTAATTTATTTAAATGATATTTTATCATCTTTTATCTCAAACATATGTTTCTAAAACTTTACTTATTTTCTTTCTCATATACTTGTTTTTTATATATTAACAAAAACCTTTAAGGGTTTAAAAAATATCTATATTACTATTATCCTGTATGTTTTAATATTTTCCCGCCTCTTTGATTTTAACATTCTATGCTCGTGTCTTATTTCTGGTTTAAGATTTTGACACGTCTAGTCTTCTTTAGTAAAACATTGTTATTTTGTGTATAAGTTCACAAATTTATTTAAAATGAAATAACCTCTCACATCACTTTATTGACCTCATTTGATGACCTTTTTTATTTGAGCTTAATTTTGTTTTTGAAAATCTACTAATCTATATCTATATTTACCGAGCGCCCATAGTCCAGAGGTAGAATCGCCGACTGACGCCATTTCGGTCGGGTTTCAATCCAGGGTTAAAAACCAATCGGAGTTTAACCGTACTGATGAGCTGTGATACAGCGAAACAGATATGTCTGCGGATGACTATATATATATATATATATATATATATATATATATATATATATATATATATATATAACCAAGTAAATTAACCACATTTCACTGCCTGATGATGGTGTATGAAACACCAAAATTTTATAACTATTATGTTGCAGTATCCTATGATAATAACAATAACTATATATCTATGCTCTACTTTGTAATGAGCATTTCTTAAAGTAAATATCTAACTGTGGATTGCACTTCCATTTGTATTAATCACTTATATATATATATATATTGGATAAAGAAACAGGGTTGTTCCAACGAGAGAAATTGGTATAGAATAAAAAGTGTGAGAAGCCGTGAACATTTTCTTTAAAGTGTATATTTATTGTTTTTGTTATTACACATGTTATGATACATTAAATGTCCATAATTGTGTTATATATATATATATATATATATATATATATAAGGTGATTGAAAAATATCTACCTATTTTATGTATGATAGACTCCCTCGTCCAACTATAACTTTTACAAGACGAATAGCCCATAATACATGAAATAGGGAGTTACTTTTCAATCACCCTATCTATCTATCTATCTATCTATCTATCTATCTATCTATCTTTGTGCGCGTGTGTGCGTGAGAGATTTAAGTATAGATTGTTTATGCGTATTTTAATTTTCTCTATCTCTAAATAGTGACAAACTGCGCTGTGATCAATGAAGTGGAAACACTAGCTTTTATTTTACGCGTAAATGTAACTTGGACATACGTTCATAGGCCAATATATTAAAACCTCTAATAAAAGAAATCAAAAACCTCTTAAAATGAACTGTTCACTAAACTTTAACAAATCCAGTCTGTTTACAAAGTGGCGCACATTGTGTCCGTTCATTGAATTAGTAAAATAAAATAAAAGTTATTTGAATAACAGGAGCCCTGAAAATACATACGCTTTATTCGATCTCCGTGTGCGCATGCGTAAATTTACTCGCGAGCCAATTTTAAGGTTTCTGGTTGAAGAGCTCGTATTTGTGCGTGTCTCTGTTCTGTGAGTGAGAATGTTGTTTTTTTAATATTCATTGATCATCATATATTTAACATGAAAACTAATGAAAACGTCTACTTTAAATCATTTACAATTCTTGTATATTAATTTGATATTCATATCTTGATAAACTCATTATGAAACAAGAATTAACGAACTGAACCAGCAATAAATAATTACAATTAACCCTATCATCGTTGTCTATCGCATGCATGTGGTTTTGTGGTAAAGGCTTGGGAAGATTTATTGAATACTTAAAATGACTGTTATATCTGACTAAGCAACTCTAAGAAAACTATTATATTCCTATGCTCTATTCCCAATTGTCTTGTATCTGAGTAAGCAAGACAGTAAATATTACGTCAGTATACACTATTTTCAATGGTTTTGTGCCAGACCAAGCAAGAATTAATAAATATTATTATATTAGTAAGTTTTATTCTCAAAAGCATTGTCCATGTTTAAATACGCTTAATACATATTACATTAGTATGCTTTATTCGCAATAGTCTTTTGTCAAAAAACAACGGTTCCTGTATAATCACCGAAGTTAAGCAACACCGAGCCTGACAAGATTTATATAGGTGACAGTTTGGGAATACCAGGTGCTGTCAATTTGAATGTGTGTGTGGTGTAATTGATAATATCTTGGAATTGTTGACCTGATTTTTTCTTTACCTCCTCCTATCCTGCTCTGGGACTGTCCTCATGACAACTCTGACAACGCGGCCATGTCTTTGTTTATCTCTATTTGTTCTGTCCCCAAGCAAAACCCTCCATTAAAAGAAAGCATTTCTGTTTTCAACGCATTGATTAGAATTATTTTGTGATTTCCTACGCGATTCTTCTTAAAATGTTTTTGTAATCATTCTGTTGAGAAATGTTTCACTGACGTCACTTCCTGGGTAATAAACAGCAAAGAAGCTTTCGTGCTACCACAGAACTACCACAATTTTCTTTCCCGTTCAGCCTCTATTACCCATAGAAATGACATACTTCTGGCTAAACCAAAGTCACTATTCACTGATAGAAAGAGACACTATCTAACCTCTCTCAAGTTTGGTTCAAGAGATTACTGGTGGCTCTGAAAGAGAATACTGAACAAGAGCAACTCCTCAGTCTCTCCACTCTTCAATTTTTTAAGTTTTGTGATCTACTGCAGATAAAGCAGAGTTTTTTGCTCGTTAATTCTCTTCAAACTCTACTCTCGACTCATGTAGAATATCTTCATTTCCCCACTAGAACAGAGACTTTTCTGAGTGATATGGATGTAAATCCGTTCATGTCTGCTATTGTAAATTAGATCCCCATAATATCTTCGGATTCAAAGGTATCCGTGCAATAGTCCCAAATAAATTTATTTCTGAACTAGCTCATATCATCTCCTAACTTTACAATAAATGCCTCGCTAAGAAATGTCTTTAAAAGAACTCAGGGGGACCATTTAACACCTCGCCTTATTAAACATTTGCCTCCTTTTGGCCAATTATTATAGAGTTAAATTAACACTGAATTTCTTCTCGGACATGCCATTCTCTCTAAGAAACAATTTGTTTCTCCTGGTCTGCTCTGATGAATTTTTCTGTGAAGCGTTAGCTAAGAACTGTGAAGCTCGGGCTGTGGCCCTAGATATCTAAAATACGTTTGACAGCGTTTGGCATGCTGACATTCTCTACAAAGTCAGGGGCTACGGGGTATCTGGACAAATATTTAACTTAACCCAAACGTTCCTAACAAATCATGTAATAAAGATCGAGTTGAACGGTCACGTTTCTAGTTAATTTCATATTAAGCAGGGTTCTTGCATTGCTCTATCCTCTGATATACGCTGTTTCTGATCTTCATTAACGACTTCCCGATAACACTTCTTACCACCTAGGAAGCTATGCAGATTACACAAACAATTACTCCTGTCTAAGTAGCTTGTCTAACAGATTCGTCAAAGTATAATTAGCAACTAGTCTGGAAAATGACTTCCAGTCAGTGGATAAATGGGTTAAACTTTGATTTAATCACCACAAAGAATCGTTTCTGTTGCCTGTTGCTAAACTTCAGGAAGGCAACACTTTGCTCTTTCTTGGGCTCCCGGTTCCATTGTAATGAAGTGGATTCATTATACTCTCTATTATAATAAAATCTATCTATCTATCTATCTATCTATCTATCTATCTATCTATCTATCTATCTATCTATCTATCTATCTATCTATCTCACCAGTCAAGTTTATGGAAAAAGAAACAATAGCGAGGCAGCGTCAGCTCAGTTCATTCTCTTTTATTAAACTTTACCACAAGTTACGAAAAACTTTGTCGCGTCTTTGCTCTTTAACAGTTATGAGCAGTAAGAGTGTGTTTATTTACCATTTGTAATATTTTATTTTATTTGGCAATAATTATCTCCTCGAGTAGTGAAGAATATATATATATATATATATATATATATATATATATATATATATATCCTCTCTATTATAATAGAGACCATTCTTTATATATATATATATATGTGTGTGTGTGTGTGTGTGTGTGTGAGAGAGAGAGAGAGAGTGTGTGTGTGTAATTAAATTGTTTTTTTTATTTATGCTATATATATAAACACACACACACACACACACATATATATATATATGTATGTATAATTAAAAGAAAGCTCTGGATTCTAAACATGTTGGTTCTCTTCATCTGAGAGCAAGGTTTCCGTGACGACCCGTTTAGGTGAAACCTAGGTAGGTCTGTCTGGCTCACTATGTATTTTTTACTTTTCCGCTGTACCTAAGTATTGTGCGCTTTTTGTTAGTTGATTACTCGCATCGGGGTTTTTTCTTTGGGCTACGTACTGACTCGGTTTGAACCCTTTTGACTGATATTCATGTATTTAGCTCTTTCTTTTTAAAACCGTTTTTCCCTTCTTCATAGATTCGTGGAAGATTTTTTGTCACGAGTATAGTTATAATCTCATTCATATATATATATATATATATATATATATATATATATATATATATATAATTTGTAAACAACTTATTACGCGACTTAAGTTTCTACCATCAGTGGTGTCTTCAGGCGATTTGCAATTTGCCTGAAGACACCCCTAATAGTAGAAACCTAAATCGTGTAATAACTCGTTTACAAATGGAAAATATTCGAAAGTTCTACAATATAATTATATTGAAGACTTTTTAATACAAATGTGCACTGGTGTAACCTTATTATGACCAGAAACTAAGTAATTAAACAATCAATCAATCAATCAATACATATATATATATATATATATATATATATATATATATATATATATATTTCCTACGTGTGATGCTTAGTTGTTTTGATTTTTTTTATGTCTTAATGTAAGATGCTCAATAGTATATAGCATCAATATATATATTGCAGTCATTTGAGTCGGCAAATCGATGTAAATATTTTGCCGTCATTTTTGACGACAAGGGCCGAATTGTATTAAATAGATCTAGTGCTAGGAAAGATAGTACCTTCTGTCGTATCAGTCAATTCTCCTTGTCAATAATTTTTTTACGTGACATGTCTTCTCTCTGTCTTTTCTACAAATATTTCCAGAGCATGTTCTGATATGATTACCTCCTTAGTGCCTCGACTGCATGAACGTGCTAAACAACTAGGTTTTAATCTTGATCTGCCTAGTTCTAACTATTGGCTCTATTCTAATAGTTTTTTCCTCATCTGTGTAACTCTTTCGACTTGTTGCTTTCCTCAACCTAAAATCTTTAAAAATTTAAATGCAACGTCAGTTGCCATCTTTCGTCTTCATGAATCCTGTTTTAGTATCAAATGATTAAAAATGATTAGTTCATTTTTTTCTTTTCCAGCAAACAACTTCTGTAGTTATCATATGCGCTTTTTTAAAGCAAGTTTTTCATTAATATATTTCTATATAGAGCGAAATCAATGCTAATCTAGAGTTGGATTATTTATGAAATAAAATCACGTCTGACCTGAAATGGAACTCATACATACGGTCTATTGATAAAGACGTAGGAAAAATAGTCGGTTTCTAGTACCACTTCACTAAGTACCCGAATCCTCAAGCTTTAAAAGAGCCAGTTCAAACCAAAAATTGCGTACTGTTGCCATATTTGAACGGGGGCTGCCTAGTTTTCACTTTCCAGTCTCGCTTGAATTCAAAATCGTCTCCGAGTTCTTGTGGAAGATAAATTATACCTCTCTGTCTCTGTCTCTGTCTCTCTTTCTCACTCTCACTCTCTCGTCCTGGGTATGACAGTAAACTGTATCCGGCAGCAGGGCCTCTGATCGAGAGATTGTGAGGAGCATGAAACCACCCCTTAATTGCTGCTGTTCTCAGGTCCACCCTGACCCGGAGTGGTAACACCTGTTAGGGTTCCACCTATGGGCAAATAGTTAACCCCCAAAATGGACTCAAAACAGTATGAAAGTATAAAAATATACATTTATAGAAATATATACATTTATAGAAATATATACATAAAAATAGACTTTTATAGAAAAATATACATTTAAAAAAATATTACCAATAATACATGTTTGAAAAAAAAATTATTAACATAACACATTTTTGAAGGAAAATATATTCTCAACAAAATATATTTGAATACAGAACTAGAAGACATTTCCAGTTTTCTAAAATAAAAAAGAATAAAAACAGAACATTTTCATTAAAATCTGACTAAATAAACCTTCTCAATATAACTGAACATTTAAAAAATAACTTAAACACCCAGTTTTTTGGCATAAAATAACCACAAGGTTGATATGCCGTGAAGCAAAACTCAAACACAAACGCCCTTTTTCTGAGGGGAGATGTGGCAAGCCTCACGCTGGTTTATCACTACTTCCATGAAAGTTGCTCGGACAATCCTTGTTTCCGTCAGTTTTAATCTTAACGGCTAGAACCGCCATGCCATTTACATTGTAGCAAACCACCAACATTCTCTCCATATTCTATCAGTGAGCAGTATGTTTCACGTGAACATCTTCTTCCTGTGAATCTCTACTCTGTGGAACCGATTCCCTTGAAGTAGTTTCAAACTAAAAACTCCCAATGCTAGCTAAAACAATGCGAACATTTTAGTTAGTTCAATAAAGCTGCAATGTTTTTTGTGTAATATCCGATTCTGGAATAAACTTCTAATTTTTGCCAATGTATCTTAAAAAAAAAACCCCAAAAAACCCCAATAAAGTTGTTCCTCACCCTTTTATTATGATAACAATATTTAAAAAAAAGAAAAAATCAACTGAGGGTGAAAGAAACCAATATGTCTTTTTCATTTTTTTATGCACTTTAGTGCTTAGTTCTTCTTCCTTCTATGAATAGCAACCAACTTCTCTAGATTGACTGTAGTATCATTACGATTATTATTACTATAACTATTATTAGGCCTTCTTGTTCAAATGTACTTGTTGCAAATGTAGTACTTTTTCATTTGACTAAGAAATATTTATTCACAGCTAAATGTATGCAGTTTTGTATTGGCAGGCTTGCTGGTTTGTTTGGTATCAAACGAATCAGTAAAATAAAAGAGGAGTGTTACGGAGAGATTGCAAAAATACCTCGAAATAGGTTGTAAATCCTAGTTAAAAGAATATAGATCTTTTTTTATCTGACTGTCTTTTGCAAAAAAAATTGATAAAATAAATAGCGCTATTGAATGAGGTATATATTACTCAACTACGGGAAACAAAGGGTTAATTTTCATAATTTATTTTAGATAATAGAATGAAAATGTAAAGAATTGCATTCTCGATAGCAGAAACAAATTTTATCTTTATCTAATGACGTTAAAAATTTTTGTGGATATTTTCTGTTTACTCATCATTTTGACGTGAATATATATATATATATATATATATATATATATATATATATATATATATATATATATACTCGGAAGTAGAAGCAGGAGAAAATTAGGGTTAATGCTTCAATCTCCAAAGGATTTGTCCATGGAACAAAGTTTTTGAATCAAGAAAAAACGTCTTGTTTAATTAGGGTGTACGTGGATTTTCTGTAAAAGGACTGAGTAGTAGTAACAAAGATGTTTGACGAGGTATCCATAAATACGGGCAGTAGAATGAGAATAATCGAAATCCACTGAAAGTTACCCTCATTTACAAATGCATTCTAAAGCTGTGAAGCATATGAGTTGAGTGATGTGAGGACAACAACAAACAATGCATCTCCAGAACTTTCCGTAATGCACACACACACACACACACACACACACACACACACACACACACACACACACACATATATATATATATATATATATATATATATATATATATGGTTATGTCTTGAAGGCTGTCACAATGCGTTGAGTAAAATAAAGGAATAAAGAACTTTTTGGGTATTACCTATTTATTAAACATTAATATTTCGAGATCAAAATCTCATCTTCAGAGAAGCGTGCGTCTGTCCGAGTGTGTTCTTGGCCTTTCAAACTATTTTTTGAAAGGCCAGGAACACACTCGGACAGACGCACGCTTCTCTGCCATTCTGAAGATGAGATTTTGATCTCGAAATATTAATGTTTAATAAATAGGTAATACCCAAAAACTTCTTTATTCCTTTATTTTACTCAA
Organism: Ascarosepion bandense; assembly: GCA_037127315.1. Taxonomy (NCBI): domain Eukaryota; kingdom Metazoa; phylum Mollusca; class Cephalopoda; order Sepiida; family Sepiidae; genus Ascarosepion; species Ascarosepion bandense. The sequence continues at coordinate 2,427,176 of JBBBDQ010001395.1, read as the reverse complement.
CGCATTGTGACAGCCTTCAAGACATAACCATGTACCTATTTTACACAATATTACAAAACTTTACTATATATATATATATATATATATATATATATATATATATATATATATATATAATCTTCAAATGTAAAATTGCAACGTTCAAATCATTAATTTTAAAACAAGGCTTAATATAAAAATAGAGCAATAAATATTTATTATTAAACTTTTGTATTAAAACCTGTAAATAGTTATTTTATATTCTAATGTAAAACTTAAATATCTATCTATCTATCTATCTATCTATCTATCTATCTATATATATATATATATATATATATATATATATACAAACACAAACACAAACACAAACACACACACACACACACACACACAAACACACACATATATATATATATATAATTAAGTATAAGGCAAAAATGGTGTTCGCTAAAAGAACAGCTAAAACGAAAATATACACCAAATTAATATGCAAAATGTCAGAAACACCGAGAGTGTTGCAAACATGCAACTGACATTCTTTCAAGCACGGTTTCTACCAAGATGTTTGACGAAACCATCTTGTCAAAATCCCTGGTTGCAACGAAGTTTTTTTTTTTTTAATCATATCACCCCCAGCAAGGCGGTAACGCCACTGATGTGCAGGGGGCTACGTAAGAGTGAAAAGATTGGAAAAAAGAAAGCCGGAAACCACATCCTGAACAGAGAACAAGAGATGAGCTTCTATACCTGTACAATAGACGTGGGTGGAGTGTGAACCGGGCGATAGTTTAGTCTATCTACTCCAATTGAGAAAAAAAAAAATGAAAAAAAAAACAAAACGAAAAGTGAAAAGATTGGAAAAGAGAAAGCCGGAAACCACATCCTGAACAGGGAATAGACGTGGGTGGAGTGTGAACCGGGTGATAGGCTCTTATATAAACAGTTTGTCGCTTTAACTGAGCAAGTTCTTGCCGACTTCTAAATTTCGTGGGGACACCGTTATGATGATTTCACTCGTCAACCCGCCCTGACAAGTCGGCATGAACCTGCTCAGTTAAAGTGACAAACTTTTCGTGCTTATCAACGCTATATTTCCACACTCATACAGGGCACTTAACGAGAAAATATCTCTGATTACCGAAATATATTTTATCAGTAAAAACCACAGAAAAAACAACATCCTTGGCACTAAGCTTCATCACAACTCTACCCTATCTATCTATCTATCTATCTATCTATCTATCTATCTATCTATCTATCTATCTATACATTGTGTGTATTTAGGCAGCATTTTTTCATTGATGCATGTTTCATTAAATAATATAGACAAGTTTTGTCTATTTTATGTAAAATCTTTTTGTATCGTGTGATATCCTTAATAGCATTATCGTTAAAAGAAAAAAGAAAATCACAATATTGATACATATTTTTTAAGCCTTTATGAGCTCTCGGCTTACATCAGCCATTATCAAAGATGACAATTATATTACGTGTATTAAACAGTTAGCGGACGGACAATATTAAAATAGACGACTACTACTCCGAAAAGAATTTACATAAAATAGACAAAACGTGTCTCTATTATTTAATGAAACATGCATATATATATATATATATATATATATATATATATATATATATATATATATATAAAGAACGTATATCTTGGTAGCTTCTTTTCTTTTAAACAAGTTGGGTTAAACGATAGAGACAACATAGTCTTATATATTTTCTCTAAACACAACTCAGTACATGTCCAGAAATCGCACAGCTTACCAAGTTTCTGGACATGTACTGAGTTGTGTTTAGAGGGTTTATTTAAATAATTCTTTGCCTCTGAGTAATTTGATAATTTACAAAATTAGTTCCTTCGAAATTCAAATTCTCTAACGCATTTTTACGGCATTTATAATTTAACAACCAAGTATTCCATATAATTTACGCATCTACGTGAGCACATATCTTCACATGTGCATGTTTTTACATTATTACTGCCTTTGAATTTAAAATTTTTCATAACGTTTATTTATTTTCTTTAAAAATTTTGTAACATTTTTTCTGCTACAAGGCAATATTTGATTTTTAAAATGTAATACAGCCCCTGACGATGACCGATGACGTTCGTCAGTACTAGGACAACTTTTGGACAACTTTTATACAAATATAATTCGGAAATAAAACGCCTAATCAGAAAATATGCAGAAATACAAAAGAAAATATGTAAGATTATGCTGTCTCTATCGTTTAACACAATTTGTTTAATATATATATATATATATATATATATATATAAAATTTGTCACCGAAACACACAAGTAGTACGCTGTACACAGAAAACTATAGTCGTCAAGGAAAAGACAATCATCACTGTAAAGATTTCAAAAACAAACTCTTGCTGTTATTTGGTTGTTGTTGTTGTTGTTATTGTTGTTATGGGGCGTGGTTGAGGTCCTAACGCTTTATTCAATAAACTACTAACCCTGGACATTCAAAACACGCAGAATAAAGAAAGGTAGGAAGATATTAAAACGTTGCGTGATTATTAAACGCGAGTCCTTCTTTTTATTGATGTCTGCACTCTCTTGTGTTAGTACAGCGAGTTTAATGCGGATAAACCTATTGAGTGAAACAATTGCATTGGGTTACGTTTTGCCTTTCTCTTGTGTCTGGTTTGTTCGACTTGCGTGTATGTGCGCCCCAGTAGATATCGTTTTTATTTTATTGTAGCTTAGATATAAGCACATGCACACCCTACCTAATATAATCTGGTAAAGACTAAACACACACACGCACACACTTAGGCTGCATATCTTTATTCAAGCATATTTCATTAAATAATATAGATATATTATGTCTATTTATGTTTACAATAATCCGTTCGAATTCTCTAATTATTTTCTTGGTGTAAATTTGAGATTCATCAAGGGAGGCATCGTAGTTCTTGTGAACCCAAGAAAATACGGTCTCCTTCGAGATCATCCTCAGAAATGAATTGCGAAGACAAATTAAATGCAATTGTAAACGCTGTGCTGTCTTTTTTTTTGTTTTTTTTTGTGTAAAAACACTTTTTAAACTCGCTCTGTTATAATCATTTTAAAGATAACTGTTGTGATTACAATGTTTTTTAAACAAGCGTTTCCAATGCAAGATGAGTCACCACAGAGGCTAAATATAGCGTTAAATGTTAGTCAACTCAAATGCTTTTTAAAACATGGCTACAATATTCGTAATCAATCTTGTTTAGTGTTGGTTAGTTGCTTTTGATGTTGAGGGCCTCGAGAATTTGAAGTTTTTGTTTATTATTTTTGTGGTGTAATATATTAGTTTTGTATGTATGATGCAATTTATTCAATGAACGACTCACACAGGATATGCAAAACAGGCTTAATGAAGAAAGGTGGGAGTATATTAAAACATTGCGTGATTATTAAACGCGACACCTACGTTTTATTGATGTCTGTACACTGAGGGAACCTCTTGTGTTAGTACAACGCGTTTAAAGAAGATGAACTTATTGAATGAAGTAGAAATATGTATTAGTATTATATTGGTGGACTTCATACGATGTGCGTTATAATGCAACTGATATCGGCTCGGAATAGGAAACCGGTGTGTTCGAATTTCAGTTGAATTCGTTGCATTCACTTACACAGAAAATACCCTGAGGAAAGACATGAATCTATCTTTCTCCAGCTATGGGTTGAATAGCAAAACAGATAGGGTTTTATATATTAGTTTGCAAGCAGTCTACCGCAGAAAAAAATTGCAACCTACTGCCGACAAATCTTCTGCCTAGTCTGTTGATTCCACAAGCGTGTATCACCAACTGACTGAGTATATAGATGCTGTCAACAAATATTTTCCTGTATTGTGAAGGTTGACAGGATTGTGTTTTTAAATGTTGTACGAGAGAACTTGTATCAGACGAATGGTGTGTAAAATGAATTAACATTGTTGTCGTCAAGTCAACAACATGTGCACTTACTTTTTTAATCTCCCAAAAGATATTTAAACTAATTATCTTTTTGGTGCTAAGTAATTTAATGCAACATCCTTGAATATATATATATATATATATATATATATATATATATATACGCCGTTCAAATTCGACCTAGTATTCCAGCTGAATCCATTGTATTCACTTACGCGCAAATACCCTTGGGAAAGGTATTAATCCGTCTCTTTCTTCCAGTTATGGGTTAAATAGCAAGACAGATTGGGTTCTATAGCCTTGGTGAGTAACCAGTCTACCGCAGAAAGCAATGGCAACCTACTGCGGGATAATCTTCTGGCCAGTCAGTCATGTCTCTTTCGAGACATGATCGCTCAAGCGTGTATCACCTATGGCACTTAATTGACTGAATTCACAAAAGGAGTGGTGTAAATTATTCGATAGCTGTCGCCTTATCTTTTATTAATTCTCTTCAGATGTCAGTTTCATATATTTATGCAAATAGGCAGATAAAAAGTACTAGTTTCAATAAAAGAATGTGCTTTCGTTAAATCAGTTAATACATATACATGTGTGTTTGTTTGAATGTGAATGGTTGTTCTCATAGGCTATGAAGTCAAATATATAGGTATGCATAATTAGACACACACACATATATATATATATATATAAATTATTTGTTCGAACATTATTTTTAATGGATACTCGTATTTGATTGGATATTTCGTTCTTTTTTTATGATTAAACAGTACATTTATATATACCCACTGGCCTGAATATTAGCGAAGTCTAAAGAAAATATCTATTTACATACAGGATTCGAAACTGCGACACCCATATACCTGAAGAGAAGCCGTCATTAGATCTTACATGTCTTACCACTAGACCACGAAAGATTGCACGGTTCAGCAAAGTAGATTTAAGCAATAAATTCATAGGTTCCTGATTTCTGACAACAGTAAAATATCCATATTTGCCCTGGTTTGTATCCTAATATAAAAAACGTAAACAAAAACAATATTACGAAATCTTACAGAAAGTTACAAAATGATATTAACCGATATATATTTATTTAAATTTATTTCTTTGAACATTATTTTAATGGATATTCGTATTTGAGTCGTTATATCATGAATAATCAGGCATTTGCGTATTTAAGCTTTAATTCGACTTTGCCTAACTATAAACTTCCTCTAGGTCAAGTGGCTAAGACGTCAGATCAATTGTTCTATAAGAAGCTGCAGGTTCAAATCCTGCGGAAAGATGCACATATTCCGAACAAAACTTTTCGAATATTCCGGACGGTATATATATATATATACGGTTTAATTATAAAAAACAAAAACAGAGCATCTACTCAAATATGTGTGTCCATTAAAAAAAATTCAAACAAATAAATTAAAAAATATATCGGTTAATCCATTTTGTAACATCTATCTATATATCTATCTATCTATCTATCTATCTATCTATCTATCTATCTATCTAAAGAGAGAGAGAGATCGATAGATATAGATACATATATATGTGTGTGTGTGTGTGTGTGTGTGCAATCCGTCTGAATCTATGTAAATTATATCACGAATTTGTTTTGAACAGTTTCTGTCAAATTTTAAAAGATTAATTTAGACGTCAAAACAAAGCTTTTATGTTGTTTCAACACGCTTTATTACAGTTATTTCATAAAGTTATTTAATAACTTTATTAAAGTTATTTGATTAGTGCTGTCGGAAGTTTTATGCCTAAATAACTACTAACAGTTTAAGACCAATTAAATTTCATTAAAACTATTTTATTCATAAAATATCTTGAAACATGGATAACGTCGTCTTGACAAATGGTGTAAAACAGAAATAAACTTGTTGCATGAAGTAATGTCCGCATTAAAAATTTAAGAGTAGCGTTGTTGATTTCACCAAACTATAAAAATATGGATCAGTCAGTCAGTTAAGTGCCATACGTGATACACGCTTGGGCGATCATGTCTCGAAAGAGACATGACTGACTGGGTAGAATATTATACCACAGTAGGTTGCCATTGCATTCTGAGGTAGACTGGTTGCCGACCAAAGCTATAGAACCCAATCTGTCCTATTATTTAACCCATAACTGAAGGGATTAGACGGATTAATACCTTTCCCAAGGGTATTTGCGCGTAAGTGAATGCAATGAATTCAGTTGGAATTCGAACTCGACTCCCCGATTTCTCGTTCCGAGCCGATATCCAATGCACCACAACGCCCACTGAAAATAAGTATACCGTTTGTTAAACGATAAAGATAAATACTGCAAAAGAAACTAAAACAAAGAAAAGAGAATCAAGTAGAACAAAAACGAATAGAATATTTTGCGAACTGAAATCTGTCAAGCAGTGTTCTATGCAAACTCTACTAATTAAGGTAAATAGATTGAATCGTAAAAATTGAACCAAGAAATATGTACATGAAAATTGACTTTTCTAAGTTAATCTTTACGGAATAATCTAAATTTACAAATTGGCTGGTCGATGGACCTGATAGATAGGCCAAAGTATCTATTCCAACCGATGCTGATGTGCCTGTGGATAAAAAATCCAGCAAGAAGGCGGCCGTATATAAATATGGGATGGAAATGTTAACCAAACAATTATTGAACCATTCGAAGACGATATAAGAATTAAATTGAACAGTGCTATATATTGCGATTCCATGGACAATGCATTCTTTGAATGGCACACATCCTAGCCCCTCAATTTCAAAGTGAAGGGCATATTTAAGAATAATAGCTCTTATGTATCTAACGTTATTCGTGAATCTTTTTGAGCGTTAAAAGTCTTACCAGAAAGAAGACAATGGACTGACCTCCATGAAGTCTCAACCTGAATCCGTTTTAAAATCTGTATTCAGTTGTGGAGATAATTGTGAAATTATATGAAGGTAGCCAACAATATGATAGCAAAGTTTATGGGAAACAGTTAAAGCCACCATGTCGGAAAGTTAACCTACTGAAATAAACTGAAGTTTTACCTTTAGTTTGCATACAACGGGGAGGTGGTTGCTCCCGCAGTCAGCACTTGGGTAGGCTTTGCAGTGAAGGACAGCGTTTCTGAAATTCTTTTTTATATTAATATAATCATTTTGATTTTGATTTTTCCTTCTGAACTTCGCCATGTCCATAGTCTTCTTGAGTGTTCTTGGAACCAGTTGTTAGTTATTATCTAGTCATTCGTTACGCATCATTGCACCCATCCCTCAAGACGTCCATCGCCGTGTCCTAGTCCGAAATTGCCAACCGTTCTTCCTTCTCTCCCTTGGCCAATGATGATGATTCTGATTTCATACACTGCGCCTATTTTTTTCTATACTTTGTGTTGTCGGTGCATATATCACTATTACCGATATATTGAGATGCCTCCCTTTCATTTCATTTTTCATCTTTGATGATATTGTCCAGCATTCACTGCCATATTGAGGAACTGACAACGCATAGCAATCCAGTACTCTCTTCTTTGTTTCTAGCGAAATTGTCCTGTTTCTTAATACTTTACTCAACTTCTGGCATGCTTCCTTCGCCATGCCAATTCGCCTTTCCGTCTTCTGTTATAACACTTCCCAGGTATTTAAATTTTTGTACCTGTTGGATTCTAACATCCCCGACCTCTATTTGGCATATTGGGCTGCACTTTTTACTAATGACCATGCATTCGGTTTTCTTGTAGTTTATTTGTTGTCCTTTCTTGTCACTCTCTTCAGTTACCTTCTGTAGGAGGTCTTGTACTTTCCTTTCTGTGTCGGCTATCAGCACTGTATCATCTGCGTACCTTAGGTTGTTTAAATTGTGGCCTCCGATGACAAATCCAGACATAACTTCTAGGGTCCTCAAAATATTTTCGCTGTACAAGTTGAACAGATCCGGTGAAAGACACATCCTTGTCTTACACCCCTTTCTATCTTTGTATATCTGCTGAATTCGTTACGTGTATACAAGCGGTTTGCTGCCAAGAAAGATTCTTGATTACTCTTATGTCTTTCCCAAATATGTCAAGGCTGCCGAACATCTCCATCAATTCTTTGTGGCGTATTTTAACAAACGCCTTCGCATAATCAATAAAGCATAGGTACAAGTTTTTCTTCATTTGTATTGCTCTTTCAGAAAGCATCCTAATCATAAATATGGCGTTCCTTGTTCCAGTGTCTTTGACGAAACCGCACTGTTCTTGTCCTATCTCTGGCCTGATTCTGCTTCTCGCCGACCGAAAATTTGAATTAATGTTGGGAAGACAAACATTACTCTTAAATGAAAACTTTTGCTCCGTTGTAAGGATAAGAAATGTTATATTGACGAATGTTATATTCTATTTCTCTTTGTTTTTTATAGACGTTCTTCTTCTTCTTCCATGTGCTCTGTCCCTTCAGGACGTAGGTGATCATGGCTTTCCACGTTTCCCTATCCCTGGTGGCTCTTAGCACACTTTCTCCTGTTACACCATGCAACCCTCTTTCCATCATCCACCTGATTAGGTTCTTCAAACATGTTATCCCTTGCTTTCCCCTGTTTTTCCCCTCTATCTGGCTTGTTAGTAACAGACTCTCCAAGCCCTCCTTCCTCTAGCAAGATTTCAACGTGCCTTCCTCGGGATCAAAGTTCACAGCGTGGGTGAGGAAGAACACCGTTGTAATAGACGACTTGAAGACCAGCTACTGTGTCGAAGCCATCACGACTAGCGACCCGAGTGCGTCGTTACACTTCTCTAGGTGTTTTCTCAGTAATTCTGTAGGATACAAGTCTTTACTTGATCTCTTGCTCATCTCCATCTGGATACAACCAATTTGAATTATTAACAACTCCCGCAGATAAGATAAAGTGCCTTCCTCGGAAATTCTCTTCCAACTTCATTTCGCGACTCATCTTGAGTATCTCTGTCAGATTTACACCATAGAGCGGTGCTGCTTTACTGTGTGATATGTGCATAATCCCGTCGTTGGGAAGTGTTATAACATCATTTCTGAATTAGAAACCCGCAATGCAAGTGGACATGACGAGATCTCTACCGTCGTCCTAAAAAGATCTGAAGCTCTTTTCTCTAAACTTCAACAAATGTCTTGCTGCTTTCATGTATTTCAGCTTCTTGGAAGTCCTCCTCTGAGATATCTAGAGCCACAGCCCGCGCTTCGCTATTATTATCTAAAGCTTAACAGAAAAAATTATGGATGTTCGTTAACATGTCTGCGGTAAATCTGGCAAAACGGAGGGCATATTGTTTGTCCGAAAAGAGGCCATGCGATTTAAGTTACTTAACCAAAGGTCAGAGGATTCCCCATAGTTCTTAAAACCATGAACTACAGAGACTGATGAGTTTTTAACCTAGTACACTGAAGACCTGATTTTAAGCCTATGTGCGTTGTGGTGCATTGGATATCGGCTTGGAACGAGAAATCGGGGAGTCGGGTTCGAATTCCAGCTGAATTCATTGCATTCACTTACGCGCAAATACCCTTCGGAAAGGTATTAATCCGCATATTCCTTCCAGTTATGGGTTAAATAACAGGACAGATTGGGTTCTATAGCCTTGGTCGGAAACCAGTCTACCGCAGAAGGCAATGGCAACCTACTGCGGGATAATCTTCTGCCCAGTCAGTCATGTCTCTTTCGAGACATGATCGCCCAAGCGTGTATCACCTATGGCATTTAACTGACTGACTAGATTGGCAACAAGGTCTCACTGATTAAATAACTAGATGCAACCGCCACTTATACTCTAACAGTTTTTTTACTGGCACTTCCTCCCTGGGAACTCCTTTTCAATTTCTTTGCTTCCCTGATAATAGAGTCAGTTAATTGCCATTCGAGATACACGCTTGGGGTACCATGTCTCTTTCTAGAAAGATACATGATTGCCTAAGCGTTTATCACATATGGCAATTAACTGATAAGGCAGAAGAATTTCTCGTAGATTGTTGCCATTACGTTCTGCGGTAGACTGGTCGCCATACAGAGCTATAGAACCCAATCTTTCCTGCCATTTAACCCAGATGAAGAGACTGGAGGGAAAAGCAACAGGTTCATACATTTCCGAAGCGTAGTTGCGCGTATGTGAATGCAATGAATTCAACTGGAATTCGAACCCGGCTCTCCAATTTCTCGTTCCGAGCCGATATCCACCACAGCGAACATGATAACTGCATTCATCAAAATGTTTAATGCAACGTCAATCCTCATTCTAGGTCTTCATTTACCATGTTTCTTTTTTTTCTCCTTTTCTCAATTTTTCATATTATCGGTCTTCTCATTCGCTTTCGCTTTCTCTCCATCTACCCCCCCCTGTTTTCTTATATTTCTGTTGCATTACTTTCAGTGAATCGATTATAACAATATCTTTTAAGCACAGACCAGATTTTGGTGATAAATGTTGCTAAAGAAAGGAATCTATTTTTTCTTTCATTGTTTTTTTTTTTTGTTAGGTGATAACGTCCTAAGCTCTTTCTTGAGAAACAAGAAACACCTAATACATAAAATATCAAAACATTTCCTATTTAATATTTTATGGTCAAAGACTTGCACCTCGTGGCTTTACGCTTGTGGGTAGCTATGACGCAAGCAGGACTACAATAAGAACAAAAAAACTATCACTTTTTTTTACGCCTGCCATATTTTATTTGCATTTATTATTAACATCCGATTTTGAGGACACCCATAGTTTCCCATAAAATGAAATAGTTTGTGTCGCCCCAGTTAACGCATGAAAAACAATTTTTGTTGCAACAAACAGAACAAGACCTGGTCTTTTGTGGTTCAGAATGTTACATTTCTTGCATTTTTAATAAGATCCGTTCTTACTCACGTATAATCTTTCGCGTATTATAATTGAAAGATGTAAGAAATGCCCCCTAACATTTTTTATTATCCATTTCTCGATATTCTCAAGTACTTTCAATCACTTTCCGAGATTATCTTTAGGGGTGTAAGACGGTTTTGCGGTTATTTTTTGTTACCACAACTTACACTGCTGAAGATGGTCTCGGAAGGAGATTGAAAGTGCTTGGGCTATTCGTGAGTGCAAACAGATTTTATTAAAAACAAGCAGACACAATGTTTGCAATTAATTTGATCTGACATATCTAAAAGAAACTTTTCTGCGTAAATAGACAAATATATATATATATATATATATATATATACTAGCCGTATAGCCCAGCGTTGCTCGGGTGTAATGAAAGCTTTAAAACTTATCCATGGTTCTGGAGCTCAGACTCAGCCTAAAGAATATTTGTGTGAAGTTTGGTGAGTATCGGATAAAAATTGTGGATTTGTATAAAGGACATACAGAGATAAACAAACACACACACAAACATCTTGCCTTTTATATATATATATATATATATATATATATATATATATATATATTATCGAGTTTCTGCACTATTGTAAGAACTGCAATCTTGAAACTTCTGAATATCGTTTCTTATGTCTTTGTCTATGAGTGTATCAAATTTAATTAAAATCGAACCACTCCTTCTATAACCCGACTTTTTTGATTATCGATTTTTGATATTTATCGGGGGTACCTCGACACAAAACCTAGCTAAAAACCCTCACAGACGCTTATAGTACAACAGTGTAAATTTTTAAGAAAATTGGTTCAGCCGTTTCGGTGTCTATAGGTAACGGATACACACACACACACACACATACAGACACACACACACACAGACAAAGTTCCATCTTTAAATAAGTTTAGATTTGATTTAGATAGAGGTGTGCGCGCGCGCGCGTGCGTGTGTATGTGCGTGTGTACGTGTGTGTGTGTGTGTAAGCTTGGGATGCGTAATTGAAAGCTTGTTCAGAATCGATGAAGGAAAATAAAATAAACATAAATGGGCTTTTGGAGAAAGGCAATGTTTATTTGAATGCCTTCGGTTTATATAATATGGTGGAAAGCAGGAATCGACTTCGAACAGAATAGTCGATGCATCAAAATATTATATTGAAAATAATTTTCAAAAAATGAAAATGAAAATAAAAATCTTTAGGTAAAAATTAAGCGTCGAAAATTTTTGACTTAGGCGTCAAAATTGTTGACGTAGGCTTCCTTCAGATCGTTTCATTTAAATGTTTCACATATTCAATTCAACGGGTCGATTCATAAAATACTAAGTTGCGATTGAAACTATGGCTTGAAACCGAATCGATTTCCTCTCATGCTAAATTCACAAACTAATACCAGAAGTCTCAAATAAATTGGTTATTAGATTTTATAACACACCAAATTTTGTTGATCTAATGCCAAATGTTGTATGGGGCTATCTATGAGCTAATACCTTACTATTCAGTAGTAATGGTCAATCAAATTAATCTCTATTAACATGATTCCCACTGAGATGCTAGCAAGTCATGGGAGTTGTCAGATTACTCTCAACAAAATCTAGACATTTTTTCTAAATTAACAACAAAAATATTTGCTAATTTTTAGATTATTGTAGAATAATATCATCAGTTTAGTTTTTATGAATTTCATTTTCCCTACTTAGTCGTCCAAGTACATTTCCAGCAATTTTCACATACCGAAAATTAGACTTAAAGTTTTAATTTGATATCAGCCTTTCAGTCAGTTTAGTGCCATACGCGATACAAACTTTGGAAGATCACGTTTCTTTCAAGACATGACTGACTGAGCAGAAGATTATCCCGCAGTTGATTGTCATTGCTTTCTGTGGTAGACTGGTTATCAGCCAAGGCTATAGAACCAAATCTGTTTTATTATTTAACCCGTAACTAGAGGGAAGAGACTGATTAATACCTTTCCCAAGTGTATTTGTGCGTAAGTGGATGCAAGGAATTCAACTGGAGTTAGAACTCAGCACTCCGATTTGTCGTTCCGCTCCAATATCCACTGCACCACAACGCACACCACCACTTCACACTAGCTTACTTCACAATTTCTTACAATTCTTACAATTCTCGGTTTTCATCTTTCTTATTTTCCTTATGATTACATTGACGTCACCAATCAAAATAATGCAATTGGTTTTTCATCTATTAGCTTACTAATTTAAAACCTTTAAATTTTCACATCCCATTACTTTTAAGTTAAGGCATACACTTAGGTTACTTTCATAGTTCCTATTTTGCATACTCTAATTACTAGACAATATATTCTCTTTAATATACTAAAGTTTTCTGATTTCAATAATAATAATAATATATGATTGCTTCGATTTGTATAAGATCGTTTAGTTTCTTGTGGGTCACGCTACCACATGCCTGAGGATATTAATCAATTCCATTATTAAATCTGTGTTTTACAGCGATACTTTGTCAATGTTAAGTACATATGATCAGGCTTTTTAATTTCGTTAATATCCAAATCTTTTGTTTACTTAAATAGTCTCGGCTCTTCATCAACACAATAGCAACCACAGGCGCATAAGGAAATACAATTGTAGATTTGATAGGCGATGACCCAACAGGGATCTCTCTCTCTCTGTCTCTCTCTGTCTCTCTCTCACACGCACGCACACACACACACACACACACATGTATATATTCGAGGTTCGATCAAATTGTACACAGATTGACCTTAAATACTGTGACGCATACACACTAAGTTACGACTCTCTCGCTAACTTTCCTTGTATATAGCAGTACCTGGAAGGAAAGTGTGCAGAGTGTGGTCATCTTACTACATCACAGAGGTTCTACTAGTGACCACAGTTTTGGCAGCACTTTTGGGCCGATGACAACATTACCCAGGTCCGACAACCACTATATTACCTAGGCCTCGACCCTTGCGACTTTTTCTTCTTACATTATTAAAACCATCTTGAAAGGAACAAGATTTCATGACATCGACGAAGCAACTGCTTCTTATCCCCAATAACGATTTCCAGGAATGTTTGCATCAATGGAAATGATTTGGGACAATGTATGCAGCATCAGAACAGAACATCTTCGTAAGAAAATAAAACAAAATTAATGTGTTTTGCAGTTTTCTTTTTATAGCAACAGACCCGATATTTTTTGATAATTCCTCTTATATATATATATAATGACCTTGAACCCTCTCGGCTACTGGCGTGTGCTTAACTTGTATACAGCACGCTAAAGTCCGCCCACCGCTAATGAGCACCTGTAGCTCAGAGGTAGAATCGTCGACTGATGTCACTTCAGTAGGGTTTCAAACCTGGCTGAACGCAATCGGATGTCTAACCATACTGATGAGCTGTGATACAGCAAAGCAGAAGTGTCTGCTGTTGGCTATTCAGAATAAAAATCTATTAAATAATCATAATGAAATAAATATCATAAGTAATCACTGCAAAATGTTCTCGTTAAAATATGGTTAAAATCCTTCATAAAAAGAATATCCATTAATTTGCATATATCCAATAATTCGTTTTGTATTATGATATAATATTAATTAAATAGAATATTTTTGTTTTACAAATTAAGAGTTTAGGAAAAATTGAGAAAAAATGTACCTTGAACTGAAATAAAAACACTATAATCATACTCAAAATCCCTTTAAGTCAGATCAAAAATAAAAACAAATGTCTTCTACATTACGTATTTTTCAAAATGGATTCTGCAATACAAAGAAAGCTAAGATAATAATATCGTAACAATACATCACACCGGAAAAGAGCAGTCTAGACTGTATCTCAATGGATCGACATTTACCCGTTAAGATTGAAAGAAGAAACCTTGTATTTCTCAAACATATAACCTATATTTTCAAATTTAAAAGTTGAATTTCATTCTGATTAGTTAAATTAAACACGCACATAAACTCTTCTGTCTTCCCTTATCCATATTAACTGTTTAAAAAACAAGCGTATTTTTTTCTGCATTGAAATGTAAATCATTTTTCATTAATGAGTCCACATTGCCTGATGACGAGTTAAATTTCGAAACATAGAAATTTCCGTGTCGCAATGTAAATTTTAATTATTTTTAAATAAAAATTAATTCAAATGTAATTATATTATGCTGTACGATAACTGTTGTATTGAGCATTTTTTTAAACAAAAGTAAATGGTGGAGAACTTGTAATTCTAAAACTGTTGGTTCTTTTTACCTGGAGATATATATATATATATATATATATATATATATATATATATATATATATATATATATACTTTCGGAGTAGAATTCTACCGGATCAACCACCAATAAAATAGTTCAGCACGATTCGAAGAACCATATTGAATGCAGCACGGCTTTGATGCCATGAGTCTTCCTTCCCAACCATTGACGGAAGGGAACTTAAGAGCACCCGTGATTTTCTTTCTCAGCTCTGATATATACATAAAAATATTATATTAAATAAGTATCAAAGTTTTTAGACATTAAGAGTTTACGAAAACTTGAGAAAGAAAAAATGTACTCTGAACCGAAACAAAAATAGTATAAATCGAGAAATCACAGCTGAAACGTCAACTGATCTGACGTGTCTTAGACCACTCGACCACGAAAGATTTACAGTTAGTCAAGCTCAAATTAAGACTTGAAACACATGATTTCTTGATTTTTCACTATATATCGGCTCTGTTTTCTATCCTAATGTAGACAAAGGTACGAAACAAAGTACATATGAAAAATCAGAAAATTAAAAATATATCAGCGTTAATTCATTTCGTAGCATTTCATTATATATATATATATATATATATATATATATATATATATATATATATATATATACGTTCTATTTATTCAAGTTTTATTAAAATTTGCGAATTAGTTATTTTATATAATTGGTAAATGTTTTCATATTTATTGATATTTTATTTTACGTTTTGCCGATTACTTATCATATTTTTAAGTATAGTCTTTTGTGTATAAATTTGTGGAATATAAAAGCATATAATGAAGTTAAAGAAAACAAAAATATGCTAAATTTAAATAAGATATCTTTCTCCACAGGGGATCGTATACTGAATTGTGCCTAAAGAAAATTTGAGTTTTGATTTTAGTCTTGTTTAACGGAATATCAACCTCTGTGTGTTATTTTATGCCAAAAAGATAGTGTTTTAAGGTATTTTTGAAATATTTGATTATAGTGAGAAGGTTGATTTAGTCGAATTTTAATTAAAAATTTTTTTTTTTTTTTAGAAAATGAAGAAAATAAAATGCTAAAAAAAACCCAATTCGACTATACAAATGCTGTTATCATTTGTAAAATTGGTTCCAGCAAAAGTGGGAACGCAGGAATTAATAATTATACGAACAGCAAATTAACTCCCATACGGAATACACGCTTGGGCGATCATGTCTGCAAAGAGACATGACTGCCTGGGCAGAATATTTTCCTGCAGTAGGTTACCATTACTTTCTGAGGCAGATTGGTTGTCATCCAATGCTATAGAACCCAATTTGTCCTGTTGTTTAACAGATAGTTAGAGTAAGAATGTTATTTGAACGTAGGTGAATGCAACAAATTCAAGTGGAATTCGAACTCAGCTCTTGGATTTCTCGTTTTGAGTCGATATCCACTGCACGACAACCAAAGAAGAATCATTGAAAACGAATGTAGCAGTATTCGAATGTGTTCGGCAAAAAGTAAAATACGAACATTAAATTTATTTATTATATAAAACAGCTACTTTGGAAATTTGAAAAAGTTAATAAAAATTAGATTGACAGAACTTCTCAATATTCAACTAAACATGTTTGAAAAAAATATTAGTGCCGAAATACACACACACACACACACACACACACGTGTCGTCTAAATTTGCTGTACTTATAGGTAAAAAGCTATCAGTATCGCAGATTGGGCAGTTATTGATATAGAGAGTGTGAACATAGGAATCAACACTTCATTGTAGTTTTCAATTTTCAGAGTACGAGATGCCGTCACAGAGAATTACGTTCTTACGTTACCTATTCCGTTCGATGGATTTTCAGAGCTTGGCTTTGAGAAAATAGTACCATATGTGCATTTCCATCCTCAGTGCATGGTCAGACAAATCTAAAGCTTTGGTCATCAAATCCCGAAATAATAACAACACGCTAGACTTACAATGTAGTGAGATCAAATTTTTCTGTGGCCTTTGCCTGTATTCACCTTTGGAAAGTCCCGTGGTTTTTTTTTTTTCTTCAGTACCATCCCTATCTTATCGTTCATGCATTTTTCCCAATTTCTCTTTTTTTTCTTTTTTTTTTTTTTGCTTTTCTTCTTTGTTCATTTCGGATTTCTCTTTAATTTTCATTTCTTTCTTTCATGGATTCATTTTCTTCTTAATTCTTTAATTTTTACTTCTTTATTCTTTTTTGTTTTTCAGGTTTCCTGCCTTTGGTCTTTCTTTACTTTCTTCCGTTTTTTTTTTTATCTATTTCATATTCTTTTCTTTTTTATTTTTCTTTCTTTCTTTTTTCTTTTATTCCATTGAAACTCTTCTTTCTTTGTTCGTTTCGTACGTCTCTTTAATTTTCATTCCATTTCTTTCTTTCTTTCTTTCTTTTTTTCTTTCTTTCTTTCTTTTCAATTCTATCATTTTCCTTTTCTTTATTATATTTCCGTCTTCACATTTTCTTCCTTTGTTCTTTCTTTACTTTACTTTCAATAATTTTTTCTTCCCTCTATTTTATTTTTTTTTTCTTTCTTTCTTTCTTTTTTTTTAATCATATCACCCCGAGCAAGGCGGTAACGCCACTGATGCGCAGGGGGCTACGTAAGAGTGAAAAGATTGGAAAAAAGAAAGCCGGAAACCACATCCTAAACAGGAAACAAGGGATGAGCCTCTTCACCTATTCAATAGACGTAGGTGGAGTGGGAACCGGGCGATAGTTTAGTCTATCTACTCCAATTGAAAAAAATAAAAAAAGAAAAGAGTGAAAAGATTGGAAAAAAGAAAGCCGGAAACCACATCCTAAACAGGAAACAAGGGGTGAGCCTCTTCACCTGTTCAATAGACGTGGGTGGAGTGTGAACCGGGAGATAGTTTAGTCTATCTACTCCAATTAAATTTTTGCGTCAACAGTGAGCCAAAGATTTTATTTCAAAGATGAAATTTAGCATCTTTTTACAGTAACAGCTATTACGACCACACACACAATCATTATGAAATTTGGAGGAAATTGGTTCAAATATTTTTATTAGTTAAAAGCAGGACTCCTTAGAACATAAATCAATCTTCTTTTCTTTTTTTTTAATAGTTACTCATTTACTGAAAAGCTGGTCTGAACCATAAAATAAAAATTGTAGTATTTATGAGTTCTTCTTCCTTTCTTTTCTTCCTTTCTTTCTTTTATTTCCTTGTTTGCTCATTTATTGTTTCCTTTTTTTTTCGTACTCACTCTCAGAACAAAAGCCTCACCCGAATCTCGTTATATACCTTGTAAAATTAAATTCAGCCAAATTTGTTTCTTATCCTTTACTTTCGCCCACGAGTGCGTTGTATCTTATCATCCCAGTTTAACTACCTGATTAACTGTCTGCGTGCAAGCCTACCAACATGACATACCACCTCAGATTCATCCTCACCGATCTTAAGTTTTCGTAATTACCCGCCTCAGGGTCCCTACGAGTATTAGGGACCCAGACATGAATCTTTGTACGCAAGGACATGTATGGCATTAAAGGTGACAGTCACCCTCACTCCACTCCAACCCAAATGCTCTTCGGCTTTGTTGCATCCCAGTTAGGCCTGATGCCCTTCTCCTTTCATTGACAAAACTATTTCTTGCATTCAAGATTTATCTGCTGCTTACTTTCATTTCGTGATCTTTTTAAATCGCCTTAACGTCTTTTGTCATTTATCGTTTTTGTATTTTTGGCTAATTACTTTCAGTCTCCATCTTGTTGCTTTTCTCTCAAAAATTATTCCTATCCCCGAGGACGATGTTGTTATTTTCTTAATATCTGTTCCTCAAATTGTTGAGTTATTAGTTTGCTTGATTCTTTCTTTCTCCTCTCTATTTTGATCAATGTAATTATTTTTTTAATTCTTGCTCCCGTTATTCCGTTCTCTCCTGCTTTGTTCTATATTTCCTTACGTTTTTCAGTTATTATAATCTTTTATTCTTTATTTATTTATTTTGATTTCCTTCCATTATTCTTGCTTATATTTTGCTTTTTCTTTCTTAATCTTATTTTCTTTTTTATTTGCTTCCTCATGCTCTCGAATTTCTTTCTTTATTCTTTCCTTACTTCTTTCCTTTCATTACATTATTTCGCTTTTCTTCCTTTTTTACACGTATTTCTGTCTTTCTTTTGCATTACTTAGAGTTCCTAATTAATTTCTTCCTATTTTTTTTACATTATTTCTTTGGGATTTTTCCTCCCCTTTATTTTGCTTTCAATTATTCATTGTTTTTTTACTCATATTTCTTTCTTTCTTTCATTCTTTTCTTTTCTTTTCTTTCTTTTCTTTCTTTCTTTCTTTCTTTCTTTCTTTCTCAAAATTTATTGTTTCTTTATAGCCTTTACGCATTAACAACGTCTTTTTGTTTTTCTTTTATTGTTTATTATCTCTTTCTCCTGGTCTTATTAGATTGAATTCCTGACAAACTCTCTCTCTATTTCTCTCTCTCTCTCTCTCTCTCTCTCTCTCTCTCTCCTACATATATATATATATATATATATATATATATATATATATATATATCATCATCATCGTCATCATCTCACCCTTTTACACCCAATGTAACTTTTTGTTACTGTTTCCGTAACAAACTGTTTTTACGGGGCAAAATTGTGGGCTTGCGCCCACCCCCCAAATCTGGAGGACCGGTGGACCATTCTTGGTCCTTACGTTTACAGGATCTGGTGTTCCCAAACGGTTACCCATTTAAGTACTGACCAGGCTCGATGTTGCTTAACTTCAGTGCTCGGACGAATATATATATATATATATATATATATATATATATATATATTAAATTTATAACATAAATATGACTACAGAAGTAGATATTTTGTTTCGACATTTCTTGCGTCTTCTCAAGTGATGGTGCTGATTGCAATATGAAGCGTTTTAATGGGATCAAATACTCTCAATAGAGAAAACATTGTTTCGTAGTCTGTGATATCCAATCGAAATGCAAGTAATTTTTAATTTAAAGAACATGACAACAGACCTTTAAAACCAGTTATTGGTGCATTAATGCTAATGATTAATTCAAACAGAGATTAGTATTAATATCACTTTAAAATAAAAATAAAAATTCATTTAAAGATATTATAACGAATTAATGTTAAAAACTAGGAATTTCAAATTTTAAATTTAACAAATCATCATTATATTAGATTATCATAAATTTATTCAGATATGAAATGAGAAAATGCGACACAAGGAAGAGGTTATAAGTTTTTATTCAGCTGTTATAATTTTCTTATAATTATGTTTTTCTTTTGGTGGAAGTTTGAGAAAATTGAAGCTTTTAATATAAAACAATGAATCAATTTTGGATCTTAACTTATATCAAAATGGTAATAATGCGTTCTCTTTGAGATTTTGTGTTTGTTAAAGGTATGAATCTATCTTTCTATCTGTTGGTAAATAGCATGTTAGGCAGAGTGCCATCCGGGCTAAGAGAAGGACAACTCTAAATTCAAAACCCAAAGAGGGTTGTTTGTGGACCAGTTCTCGGCATTCGGCTCTTCCAAAAAATGTGGTTGATCTGCACATTCATTCACCACTATGATCAATCAAATCAAATACATATTTTGATAAAAACCTCGTTTAGACTGGAGGCTATTCGTTGCCGAGAGGTCTAAGACGTTGCAAGATCAAATAGTAGCTTCCCCTATGTAAATAGGGGCCGCAGGTTCGAATCCTGTTAAATGGTACACATTTTCGTAATAACAATTTATCGTAAATAAACAGGCCGGTAGATATAAATATATAATTCTGCTTAATTAAAAAAACAAAATATCTACTTAAATACGAGTATCGATAAAAAATAATGTTCAAACAATTCATTTCATATATATATATTTTAATCATATCTCCTCGAGCAAGGCGGTAACACCACTGATGCGCAGGGGGGCTACGGAAGAGTGAAAAGATTGGAAAAGAGAAAGCCGGAAACCACATCCTAATCAGGGAACAAGGGATGAGCCTCTTTACCTGTTCAATAGACGTGGGTGGATTGTGAGCCGGGTGATAGTTTAGTCTATCTACTCCAATTGAAAAAAAATAAAAGAGTGAAAAGAGAAAGATAGTCATCCGCAGATAGATCTGTTTCGCTGTATCACAGCTCATCAGTCCGGTTAGACATCCGATTGCTTTTACCCAGAACTGAAACCCGACCGAATTGCTGTCAGTCGAAGATTCTACCTCTGAGTCATGGGTCCTCGGTAGAAGGAGGCAGACTTTTTAGCATATGATGTATCATACGCCAGTAATCAGAGTGCTCTAATTCATTACTGAATTATGTATATATTAGTAAGAGTAAGAGCAAATGGAGGAAAGATCCACAGCTCGTGGCATTTACTTTTTAAAAGTACTCAATACAATGTAGAGCAATATTATTATTGTAATATTTTTATTATAAATAATTATAATAAAAACATTTTACATAGCTACACATAAGCTATCATATTTCAATATTATAATAGAATTCGTTAAGTTATTGTTGGTCACTGGTGATAGTAATGATTTTTATGGTAAGTTAAAAACAGTTGGTTATCTTTTTCAGATAGTTAAGGGGGCATAGAGATAGAACTAAAAATTTTCTTAATTCTGTTCTTATTATAACTTTATTATAACAACTTATGATACAAATGTTCTCATAATTGTTCAAGAAACTGCATTGTTTGTGAGGCTAAAAATAGTGCATTTCACTTAACGGATACTATTAGAAATAAAAAACTGATAAATTTATTAAGACCTTGAATAAGTCCTCACTGATTTTCAACATATGGCTTTTGCAGAACTACGTGCATGTAGTTTCAGTTTTAGAAATAAAAAACTGATAAATTTATTAAGACCTTGAATAAGTCCTCACTGATTTTCAACATATGGCTTTTGCAGAACTACGTGCATGTAGTTTCAGTTTTAGAAATAAAAAACTGATAAATTTATTAAGACCTTGAATAAGTCCTCACTGATTTTCAACATATGGCTTTTGCAGAACTACGTGCATGTAGTTTCAGTTTTAGAAATAAAAAACTGATAAATTTATTAAGACCTTGAATAAGTCCTCACTGATTTTCAACATATGGCTTTTGCAGAACTACGTGCATGTAGTTTCAGTTTTAGAAATAAAAAACTGATAAATTTATTAAGACCTTGAATAAGTCCTCACTGATTTTCAACATATGGCTTTTGCAGAACTACGTGCATGTAGTTTCAGATGGTAACGCCTCAATAAGAAAGTACTATAAGCAAGCTTGAAATTTTGTGTATGTCATTTCGCCGAAGTGTAAAAGACCTTGTTTTTCATAGCGTTGCCAAAGAAGGTGTATTTGAAAGGAATTTTACTGTACTACTATATTGAAAAGAAATCTGCAGCTGAAGCACACATAATTCTTGTTGAGACTTACGGCGACCATGCTCTGTCGGAAACAATATGCAGAGGTTGGTTTAGACGATTCAAAAATAATATTTTTATGTTGCAGATGAAGAACATTTTTTCAAAGAAATTTCTTTGACCGGTGAATAATTTTGTCCTTTTTATTTAAAAAAAAAAAATTCCTGTTAAATTCCTTGTTCGTTTTCTGCCTGGTCATTGTCTAGTTGACCCCCACCACCCCTCAGCCAAAAGATAAAATAATTCTTTTTCTCTACTGGCATTGTACACGTGCGTTTGGGTTTAGGATTAGTTTTGAAATATTCTTAAAAGTAAGTCATACTTTTGCTTTGATTTTATTTTGTTTGATTATTTGTGGCTAATTAAAATGAAAATAGTTTCATGGTTGTTTGAACGCGTGTTCTTTACATTTTTTTCAAAGAAATTTCTTTGACCGGATTTAACTAAGTTAAAACTTAGTTAACCCACCACCGCTACATTTTTCTCTCTTTCTTCTTCTTCAATTGGAGTAGATAGTCTAAACTATCACCCGTTTTACACTCCACCCACGTCTATTGACCGGGTGTAGAGACTCATCCCTTGTTCCCTGTTTAGGATGTGGTTTCTGGTTTTCTCTTTTCCAATCTTCTCACTTTTTTCTTTCTTTTTTTTTTCAATTGGAGTAGATAGACTAAACTATCGCCCGGTTCACACTCCACCCACGTCTATTGAACAGGTGTAGAGGCTCATCCCTTGTTTCCTGTTTAGGATGTGGTTTCCGGTTTTCTCTTTTACAATCTTTTCACTCTTACGTAGCCCCCGGCACATCAGTGGCGTTACCGCCTTGCTCGGGGTGATATGAAAAAAAAAAGAACGCTCTGAAAAAATTTGAAAACGAACGATTGTAGGCATTACTTCATAAAGAGTCATGTTATGTGAGATCTGAATTTGTAGGATTATTAGTTGATCATACAATATTTGAAAGCATTAAGAATGATTAAAAAGAAATTAGGTTTACGATTTGAAGCCAAGAGACGTTGAACAGCGTTTTGTCACATGTGAATAGCTGCTTCAACGGCAGAAAAGGTAAGGTTTTTGGCATCGTATTGTAATCTATGATGAAAAGTGGATATAAATCGAGGAGCTGAGTTCGAATTCAAGTTGAATTCCTTGCATTCACTTACGCACAAATACACTTGGGAAAGGTATTAATCCGTCTCTTCCCTCCAGTTATGGGTTAAATAATAGGACATATTGGGTTCTATAGCCTTGGCTGCCAACCAGTCTACCACAGAAAGCAATGGCAGCCTACTGCAGGATAATCATCTGCCCAGTCAGTCATGTCTCTTTCAAGACCTGATCGCTCAAAGCGTGTATCACGTATGGTACTTGACTGACTGACTCAATTCTCTTTCACTCCCGGTATCGCCTTGTGTTCTAGTGGCGTTGTCACCTTGCTTGGGTTGAAATGATTAAGACAAAACATGTTGCTATTACTAGGATTGGACGAGTTAGAGTGCTTAGTGTTACTAGCGCGTGTTTTCTCAACCAGGTCCCACCATGCTGTGTTCACTGTGGCAAAACGTCTGCATTCCCTTGGTGTTCCTTTGATAAAAAAGCAAGTTCCACTGAGATAGCTTCTTACTTCTTACTTCTTCCACTCAGGTAGCTCTTTGTGGAACAATCTCCCGAGAGAATGTTTCCCTGACAATTTTAACCGTGATCTCTTTAAGTCCTGGACCGACCGATACCTATCCTACTTTATCTTTGTAATACTCTAACTACCCCCACCCTTATAATTTCCCTTAGTAACCTTCTAACTTGCGTCTTGTATTGAGAGAATTATTTGAAAATAAAAAAAACAAACTTAAACTATTTTCTTTTACTTCTGTTGGTAAATAGCATGTTAGGCAGAGTGCCATCCGGGCTAGAAGGAACAACTCTAAATTCAGAACACGAAGAGGGTTGTTTGTGGACCAGTTTTCTTCAAGATATGTATGCATAAAAAAGAGATCTGACATACATTTCAATGCCTTATGCAACATATGGTTGCAATTGTGCAATTCATAAACATTTTAGTTGACACATCAACAAGAAAACTTGAAAGACTTAAGGCATGAATGATTTCAAAAAAGATTTTCTTTTGAGAAATAAAAAAATGACTATTAAAACTTTAAAAAATCTGATGCGCTTCATATTTATTCGAATATATTAGGTAATTAATTGCTTGTGCGATTATGTCTGAAAAAAAACATGACTGACTGAGCAGAGTATTTTCCTACAGTACATTGTCAATAGTTTCTGCGGTAGACTGGTTACTAGCCAAGAGTATAGAAAACAAATCTATTCTGATTTTTAACCCATAGTCGGAAGAAGAGGAGACGTGTTTATAGATATCCTTAGGATATTTGTGTGTAAGTAAATGCAACAAATTCAGATGGAATTCGAACTCGGCTCTCCAATTTCTCATTCCGAGCCGATATCCGCTGCAACAAAACAACCCACATTCATTGGAATACATCAGTCAGTTAGTTTAGTGCCATACGTGATACACTCTTTGAGCGATCAGGTTTCAAAAGAGACATGACTGACTGGGCAGAAGATCATCACGCAGTAGGTTGCCATTGCTTTCTGCGGTAGACTGGTTGCCAACCAAGGCTATAGAACCCAATATGTTCTATTAATTAACCCATAACTGGAGGGAAGAGACGGATTAATACCTTTCCCAAGGGTATTTGTACGTAAGTGAATGCAAAGAATTCAACTGGAATTCGAACTCGGCATCCCGATTTGCTGTTCCGAGTCGATATCCACTGCACCACAACGCACATCCATTCGAATATATACTTGTCAATGTCGAGGGAAGAAGTTAGATTGTACAAACCTCTATATTAATAAGATTTGTGGAGACACTGAAGAAGGGTCCTGAGATCTGAAGAAATTTCTCACCGATCATTCAGCAGCCTCCGTTTTTACGTGATTAAAATTATCCCTGGTCAAGCAAGCAGTATAAAATCACATATAAATAAAACAATTCTTTAATAAATCCACACTTCGTTTGTCTGTCTCTCCCCGTATAATATATATATATATATATATATATATATATATATATATATATATATATATATATATTGAACAGTAAAGTCAACACCCAGAGACGACAATGTTTCATGTCTGATGATTGCGTTTAGCACGAAATAGTTTGGAACGTCTGGGTGTTGACTTCATTGTTCACTGTTATGTTTACATACGCTCTCTCCTTGATATTGACCACAGATAAATACAGTATATATATATATATATATATATATATATATATATATATTTTTTTTTTTTTTTTTTTTAATCATTTCACCCCGAGCAAGGCAGAAACGCCACTGATGTGCAGGGGGTTACATAAGTGTAGAAAGATTAATTAGAAAAGAGTGAGGAGTACAAGCTAGTTAGAAAGGAACAATAGAAAACTGAGAAAGCAGGTGCAATGACTGGTACATGGGCGGAGAGAAAGGGAAGCTTATACAGGGGAGGGGAGAGAGAGCTAGAGGCCAGTGGTTAGTAGGTGAGTATTAACTTTGCTTTTAAATTTCTGGAGGTCGTAGCCGTCAGGAAAGCAAGAATACGGGAGTGAGTTCCACAGGCGGGAAGTGCGAGAGAGGAAGCTGCAGGAGTAGAATTGTCGTCTGCGTTTGGCTAACCTGACTGTGAATGGGTGGGACCCAGTTGCCAGTCTGGTTGAACGGGTAAACACCTGTTGAGGAGGCATCAGTGACTTAAGCTCATCCGAGCAGAAGCCATGAAAGTATTTATAGAAGAGACAGAGGGAGGCCACATTTCGACGATGGGAAAGTGGCTGCAGACGAGTCGCCAGATCAGTACCTATCACATTACAGACTCTCCTTTGGAGCTTGTCAAGAACACTGAGGAGAACGGCAGGGGCACCTGACCATAAATGGCAGCAGTACTCCATGCACGGACGGATGGTTGACTTGTATATATGCAGGATGGATTCAGGTGGAAAAAACATCCTGGATCGACATAGTGACCCAATCTTCTTAGCAGTAGATTTTGCTATGGATTCAATATAGTGCTTCCATTTGAGGTCTGAGGACAGGGTAAGTCCGAGGAGGCGTAGTGTATTACTCTCCGGGAGAATCATCTGGTCCATGCTTATGGGAGGCAGAAGAGGTTGCCTGTAATGGTTGACAGACAACAGCTTGGTCTTAGAGGAATTAAAGTTGACAAGCCACTTCTTGCCCCAGTTCACCACAGAGTGTAGATCCCGCTCAAGGTCAGCAGCGAGATTATGTCTGTCCGCCACGACAGGTTTCTTACTGGAGCGGGAGTATATTGTAGTGTCATCTGCGTAGATGCCTACTTGGGACCTGATCTCATCTGGGAGGTCGTTGATGAAAATAAGGAAGAGCGTTGGGCCCAGGATAGAGCCTTGTGGGACACCAGCATTCGTGCTGTAGGACGAAGAGGCACGCCCATTCAGAACGACCTTCATTTTGCGGTTATTTAAGAAAGATTGGATTAGGTCAAGCAGGCGACCGGTAATACCATAACCGCGTAGTTTGCATAGGAGGCCAGGGTGCCAAACCCTGTCGAAAGCCTTGGAGATATCCAGAGCAACCGCGCGAGCCTCGTCAGACTCATCAAGGGCCTGGAGCATGTACTCCGTTACAGTAGTTAGCAGGTCGGCTGTGGACCTGTCAAATCGGAATCCATATTGCCTGTCGGAGAACAGCTTGTGGGCGGTGAGATGATGAACTATTTCAGCATTTATTATAGCCTCGAACACTTTCCCGAATATTGGTAGGAGACTGATAGGGCGATAGTTGGATGGGTCCGAGGGTTCACCACAATTCTTAAAGACAGGAACGACTGAGGAGAATTTCCAGCATGCAGGAAAGCAGGAAGCAGAAATATTCATTGTGTAATTATTTAGTTTTTGGTCATAATAAAATTTGACCAGTAAACATTTGTATTAAAAAATGTTCACTGCAATTATATTGTAGAAATTTTGAATATTTTTCTATTTGTAAACGAGTTATTACGCGACCTATGGACAGTTTTTATATTTTCTTAGTCCTCCTGGAAGACAACTTGTAAAAAAGTAGAAAAACTAAATAAAAACATTTTTCTCACACTAAATGAATACAACTAAAAATAAATGTTCATATCCAAAGAATCAAATATCTACTTTTGTAGTGATATTACAACATACTTATAAATTCTGAATAAATATTATATATATATATATATATATATATATATATATATATATATATATATATATATATATATATATATATATATATATATATATATATATATATATAGTGTTAAGATTTTATATATTCTTTAGTTTTTTTTTATAATTTTTTAATTATTATTATTACGTTTATGATTATTTTTTTATTACTATTATTGAAGATCTGTTTTCTTTTTTCCTTTTTGATAATATTAATTTATGATTATTCGTGTTTATATTTTTTATATATGTATTTTTATTAGTTTTATTATTACTATTTTCATAATATATTTTATTAAGATTATTTAGGATTTTTTTCTTTTTTCTTATAATAATAATATTATTGTTACTTTGATATTTTGTTAATTTTTTTATATAGGTATTTATTATTATTGTTATTATTATTATTATTATTATTATTTTATTAATATTATTTTGGAGACTTTTTCTTTATTAATATTATTATTATTATTATTATTAATACTCTTTACTGTTAAAACTTATATATATCTGTTATTATTATTATTATTATGTCATTTTTCATCATATTTCGATTTCTGCTTTGGTCTCACTACCAACCAAGTCTGCGGGGAGACCTAAGGCAGGTAGTGGCGTGTTGTTATGGCTCCATTTCATGTTTTTCTATCTTCCCTATCATCCCCAGCATTACATAGATGAAGTTTTCCTTAGTGTGTGGGCTGTACTTAATAAGACAATTTTTTGTATATCTCTTAAGCTGGGGTTTCCAGGGATTCAATGTGTTGTTTTGTTCCATTTTTTATCATTCCAAGTGCACCTACTATCACTGGTACAACTCTTGTTTTCAATTTCCACATTTTTTCTATTTCAATTTCCAGGTTTTTATATTTTGACACTTTTTCAAATTCCTTGATTGCTATGTTACAATCCGCTGGACAAGCCATATCAAATAATAGACAAGTTTTCTGCTTCTGGTTTTTAACAATAATGTCTGGCCTGTTTGCTTCAATTTTTCTGTCTGTGTAGATGGTGTAATCCCATAGAATGGTTACATCTTCTATTTCTGTAACCGGTGCTGGGTGATGTTCATACCAGTGTTTGTTTACAGCTTTTCCATAATGTTTGCACATTGCCCAATGTAAATATTGCCCAACTCTATCGTGGCGATTTTTATATTCATTTGGAGTAAGCACAGAACAGTCTGAGATTAGGTGGTCTATTGTTTCTTGGTGTTTATCACAAAACCTGCATTTTGGATCCATATTATTATGCATAATATTTGCCTGAAGGTTTATAGTGAAAAGACTTTGGTCTTGTGCTGCAAGAATAAAGCCTTCAGTTTCAGACTTTAATCCAGATGCACGTAACCATCGATGAGTATTAACTTTGTCAACATTAGATTTATTGGCACGTACTGGATATTGGCCATGCAGAGGTTTGTCTTGCCAGCGCTGTTTCATCTGTTCAAGAGCTTTATCTTTGGCTTTCATTTTCATAGTTTTTGCCGCAATAGTTGGTTCTTGGCTTCTGTTTTGCTTTTCTACAGAATCTACTAACTGTAAATCTTGTTTGTATTTACTGCCTTCTTTTATTATTGAATATTTTTCCTTTCTTTCTTCATGTTGCCTTACTAATTGTATCATCCAATCCTTTGTTGTTTCTATGTATGTTAGTAAGCCAATAGTTGTTGTCTTGTATGACAATTCCAGCTGAATAAGACCTCTTCCACCTTCTTTACGGGGTATGTATAGACGGTCTACATCAGCCTTTGGATGATGCATCTTATGCTTAGAAAGAAGCTTTCTTGTTTTAGCATCCATTCACCTGATGTCGTTTAGAGTCCAGTTTAAGATGTTAAAGCTATATTGGACAACTGGGATTGCAAGGCTATTAATGGCCATAACTCTGTTCTGTGAATTTAATTCAGTTTTTAATATCATTCGTAGCCTTCTATAGTACTCTTTACGCACTATTTCTTTCATTTTTTATGGTGAATGTTTTCGCTCTCATTTACACCTAGGTATTTATAAGCTTCTGGTTTCAATTCTTTTATTGTTACAGCAGGGTCTAGGCTAATTGAGAATGTTTCTTGTATTGATCCACGTAAAACTGTAGCTTTAGCACATTTATTCAAATTAAATTTCATTCCAATGTCTTCGCTGAAGCATTTTACAGTTTGCAGAAGACCTTCCAGCTCATTATCATTCTTAGCATATAACTTTAAGTCATCCATGTAAAATAGATGGCTTATTTTCTTTTGGCCTATTTCATAACCACATTCTGTCTTATTAAGTTGACTGGTTAGTGCTATTAATGATATGCAGAATAGTAAGGGAGATAAAGAATCACCTTGAAATATACCTCTTTTGATGTTTATTTCATCAGACTTATAGGCTCCATTTATATGATTGAGGTAAAGGGTTGTTTTCCATATAGACATGCACTGTTTGATGAAATTGATGATGACGGGCGATATCTTGTATATATTTAAAGTCTTTAAAATCCAATCATGTGGCACACTATCGAATGCCTTTCGGTAGTCTATCCAGGCAGTACTAAGATTTTTCTTTGTACTGTAGCAGTTTTCCAGGATCATTTTGTTAATTAGCAATTGGTCTTTACAACCATAACAGCCACGTTTGCACCCTTTTTGTTCAAGCGGTATCATGTCATTTCTTTCTAAGAATAAATATGTCTGTTTTGTTAAAATAGATGTTAGTAGTTAATATGTTGTCGGAAGACATGTAATTGGTCTGTAGTTTTTCGGGTTGTTTGTGTCACCATTCTTGGGTAGAAGAAATGTATTTCCTTTGGTCATCCATGCAGGTATTTTAGTGGGATCGTCAACCATTTCTTGAAGTTCTTTGGCTATTTTTTTATGTGCTGCATTTAAATAATATAGCCAAAAGTTAGGAATTTTATCCATACCTGGGAATTTCCAATTGTGTGCTTTTTTTAGTGCAAATTTAACATCATCTTCTGTCATTCCAGACCATGTCTGTTCTGGTTTATTTTTCATTCGTTCTATCTCTTGCGTAATCCAATGTACTTCCTTGCTATGTTCTTTAGGGCTAGCCCATATCTTTTCCCAGAACTGTGTGACTTCTTCCATTCTGGGGGGTACTGTCACTTCAATTCTCTTTTTACCTATTTCCCTGTAAAATCTCTTTGTATCAGTCTGAAAAATCTTGTTTTGTCTGTAAAATCTTGCTCTTTTTTCATAGCGTCTTATTCTTTGAGCCTTCAGTTGGATTTTTTGCTTTATTTTTTCTTTATTTGATAAGACTTCATTTTCATTCCTAATGTTATATTTTCTTTCGGCTCTTCTGCTTTTCCTAGTTCTTACATTTATTCCTCTACTCAGTTCATCCAGTACTGATAGTTCACTTCTAAGTTGTTCGATTTCTTTTTCTATTTTTCTTTTCCAAGGTGGATCTTCACGTCTGCGAGACTGCCTTGTTTTTATTTTGATATTCAATTTTTTTGTTGCTGCTGTTGCTGATGCATATATTACTTCGTTGAGATTTGTATGAGGGTCTTCATCCAGTATTAATTTCAGTGCTGCATTGTAGAGTTTAATAGTTCGGAGGTTATGTTTTGTTGGTTGTAATTTTGGGAGCTGTTCTCGTTCCTCCATTGTAATATTTTGTATTTGACTTAGATGGTTTTTTATTTCTATCTTGGCTTCCTGTATATTGTTCTTATTTTCCGTCAAATAATTATCTTCGATGTGTTCTGAACTCGTTTTATTTTTGTCTTTTAACTGACTCAGATCACACCTTTCCAGCAATTTTAAACTTACAGCATTATCTTCGCAGTGATTTGCGTGTTTCACGGTTTCTACATTATGACCTGTGGCTTGTTTGATGTTATTACTTTTTATTTCTGATTCCGGTTCCTTTTCATATTTTGTTGATTCGTCTCTTCTTGTTACAATTCGTTTAATTTCATTAATTTCAGCCTCTGTCAGTCGGTTATTACGAATAATGTACCTACGTACATTGGCTAATTTATTTTCGTCAATATACTTTCTATTTGCTTGACCAACTTTTTCACGCCAAATGTCATATGTTTGGCGAGTCATGTTTTTTTGAGGTTTGAGTAACGCTTCATGAAATGCAGTCATAACGACTTTGTACTCCTCACGAGACCATTTTATTTTTTCTTTCTTTAAATATACGGTTGTAGATCTAGCTGGTGAATTTTCAGGACCATCATTAGGATTATCCTGGTTGTGGGGACCTGAAGATTCATTCTTTGTGTAGGAGTTTGTTCCTATGGCAGATTTTTCGACCTCAGGTAGGTTCCCTCCTGAAGGACGGGCTCCCTGTTTATCCACTGGAAGAGCCATACTGGACTTTTTATTTCTATTTGTATTTTTCATGTTTTTCCCACGAGCGACGCACGGGTCCAAAAGTCCACCCAAAGTTGCCCGGCACGTTGGGTAACGGTCTTTTACAAACAGGGTCCCGAAGCCTGTAGGGGATCGTTTGTGACCTCATAACGCAGTAGCCATTCACTCCTCGGCACGATTAACACCTTGAGTTGCGGGTTGTTGTTCGGAGTTTTCCTTCTCCTAAATGGGCTGCCAAGCAACATCTGACATAGACGCGATTGGAATTCAAGGAGAAAGACGCTGGTTAAAAAAAAAACCTTTGGTGTAGCAACGGCTCAACGAAACAAAACATCAATACTAGAGTATTTTGTTAAAAGAAAAAAAAATTTGCGAAATATCGACAGCTAAAGGAAATATAATACGGATGATTTTATTTAGGTTCATTTAAAGAACAAACAGATAAATTAAAATAAAACAGAATTTCATAAAAAAAAAAAAAAATTCGATAATATCTAAAGAAAAACATCCTGTTTATATTAAAACAGAATTTCATATTGAGAAAAAGAAAAATTCAAATAGAGAGACGCTGGTTGAAAAAAAACAAACATACTTGGACGTAATGGTCGTTCAAAGGATAAAAAAATGTAATAATTTATTATTATTATTATTATTATTGAAGATATTTTTTAAGATTGTAATTTAATATTATATTTATCATATTCTTACATAATATTAATTATTTTAACTATATCTATGATATAATATTACCAGTGGTTATATTTTAATTTGTATTATAATGCATGATTTACAATTTCTAATTGTTATTATTACCGTAAATATATCCCATTGTATTTATAAGTAAATTTTAATGTTAAATTTTCATGTCATGTTTTTCTAAGAAAGCAGATGAATTGCAGTAGACGATAGTGTCGATCTAAGACGTTAAATACAATTTCCTTTCTATCTATACTGTTCGTTCTCCTTTCCTTTCCTTTCTTTTTCTTTTTCTTTCTTTTCTTTCAGTTTATCAATTTTCTATATTTTATTTATAATTTTCTTTTATAAGATTTAATTATTTAAACTATATTTATAATATAATACTACTAGCAGTTATATTTTAATTTGTATTAAATGTATGATTTGCAATTTATTTTTTACTGTAAATATATCCCATTATATTTAAAACTAAATTTTAATGTTACATTTCTGTGTCATGTTTTTCTAAGAAAGCAGATGAACTCCAATAGACGCTGGTGTCGATCTAAGACGTTAACTTTAATTTCTCTTTATGGTGTTCGTTCTCATTCCCTTTCTTTTCTTTTTCTCTCTCTTCTTTCCATTTATCATTTGTCTATATTGTTTTCTTTCTCTTTTTGGGGTTTTTTGAATGAGCGGGGAATTGTTTTTATAGACTACCGTTACAAGTGTCTATTTTCGACATGGGCACGCGATCGTCTGTGTGTAAATATTTTCTGGATTATTTTGAATATTATTAACTCTTTTATCTTTTGGATCTGACGCACTGCTTCCTGCTGCGAAATACGTATTACCCATGAATAAATTTAGAATAAATATTATATATATATATATATATATATATATATATATATATATATGTATTATTCCCATGAATAAATTTAGAATAAATATTACATATATATATATATATATATATATATATATGTAATATTTATTCTAAATTTATTCATGGGTAATACGTATTACTGATGCCCATGGGGCTACTTAAAAGTAGAATGATAGGAAAAAAGAAAGCCGGGAACCACATCCTAAACAGGAAACAAGGGATGAGCCTCTTCACCTGTTCAAAAGATGTGGGTGGAGTGTGAACCGGGCGATAGTTAAGTCTATCTACTCCAATTGAGAACAAAAAAAGAGAAAAGAAAAAAATGTGAAAGAAGACTGGGACAAAGAAAAAAAAAAAGAAAAAGCCGGGAACCACATCCTAAACAGGAAACAAGGGATGAGCCTCTTCACCTGTTCAAAAGACATGGGTGGAGTGTGAACCGGGCGATAGTTAAGTCTATCTACTCCAATTGAAAAAAAAAAAAAGAGAAAAGAAAAAAGTGAATGATTTGGAAAGAAAAACAGAAAAAGAGTGACTTATTAAGTTTTAACTTAGTTAAAGTAAAGTCAAAAAATTTTCTAAAGTTAAAATCAATATTTCTAACTTTTGGTCAGAGAACATCGGTGGATGGGGGAGTAAGAGACAGTGTGACACCTCTCCAACAAGGCAACAGAAAGAAAAGAAAGAAAGATATATAGCTACTAACGAAAAATAGAATAAAGATTAGATTCCGGTCAAAAAATTTTCTAAAAATAAAATCAAACCTACAGTTAGACATGAAAAGTTTTAAAATTAAGCAAAAATATTGGGCAAAAACTGAGAAGAAAGCAAAACAAAATAATATGGCATACTTATCCAAGTCGGACTGCCGGCAAAGTGAATAAAAAAATATTATTGTAATGTGATATCTGTCACAAAACAAAGTTACTGAGACAGAAGGTTTTTGGTCCAAAAGATTCGCTCCACAAGTACACATGGCCCAGTGGCTGACTTATCCATAAAGTGACTTGCATCAAAGAGTTTTTTTTTTTCTTGGCCTCAACGAAGTGAAAAGAAAACAGAGTTATCAAGGCGAATTCACAGAAACTGAGAATTTCAAAGGCTAAGAAGAATTTAGTAGCATGGATTCGATCATTCATTCAGCATCTTATGTTAGTCAGAGTACAGCACAAACGCCATCTCCTCTTGACATAATCAGCACGTTTTATTCCCGATACTAAATATCAATTCCCATATATAACTAGCAAGTTTTGTGCTGTTTTTAAACCCTGCTAGTTTAAAGGTATATTTGTGATTATAATATCTCGTTTTGAACGTTCTTTCTTTTGAATCAATATACTCGTTTTCTTTACATTTTATAGGCCCTATGTTTTCTCTATAAACATGTCCCTTCACCAGGTGGTTACCGTTCAGCAGACAATGTACGGTTTCTTGGCAGTGCATTTTTTTCTCAGGAGCTTTCTCCTCATAGTCAATTTCTTATGATTTTACGCTTTTATTATTTTTCCTTGTTTCTTCTACATTAAAGATCAACATGTGAAAAACTAATTAAGAATATGATAAAACATTAATTCCATGCAAACCGTTAAAAATGGATTCATAGATTGACCTATTTGAAAATTAGGCAGTGATTTTTGTAATAGTAAGTTACTCAATTATCTCCTCTTAGTTGAACTCTAAACGAACGAAATAGAAATGTGACATCAGCCTTTTCCTTTTTTCTTTCATAACGGACAGTGGTTATTTTAAAAGTGCATACAGTTTATATAAGGATGTAGTTAATGTTACATGTGTCTTTTCTTTTTCAGGACCCTTAACAGAATTTGCGCAGGCTAGTGAATATTAGGTTGAAAATGAAATCGAAAAGAGAAGAAAAAGACAACAGGTCAAAGAAAAGAATGGAGAGAATAATTGGACGACAAAGATAAGATCGCTTTCAATTTTGACGTTTGATAGATCTGAATGTTTAACACTATTAAATATTTTATTTACTTTTGTTTTACATTTATTTGTATTATTTTGATATTCTTACATATTGTTTTAATTATCACACATTGTACTAGCAGTAATTTGGTGACGAACGGTAAACAATTGTATGAACCTGGACATGAATTTACCATAAAGGAATTAGTCCACTTCCAATACATTTTCGATTAACTGAATTAGTTTAATTTAATCAAAACTCTATTCTTTAAGATATATATCATAAAACTTTCTATCTCCGATATATATATATATATATATATATATATATATATATATATATATGCTATTATTATTAATTTAGAGTCAATATATATATATGTTATTATTATTAATTTAGAGTCAATATATATATTGGCTCTAAATGAATAATTTTAATTACATTAAGCCTTCTGGCTGAATCAATTTTAATATTTAAGTTTTGATAATTAATACTAATAAGATCTCTTTTGGGATTTTACCATCAAGCCGATTCCTTTTGAACTTATATATATAAGATGGCTCATGTGAACCGAAAGCTTAGAACCAAATTAATAAAAAATTATCCAAATGTTGGAGAATTTTTCTCTTTATTTTCAACTGAAATTAAAGCCAAAATACGACCTTTAAAACGGCTCATGATTAAACATAATAGACATTCATTGTCTTTTATATTTAACAGTATATGTTTAGAAAATTATTTGCTGCCTCGATACACTAAATATATATATAGAGAGAGAGACAGAGAGACAGAGAGAGAGACAGAGAGAGATTAATACAAGGAAAATGATTATTACTTAGCTGATTGATGTTACATCAACATGTCATCTCAACAGTTTTGTAAACGGACACTCAGAGAATTACTCCGTCCACTCATCAGAGGGTATCATCAATTGACTGTTCACTATATATATATATATATATATATATATATATATATATATGTATGTATATATATATAATTAAATTTCAATTTAACATTATTATTATTATTGTAAACGTTTTCTTTAGTGTGTACACACATTTGAGAAGATATTCCAGTTCCCCGTTTTAAAAAAATGCCTCCTAACATGTACCGAGCATATAGGTTCGATTTCTGTAAGAAGGCACATTAGGCCAATAGACATTAGATTTACTCAAACAAATATACGCCGTAATTATAACGATTACATATATACAAAAGCAATTAGATTATGAGCATTATATTGCTAGAATTTATATTGTGGTAGCTTTGAAAATGAGGGTTATGAAAACTTTCAGTTTGACGATAACGATCGTCTTGGTTGTAGAGAATGTATTACCCTTTCTATTCGAAGAAAGTTTGATAGATAAACGCACGAATGATAAAAATGCTTGACTTTTTTTACAGCCATTTTTTTTTCTATATACTGATTTCATTACCTGTACGGCACTAGCTTCTGAGGAGTCATCATGTCTGCCTCTTGTTGCCCTCCCAGTAAGATTTTGTAAAAACCAAAACCAAAATAAACAAAACAAAACAAAAACAAACAAACAACAACAACAACAACAACAACAAAAAAAAAAAAGAAACAAACAAACAAACAGAAACTCATGCACGTCGTGCCTGAGCTCCAACCGTGTTGAAAATCTGAAGTAACCTGCAGGGAGGCTTGTTCTCTTTTCATCTGCAAACAACTGTGAAGATAACTTTGCGAGACCGGTTCGAATCGAGCGGCGTCTCTCCTGCTGGTTGCGTTAGTCAAAATGTCAGACCCCCAAGCGGGAAAGAGAGCTGACATCGTCAGCAGTATAGCTGAGTAGGTAGTTGTTCACGTTTCACAAATCTTTCCGAGTGTCTGAGTCAGCAAAGGACCAAAAGGACAGCTGATTCATTTCTTTTAGTCTTCACCTCGGACTTCGCTTCAAGGTGCTCTGGTTCGAGGTAATAACGAGCCCATTTTAAGCCTCTCATGATATTGTAAGCGACACAACTTTGATAACAATTACACCACTTCGAAGTGCCAATAATAACGATTTTTTATGTGTAGCTTAGATGTGACACAAGACCGAGGATATGGATCACTCAGTGAGGATCAAACTCACTAGTCAATTGTAATTGATCTATCGAAAGAAGCTAGCTGAACATTATACTATGTTGATGCGCACAGCATCATTTTTAAGACTTTATGCCAAAACAATGTTTAGTACATAACTCAGTCCGTTCAACTTGCTCGCAGGAATATTTAACATATTTACATGCCCGAATGGCAAAATATTTTTGTAAAGAAAAAAATAGTCATAAGCATTATCGAATGTAGTATGTTTTAATCGAATTTACACCAATCAAGGCACTAAAGCCATTCGGACACAAGGGGTTACGATGTGTGAAAGAATTTGAAGAGAGAAACATTATTAAGCAGCGAGAACAATATTAATCAAGATTAATCAAGAAAACAGTAGATAATAACTGACATTGCTTTTAATGATTTACTGATACAAGTTCTACTAATTAACCCACAGCTGGAGGGAGAAGATATGGATCATTTTCCTCCAAGCAAAGCAATAAAACAATAAAGTCACGAAGATGCAAGATGTGACTGTGTTAAAGAATATGAAGAAAATACTATTAAAGAGAGAGGACAATATAAGAGCGAGAATTAAGTAGACAAAAAACGATTGGCATTGCATTCAAATTTCTGAAGATGAAAGTTGTTCAGGAAGCATAGAGCCGGAAGAGAGTTTCACGAGTGAGAGGTGCGAGATAGGAAACTGTTAGCACATAACTTGCAGTTACATCTAAGCAACTTTAAACT
Organism: Ascarosepion bandense; assembly: GCA_037127315.1. Lineage (NCBI taxonomy): Eukaryota > Metazoa > Mollusca > Cephalopoda > Sepiida > Sepiidae > Ascarosepion > Ascarosepion bandense. The sequence continues at coordinate 2,388,908 of JBBBDQ010001395.1, read as the reverse complement.
GATGAGAACTTCTCATTTTACCCTTAAGTTCATAAAGTCTAGGATGTGCGTTGTAGTGCAGTGGATATCGGCACGAGAAATCGGGGAGCAGAGTTCGAATTCCAGTTGAATTCATTGCATTCACTTAAGCACAAATACCCCTGGGAAAGTTATTAATCCATCTCTTCCTTCCAGTTATGGGTTAAATAATATGACAGATTGGGTTCTATAGTCTTGGCTGGCAACCAGTCTACTGCAGAAAGCAATGGCAACCTACTGCGGTATAATCTTATGCCCAGTCAGTCATGTCTCTTTCGAAACATGATCGCCTAAAGCGTGTATCACGTATGGCACTCAACTGACTGACCTTAGTAAAGAGCTCATCATAATAATTGCCACGAAATTTTTCTCGAAAAGGCATTGGAAAGCAACTTAATGACGATGAGAAAGTGCCTGAAGCTCAGATCGTGTCCTATGATATTACTGATTTATATTTGGATTTCATTAAAAATCTCTAAATATATCGCAAAAGCACTGGACCATATGTGACAGCAATATTCTAAGCATGGGCAAATTGTAGACTTATAGATTTTTAGATACATTTTGCAAATAAAGTGTCCATAACGACACAGTGAATCTACATTATTCGCAACTGAACTAGCAATTGGATCAGTGTATTATTTCTACTTCATCGCCGAGTGTGATAACCAGATAAGATGTATTGAGTCACTCTCCCGAAGCTTAGCACCATCCATGCTAATGGAAAGCAAAAATGGGTCTTTCAGATGATTTATAGTAAACAGTTTTGTTTTAGAGACTTTAAAATTAGCAAGTCATTCCTTGACTCAGTTAACAACGAATTTGAGATCAGCTACTAATTTGACCTTAGCGAACTGATCGAATTTATTTTTGTTTCATCAGCATAAACATCAAGTAGAGAGCTGATGTCATCAGGAAGGTCATTAACGAAAATTAAAATTAAAGTAGGACCAAAGATAGAGCACTGGGGATACCTGGATTAGTACAGAAGGATTTAGAATATTGGCCGTTCAGGATGACTTTAATTTCATAATTTGATAAAAAAGACTGAATTATTTAAGAAATTTGTCAGGAGACGCCATTAATTACAACTTATAAAGTACATATTACTGACCTCGCACGTTATGAGTAGCATCCTTTTGGATACAGTGGGTATACAGCAAAGTAGGTGAGCCTTTTAATGGAAAAAGTGAAATGTAAATTTTCGTATAAATATTTTTTTACGGTGAAGTTCTTTAAAATTAATCCTTTGCTAAAACTGTGATTTCATATTTATTACCCCGACAGTAGTATCTCGAGTAATATCAAAACTTGGCCCACATAAGGCGAGCAGTGGTGATGGAATCCCGGTGATTGTTCTTAAGAAATGTGCCCCTGAACTCTCATCTGTTCTATCTAAACTGTATAACTAGTGCCTTTCTGCTTCTTGCTTTCCCGCATGCTGGAAGTCCTCTTCTGGCGTTCCTGTATTTAAGAACTCTGCTGAAACCTCGGACCCATCCAACTATCGCTCTATCAGCCTTCTACCAGTTTTCGGGAAAGTGTTCGAGGCCATTATTTGTGCTGAAATAGTTACACATCTTACAGCCCATAAACTATTTTCTGACAGGCAGTATGGCTTCTGCTTCGCTAGGTCCACGGCCGACATGCTAACAACTATTACTGAGTACATGTTCCAGGCTCTTGAGGAGTCCAACGAGGCTCGTGCTGTTGCTCTGGACATCTCCAAGGCTTTTGACAGGGGTTGGCACGCTGGCCTTTTATGCAAGATACGTGGTTACGATATTACTGGACGCTTGCTTGATCTGATCCAATCTTTTCTAAATAACCGCATAATGAAGGTCGTCTTGAATGGGCATGTCTCCACATCCTACTGTACAAACGCTGGTGTCCCTCAGGGCTCTATCCTAGGTCCGACGCTCTTCCTTACTTTCATAAATTATCTCCCAGATGAAATCAAGTGCCAAGTAGGCATCTACGCAGATGACACCACAATTTACTCACGCATCAGTAAGAAACCCAGAGTGGCGGACAAACATAATCTCCCTGTTGATCTTGAGAGGGATCTACATTCTGTGGTGAATTGGAGTAAGAAGTGGTTTGTAAATTTCAATGCATCTAAGACTAAGCTGCTGTCTGTCAATCATCACAGGCAACCTCTCCTGCCTCCCATAAGCATGGACGAAGCGAGTCTCCCTGAGAGCAATACACTGTGTCTCCTCGGCTTTACCCTTTCTTCCGATCTCAAGTGGAACCACTACATTTAGTCGATAGCTACATCCACTGCTAGGAAGGTTTGGCCACTGTGTCGGGCCAGAATGTTTTTCCCGCCTGAATCCATCCTGCGTATATACAAATCAACGGTCAGTCTGTGCATGGAACACTGCTGTCATATAGGGTCAGGCGCACCTGCTGTTGATCTCATGGTTCTTGACAGGCTCTAAAGGAGAATCTGTAATCTGATAGGTACCGACTTGGCGGCTCGACTCCAGCCACTTCCCCACCGACGGGGTGTGGCTTCCCTTTGTCTGTTCTATAAATACTTTCATGGCTTCTGCTCCAACGAACTTAAGTCACTGGTGCCTCTGCAACAGGTGTTTACTCGTGCAACCAGACTGGCAACTGGGTCTCACCCATTCACAGTTAGATCAACCAAATGCAGACGACAATTCTACTCCTGCAGCTTTTTTTCTCGCACTTAACTCCTCTGGAACTCGCTTCCATATTCTTGCTTTACTGACGGCTACAACCTCCAGGAATTTAAATGCAATGTCAATACTCATCTCTTAACCACTTGACTCTAGTTCTATCTACACCATCTTGTATATCCTTTCCTTCCTCTCTACCTTTGCAACTGTCATCACACCTGCATTCTCATCCTTCTGTTGCTCCTTTCTAACTGGCTCGTCTTTCTCTTCACACTTTTCTACTTAATCTTTTTACTCTTATGTAGCCCCCTGCACATCAGTGGCGTTACCGCCTTGCTCGGGATGATATGATTAAAAAAAAATAAAGGAAAGTTTTGAGAGTTAAAAAGCAAATATAACTAAAAAAAAATACATGTCTAAAATTCAATATTAGTTAAAGCTTTTTCGTTTAAAAACTGTCACAAATAGTAATTATTTCCGAGAGCAAATGTGAGATAATGTCAGTTTTATAAGTAAAACACACATGTGTATTTTTGGTTAGCGGCTAACATTAGAGAAGATCTAACATAATCAAATATACACATTACGAATTTTATCCGACAAATCGGACATTTTGTTTAATGGCGTCAAGAATAAATCGTCTAAAATCGGTAAATTCCCCAAAATAGTGCCACCGATTTATTAAACTTACGTCTACTTTTTTGACACTTCTAGTAACGAAAATTATATGTACTTTGATTCTCCCGCAAACAAAAGCCATGTCAAGTTTTTTGACTCTCATGAAAACTAAACCAATGTATACCATTTTTACTCTCGTACAAACCAAACTTGTTTGTGTTTGAGATTTTTTGCAAACTAAACGAATGTTTAAATTTGTCACCCTTTTGCAAAGAAAACGTCTACTTTTCTTTCTATTTTTAATTCTCGAACAAGCTAAACCTATGTCTACTTTGAATCTGGTGAAAAACAAACCATTGTCGACTTTTTGTCTCTCGTACAAATCAGACATATATCTACATTTTTTTTAATTCTCGGGTAAATCAAACCCTTCTTTTTTTAAATCTCATGCACCCCAAACATGTCTACTTTTTAAATCTCGTTCAAACAAAACTTTTGTCTACCTATTTGTTATACGACAGAATAAACTATTAAATAAGCAGAAAAGGTTGATATAACCATGACAAACCGAACATTGGATACCACTATATTTGATATTCTGTTTGTTTGCAGACATGTTTTCACAATTAAGATAACATTATTCTTAATAATAATTACTACTATTTATTGTTTAATAATAATCAAATTATACGTATAAAGTTGACTCTGTGCCATTGATTCTAGTCAATCACACTGCAAGACAGCTGTCAAACAGCTTTCACATGGTAAAATTGGTCGAGTCTCGCCTAGAGCATATTCACTGCGTCGGTTCCGCATTGCTTATAAATGAGCGTAGAATGATAGCCTAAGTTATTGCGATAAAATAAACAACAGAAATAATAGCCAAGAATTAATGATCGTTGGCATCTAATAAAAATTCAAAATGATATTAAGTTAATTATACGTCTAATATAAATGAATGGTCGTCTTCACTATAGAATTGAGTTGAAAATCAGAAGGAAAATGCGAATGCCTGAAGCCATGAATCAACGTAAGCATTATGGAGTGAACAGTACTAGACAATATAAATGCATTGTTAATTCTGGAACTGCATTGAAAATGAGGTTAAAGTGGAGGGTCAGTAGTTAGAAATTAAAGCAAGCCTTATTGACAGAATAGGTCGATTATACAAACTTTCTAAATGATGTGGTCATTATATTACTATTAAAATACAGTGAAAATCACTTTGAAAGAAGTAAATTGCTAATGATTTTGCTATAATAAATCATTGAAAACAAGACGAAACAATTGCATGTGGTCTGGAATGAATGCAAACTTTTATGGCTGAATAAATATGGGATGTCCGTTGTGATACAGTGGATATCGGATCGGAACAAGAAATCGAATTCCAGTTGAATTCCTTGCATTCACTTACGCGCAAACACCATTTGGAAATATATTAATCCCTCCAGTTATTGGTTAAGTAACAGAACTGATTGGGTTCTATAGCCTTGGTTGGCAACTAGTCTACCGCAGAAAGTAATAGCAACCTACTGCGGGATACTGTTCTGCCCAGTCAGTCACGTATCTTTCGAGACATGATTGCTCAAACATGTATCATGTATGGCACTTAACTGACTGAAATATAGTAGACAGTTGAGATATATAGATTAAACTATTACATTTTGAGTTATTGCATGTTTTATCGATGTCTGAAATAAAGAATAAATCATTGCAAATGTTCGTGCCCTATATTCATTGTTAATAAAAATGACCGCAACTTGACAGTAGCGTTTGTTTTCGTACCGATTAATGGTGTGTTCGAGATCGAAAGCTTGCATTGTTCAGTTGCAAATCAGACTTCTTTGAACGTTGAAGTTTTGTTTACAAATTTATACCTTAAATATGGAAGATAAAAATTTGCACTATCGCCAATTATGCTCTGTGAATTTCGGAAAAGTGTAAGCCTGAGAATATTAACAAAAATATCACAAGGTTTATTTGGATCAGGCTCCTGTAATCAGTATTAGACTCATTCAACCATTTCCGAATTCTCTGCACTGTCCTCAGATTGAAACTCACACACTCTGAAGTGTTCGTATTGAAGCTTCCGGCGCGAATGCCAAGCAGTACGGCAAGCCGTTTCCAAATTCCTCGCGGTGAAATGTTATCATAGGGTTATTTTTTCTAACAAACGGTGTATAATTCACCCTACTATGCTGTGCATTCGACAAAATACAAAACAAACCATTCCCATGCACGAAGTTAAGAATATAAAATAGCGATAATCTGTCTATCACATACTGTACTTGCAATGCAGAAACCCTATACCACCCATCGTATTCTCCTGACATGACTTTTTCAGTTTTTAACTTATTCCGGTTTTTACAGAGCAATTTAAATGAATTGACTCTGCAAAGTCTACAAAACTACCTCACACTCTTCTTCCAAAAAAAAAAAAAAAAGAAAAAAACAGAAAATTTCTACGATGATTCACCCACGTGTACATGACAGCTGTTTCTAGCTGTAAACTTCTGAACTGGTAGCAATAAGGAATGCAGCACATCTAAAACTTTACCTTACAAAATAGCTACAGTTTAGGAACAAACCTACGACGTTTCCTCTATCTTAAAGGGAAGATAGAGTCGGAAATTATTCGTATTATTATTGTTCTTAAACTACTCTTAAAACTGCAAGTGTTAATAACATTATAGTCGTAAAGAGTATAGGTCAAGCACTAATTATTTATTAAATACAATCTCTTTATTATAGATGTCATCAATTATTCTCCTACAAAAATTCAATAATCCCAGGGAGGTCTTTATTCCTGTCTTAAATGTTCTGCTCCTGCCAGTTCAACTAGTACGAATGTCTCGGGATGTCTGCCCTCAAAACAGCACGAGTCATTTTATAACGAAAGCATCAAAATATCTCCTCTTTTATTTCTTGGACTTTTACATTACTCCCTTGCTGCGAGATTACATTGTAGATAAACAAATTATTTTCTGACATGATGATATTTACATGGGTTATTTAAGTTAGCAATTTTTCTTTGTTTTCTTGCATTGACATAATTTTTAGATGTCACTGAAAGTTTTAATTACCCAATTACCGTAATCATTTATATTCCTGCCGTTTTTCTTTTTATATAACTCACAAACATATAGTGAGGAATTTCGATAAAAAACAAAAACATACATTGCATATCCTTGCGGGAGAGGAAATAATTTCCTGACCGATAACCCCCTCCGTTCAAACAGTGTCCTACTGAGGGTAACCGTCAGTATTCAGACGTGACCCATTCAAACTCCTTGACTACCTTATGCATCAAAGTAAAGAACAAAACACACAAAAACAACTGGTCTCGATAGACTCTCACTACTGTTCATGAATAGACATGTATGGCGCGTAATCTCTTAAGGCATATAACCAACTGGTTAAGTTAAGGTAGCTGAAAATATAACCATTAATGCAGAACGAAAGATTCAATGCACTCCTTGTAAGTTTATCAAGAAAAAACGTGCACATATTAACAGCTTCAATCAATTACGTTCAAGAGACATTCAGTAATATGCTAGCTATAGCAAAAGGTTATTATTATAATTATTGTTGCTGTTATTATTATTATTACGAGTATACCCCTCCCTGGCGTTTAAAATGACAGCAAAATATTCGGGAAGATTATATATATATATATATATATATATATATATATATATATATATATATATATATATATATATATTGTAAAACGTACCAATAAAACAGTAGCACTAGGCACGACCGAAATCAGAAAAACCTACTGCTAACAAATCGGTAAAGTAAGTCGTCAAACCCAAAAGGTACTACCAAATTGGTAAAGGGGAATAAAAAAAAGAAACAAACAAAGCATACACGGTACCAGTGCTTAAGTGAATGCAGGGTATTCAACTGGGATTCGAACTCGGCTCTCCGATTTCTCTTTCCGAGAAGATATCCACTGCACCACAACGCACATCCGTCACTATACCCTTAGAGCACCTGGCATTCCCAAGCGGTCACCCATCTAAGTACTGACCAGGCTTAACTTCGGTGATCGAGCGAGAACTGGTGTATTCAACGTGATAGACCGTAAGCCTTTATATTAAATAAACACTTAGTAAAATAATTTTAATATGTTCGCCTTGATAATTCTATAACTACTTTCTTTGATTCTATAAACGTTTCGACAATCAACAGATTTTGTCAGAGATTGGCTTCACTCGAATATTGTTTTCCATTCATATATTGATCTCTTTTAATAAGAGGCAACAATATTGTGTTCCTATCAACCAATAATATTTTCGCTTTTGGTGTTTTATGGATTATTTGCACTTTTTCACTCACTCGAAATTCTTTTTTACTTTGTTGTCTTCCTTTATTTAAACTTATATAATAAATGGAACTTTGTCTGTGTGTGTGTGTGTGTGTGTGTGTGTGTGTGTGTGTGTGTGTGTGTGTGTGTTCGAAGGAAAAAAAAAACCCAAGACGAAAACCTTAACAAGTTCGTGTTTTTGTTCTACTTTCGTATTTTCGTACTTTCGTACTGAGCTCTTTAGATTTTGTTCGTATATATATATATATATATGCATGCATGCATGTATGTATGTATGTATGTATGGGTGTGTGTGAAGATACCGAAAGGTTGAAACCTATCTAGTATTTGTCTATATTTCTCAAAGGAGTTAGTATTTACAGTATTTACAGTCTCGGGATGATGATATGTGTCAAAGAACATGAAAGAAATAAGAAAATTTATTGTATTACTAGCAGTATAGCCCGGCGTTGCTCGGGTGTAATGAACGCTTTAAAACTCATCCATGGTCCTGGAGCTCAGACTCTTTGGACGTTGGCACGAAAGACTAAAAAAGCAATAGTTGTTTCCAGTTAAAGCGAAGCCGTAGACTGAAAGAAAAATGGATGAATGTAAGTCAAATTTTGATTTCCTGGTATCGATATGAAATAATTTTTTTTCGTCGTAAACTGAATTTTGAAGGCTAAATAAGTCCTCTGAGTAAATGGTATCATGGCTGAGACTAAGAACTACAATTACACCTACTTTGAACTAAACCCGAAGCAAAAACTAAAATAAAAGGGCTGTTAAAATAGACATAAAGACAGATAAACAGACACACACACACGCAAACATCTTGCTTTATATATATATATATATATATATATATATATATATATATATATATATATATAATCTATTTTCTGCGCTATTGTAAGAACTGCAACCTTGAAACATCTGAATATCGTTTCTTATATCTTTGTCTATGAGTGTATGAAATTTGTTTAAATCGGACAACTCCTTCTATAACCCGATTTTTTCGATTATCGATTTTCGATATTTATCGGGGGTACCTCGACACAAAACCTAGCGAAGACCACTCACAGACGCTTATAGTACAACTGTGTAAATTTTCAAGAAAATATGTTCACCCGTTTAGGAGTCTATAGGCCACACACACACACACACACACACACACACACACACACACAGACAGACAAAGTTCCATTTATTATATAAGTTTAAATAAAGGAAGACAACAAAGTAAAAAAGAATTTCGAGTGAGTGAAAAAGTGCAAATAATCCATAAAACACCAAAAGCGAAAATATTATTGGTTGATAGGAACACAATATTGTTGCCTCTTATTAAAAGAGATCAATATATGAATGGAAAACAATATTCGAGTGAAGCCAATCTCTGACAAAATCTGTTGATTGTCGAAACGTTTATAGAATCAAAGAAAGTAGTTATAGAATTATCAAGGCGAACATATTAAAATTATTTTACTAAGTGTTTATTTAATATAAAGGCTTACGGTCTATCACGTTGAATACACCAGTTCTCGCTCGATCACCGAAGTTAAGCCTGGTCAGTACTTAGATGGGTGACCGCTTGGGAATGCCAGGTGCTCTAAGGGTATAGTGACGGATGTGCGTTGTGGTGCAGTGGATATCTTCTCGGAAAGAGAAATCGGAGAGCCGAGTTCGAATCCCAGTTGAATACCCTGCATTCACTTAAGCACTGGTACCGTTGGGAAAGGTATTAATCCGTTCCCTTCCCTCCAGTTATGGGTTAAATAACAAGGGTAGAACTTGGGGACCCTGCCCTTAAAAATAAAAAATTCCAATGAATCTTGATACTCGAAAAGAAAAGTATTACTAGATACAAAACTTATATAAAAACAACAATAAATTGTTGAAAGAAAAAGAAATTACCAGCACTAAATAAATAAATTTTAGTTGGCAATAACCCGCCGAGTTATTTTGAAACAAAATAATCAACCAACCAACCAATTTAATATGAGGCTCGTGAGTCAATCAAGTTAAAGGGTTACTGATTTATGTTTGATGAACGTAAAAAGTGGAGTCATGAAGAAGCTTAAGAGTATATATAAGAATTATTAATGTACTTAAAGAGGCTAACATTGCATTAATAATGGAAGTATCATCTTGTGTGTCTGTGCCAGTGGTTCTTGGGAAGAAGTTAGCCAAATGTAACTTCTTTCTTACTAAAAAAAAATGCAAAGAGAACAGGGATAATTCTTTCTGTGCATGTGGCATGTCATTTTTTAGCTTCTAATGTTAGGACTTTGGAACTAAGGAATGTAGAACAATCGAACATTTATCATGGAAATAGCGATAGAGTAGCAAGAATCTTGCGATTTTTGGTTTGTGGGATGAGGTTTATATAATCTTAAATAACTGTTCTTTAATGTATTTTATTTATTTCTTTAATATATATATAGATATATATACACCATCCCTGTCGAGTGATAACATCATAACGGTGCCCTTACGAAGCCTCTAAGACGGCATGAACCTGCTCAGTTTGTGCTTATCAACACTTTATCAACATCCCGTTATCAAGCACTTTACGATAAAAAAACCTGCTAGTCAAAATACATTCAAACCACAAAAAAACAGTAACCTTGGCGCTAAATATTATCACAAATAAACACTTTACACACACACACACACACACACACACACACACACACACACACACACATGAATAAAAAAGAAAAACTTTTCTTAAACGCGTTTTGTCCTCTAAGGGATTTTTATGATAATTATCCTATTTGTATTTATTTATACTGTCCTTTTACAGACTTATTATATCTGAATTTTTTACGCAGGCACACGCACATATTAATCTCTTCATCTTTCTCTTTCTCTTTCTCTCTCTGTCTGTGTCTCACTCTTTCTCTCTCTCTCTCTCTCGTTATATATATATACATGTTGTGCTCGTGCATGTGCGTGTGTAAAAGATTTTCGCACTCATCATATATATAGCTGTCTGTTAGATAGAAGGAAATCTGTGTTCTTTAGCCATGGTTGGCAACCGGTCTATGAGAGGGGAATCTATTGAAAGACTTGTGGTACCCCCTAGGATATGTCTTATTATCATATCTTCCTAAAAGTTGGGCTTGTTCGACACAGTCCTTTACCACGACAATCAAATCCTAAGTTGTGGACAGTGCGACGGCTCTGTTGTAAGACAGATCTGTTCGTCCCTTATACATTGAAATAAGATAAGAGATTCTACTTACTATATATATATATATATATATATATATATATATATATATAGAGAGAGAGAGAGACAGAGAGACAGAGAGAGAGAGAGAGAGAGAGAGAGAAAAAAGATAGAGAGATAGATTCATTTCTACGTTGGTGGTCCGTCGAGTAATAAGTGCATGTAGCAATCATGCGTTCATTTTCATAATTGACAGGCTACATTTCTTTCAGATGAAAGTGACTCAGACCAGAAAAGTTCATCTGGAACATCCTATCTTCCTTAAAGCAATATAAAAGTGGGCACCTGACATACGTAATTTTAAATAACGTTACACAGACAAAGCTTTTTAAGTACCCCGTAAAGTGGTTTTAAGTTAAAGTGAACCTCTAAAGGGAGTGTACGAAAGATGACATATTTATTTCAATTGAATACTAAAAATTTTGATTCACCTAAGTGAATCAAAATTTAGGTGCAGTCATCCTTAATTCAGTGTCAACCGGTTCACTTAGCTATTTGCGATTTAGTAGCTCGTGATACTATAATATGCTGTATATTATGTATAGTGGTAATCGAAATTATTATATTTTTTTACGTCACATTACATGTCACGTTTTTTAGAAGCATGCTGACTCGAAACGACAAAATGTTCTAGAAAAGGATGCTGAGTATACTATGGACCGAGTATGTGAGCAACAAAAAGGTGTTGGTGAGGGTGGAAACGAAAAAGAAACTTATACTTAAACTTAGAAAGAAATAGCTAAGGTTTCTAGGACCCGTAAAGAGGAAGAAGGGTTCTTCTTCTTCTATGTGACCTGTCACTTCAGGACGTAGGCGATCATGGCTTTCCACGTTTCCCTATCCCTGGTGGCTCCTGTTACACCATGCAATCCTCGTTCCGTCATCCACCTGATTAGGTCCTTCAAATATGTTATCCCTTGCTTCCCCTGTCTCTTTTTTCCATCTATCTGGCTTGTTAGTATCAGATTCTCCAAACCCTCCTTCCTCATTGCGTGTTCCAGGAACTTCAGATGTCTCTTCCTGATGCTCAGTATTAATTTCCTTGTTTCCGTCATTTCCAAGACCTCATCATTGCTCACATGCTCGATCTTTGATATTCGCAGCATCCTTCTGTAGAATCACATTTCAGTTGCTTCAAGTTTTTCCTTCATAGCGAAATTGTCATGTTTCTTAATACCTTGCTCAACTTCTGGAATGCTTCTTTCGCCATGCCAATTCGCCTTCGGATCTCTTTGTCGCACTTTCCGTCTTTTAGAGAATCTAATTCTCACAGGACGCATAGAGGGAAAGAGGGAAAGCAGCGCAAGACATACTAGATGGGCTTCAGCAAGTGGATGGCCTAGCAGGATTAGGAGAAATGCCAGGAGATAAAATGTGTTAAGAGCAACAAGGGATAAGGGCAAGTGATATTTCATGACGCCTACGTTTTGAAGGGACACGGCACATAAAGAAGAAAATCTGGCATAAAATTCTTTATATAAATTGATTTGAAGACTAATTTTATACATATCACAGCTTCGTTGGAGAGTAAATCTTTTCTTTTGCGTGAATCTAAAACGAATAAAATTATCAGTAGATAACTATAGATATAGGATATAAATTAGCTATGTTACGTGAAATTACATAATAATTTTTAATTAACAATGACTAGAACAAAAGTAGACTGCTAATTTGAAATCTCACAGAAAATCTTTGCTGGCTGGATCAGAGATATCAAATTTAATATTGGAAATAGGTAAATTAAACATAGGCAAGATTGCACAATGGGTAATATCATCCAACGCCTTAAGTTGCTAGAAAGCCAAAATACCAAACTAAGAGGATCAGTCATGATCTCAAATAGTTTAATCAGATCTAGACTCTTATTTGAACGTCATGCACAGCGCCCAACGCTTTAATAAGTGCTTAAAATATCAATTAAATACAGCCGTTTTTTCATATCTATGCTTATTTATAAATGTAACTTTGTCTGTGTGTGTGTCTGTGTGTGTGTGTGTGTCCGTTACCTATAGACTCCGAAACGGCTGAACCAATTTTCTTGAAAATTTACACAGTTGTACTATAAGCGTCTGCGAGTATTCTTAGCTAGGTTTTGTGTCGAGGTACCCCCGATAAATATCGAAAATCGATAATCGAATAAATCAGGTTATAAAAGGAATGGTCCGATTTTAATCAATATTGATACACTCATAGACAAAGACATAAGAAATTGATATCGATACCAGGAAATCAAAATTTGACTTACATCCATTCATTTTTCTTTCAGTCTACGGTTTCGCTTTAACTGGAAACAACTATTGCTTTTTAGTCTTTTGTGCCAACGTCCAAAGAGTCTGAGCTCCAGGACCATGGATTAGTTTTAAAGCTTTCATTAAACCCGAGCAACGCTGGGCTATACCGCTAGTTAGTTATTAAAAATGGCTTCAAGCAAATGACCACTCGATTTCTTAAAGGTAACAGATAGATCACATAGATGTTGTTGCAGCATCACAAAAAATACCAAATAACAAAACCCACATCACTTATGACAGCAGTAACAAAAACAATGCATAGCACATGTAATTAGAACATTGATATAATGAATATTTTGACATTCCACACGACCTTAAACAAATAGTAACGAAACCCCAATCAATAGAAGAGAGATCAATGACTGCTGTCATTTGAAGACTATTTTCCTGGAAGATTTTATGAATTTTAACCGACATTAACGTTAACAATTCAGACAATGAATGCCAAATTATTTTTTTATAGAAACGGATAATCATATTCTCAGATCATTGATTAAAAATAGATTCAAGTAAAGTAGGTTTCTTAAGAGCAATAATTATTATAGTTCTTTACATTATCGTCAGAGTTTTCCTTCCTAACTTTTTGTTCGAAGTAAAGTGGAGCATTAGCATTTTTATTATGCCAATATTTTCTCGTCGAATGACGTGTTTTAAAATCTCGGTGTTGCTAAAACTGAAAGCTATCAAGTAAGGTGGTTTCTCTTATTTAGTCCGGTTCTTTGTTATTTTAAAGCACTATTCTTCGAAGAGGGATGGTCCTCTTTGAGACTTACTGGTTTCATTCCTGTAAGAACACGGCACATAGAAAAAGATTGCTTAATCAGAAAACCTTTTTAAATGGCAGCATAGACGACCTAAAAAAAGAAAGAAGTGGAGACCGTAGGGGCTCGTGACTTTACCTCTCGAATGAGGGGAATTGATCTACCTATAGGTCAATTGATGTGCGTTGTGGTACAGTGGACATCGGCTCGGAAATAGAAATTGGGGAGCCGAGTTCGAATTCCAGCTGAATCCATTGTATTCACTTACGCGCAAATACCCTTGGGAAAGGTATTAATCCGTCTATTCCTTCCAGTTATGGGTTAAATAGCAGGACAGATTGAGTTCTATAGCCTTGGTCGGCAACTAGTCTACCGCAGAAAGTAATGGCAATCTACTGCGGGATAATCTTCTGCCCAGTCAGTCTTGTCTTTTTCGAGACATGATCGCCCAAGCGTGTATCACGTATGGCAATTAACTGACTGTCTAGAGATTCTTGACAAAATCCAAAGAAGAATCTGCAACGTTATTAGTGCTAATCTGGTTTTCTTGGCTTCAGCCACTTTCCGACTGTCGTAACATAGCTTTGTCTTTTCTTTAAATATTTTTACGTTGTTCTGATTAGCATTACTCATTGATACATCGGTTTCAGCGCAGTACTAAATTGACAGCTAGATTTTGTTTAATTGCGAGTTCAAACCATAAATTCTATGCTGACAGTTTTCTTCTTGTTTTTTGTTTCATGCGAATTATCGTCTTCAAAAATTTAAAGGCGAATTCATGAACTTCTGTCGCTTTGTATCCCTGTTTTTATCTCCGTGTTTCATTCTCTCTCAGTATCATCCTAGTGTTTTTTATTGCCTTGCTTTGGATGAAATTATTAAAAGAAGAAATAAAAAGACACAATTCATCTTCAGTGGTGGGAAATCGTGTAAAAAAACTAAAGTAAAGGAAAGAAAACTAATTGTTTTAAGTAGGTCATTTTTTAAATTGAATACAATAAAACCAAACGCATACAATTATATCTGCAACCTGTACAGTCAGCTTTTTATTTTATATATATATGCATTGAACTATAGGTAGTTGGAGAGTATATATATATGCATTCAAGTAGTTTGAAAATAGCGTTAGATTAAAGCTCGTGTAATGACTAGAACCGTCTTTTCATGGGATTCAAACTTTTACGCTCGGTCGAGGCAATCTAGGCTTCGAACACTTTACTAAGGAGATATCTATCTATCTATCAATCTATCTATAGTAATTAATTTTGATAATTTTAGATTTTACTTAAAAATTTGTTCCATAATTGCAAATTTTTTGACATAATGACCATCTTGAACTGTCATCCTCTTAAACCTACACTAGCCTTAAACTTATCCCAATAGCCCTAGAATACTCATGCCTCTCAAAAAATCGTGTCTCGCCAAACGAATGCTGAGCAAAAGACTGAAGAGGCATTTTAAACCTTTTGAAAGAAGATTTAACGACCTTTATGAAAATTCTGATGCATGGACATTGCTCGAATTTCTCATCAACTGTTATTATTGCAGAGCCGTTCCAACATAAATAGAAATTCATAATTATTAACTGAATAATAATTGGATGTGCGTTGTGGAGCTGTGGATATCGGAACGAGATATCTGGGAGCCAATTTCGAATTCCAGTTGAATTCCTTGAATTCTTTTACGCGGAAATACGCTTGGGAAAGTTATTAATCCTTCTCTTCCCTCCAGTTACGGGTTAAATAACAGGACAGTTTGGGTATTATAGCCTTGGCTGGCAGCCAGTCTACCGCAGAAAGTAATGGCAACCTATAACGGGATAATATTCTGCCCGGTCAGTCATGTCTCGAAAGCGTGTATTGCTTATGCCACTTGACTGACTGACTAATACTTAGCGTGAAGCCTGTTGGCAGAGTGATTCATCCGGGATTTAAGCATTTAAGTGTGATCTGTCAAGTGTATGAGTAGATTTCGGATTTCATACATTAAAGAGTTTGGGATTTTGCTGTGACTGATTTCTTTGTTTTGTTTTGTTTCTATCAAATATCACATTTTTATAGTGGCTGTCTCATCTTCTCCATTGAAAGTATAGGTAAATATGTAGATTTTTATCTGTCAAAAATCACTATTATTCTTAAGAAATTTTTTATTCAGTATTCACTCACTAAAGAAGAATTATTCTTACAATCCAAAACATTTTTCAGCTTTATATAAACGTCGAAGGGTTGATGAGCCACAAAACAACAACAGCAACAAAACAAATAAATAAATAAAAATAAAATTAAAATAACAAAAACAAAACAAATTATAACGCATGTAAGTTTATATATATATATATATATATATATATATATATATATATATATATTGCGAATATTGTGTCTGTTTATTTTTAATAAAATCCGTTCATACCCGCGAAAAATCTTTCCCGTACAGAAATGAGCTGTAACGTTGATAGATGTTATTATTATTCTCTTCTCAAGGCACCCAAGTACTTTCAATCTCTTTCTGAGTGAGATCATCTTCACATGTGTGAGTTATGTTAACAAAATTAACTGCAAAACTAATATATCTCCCGTTGATCTAAATAAAATTAATAATATATTATAAAAGGTACAATACTACTAATTTAATTATCCGTACTAACTCCAGCCCACTAACTATTGTGTCACGTAAAACCAACATTATATAAGAATTCAAATGTCCTTTGGAGGAATATATCTCCGACAAAATAAAAACAAATATATATGTTGGATTTACAACAACTACATAAACTAGTCTTCTTACATTCCATTTCACTGACCATTCGTCCATTTCTAGACATCTACAACAACATTACTCTCTCCATTTACAATATAAAAATAATGATCGATAACACAACTTTCCTACACCAAGAAAACAACAAAAGCAAACTACAGATTCTCAAGGCAATATTCATCAAAAAACCTAAGTTGTCAATTAATGGAATCAGCTATGTAGTAATTTTCTAAAATGTTTGTAGAAAGGACCGATTTTTCATGCTTTAACACGTGCATGACCATGACATGACAACATATAAAAGATTTCATTTTTGATAATTTTCAGGTTCTAATAAACGCTAGCAAATTTGTCAACCGTTATATTTGAACCAGAAAAAAAATTTACAGTAATTCTTAGCAACACAGTTTTGCGTTTATGTTTGATACTATAACTCACACCCCTGAAGATGATCTCAGAAAGAGATGGAAAGTACTTGGGTCAGTCAGTTAAGTGCCATACGTGATACACGCTTGGGCGATCATGTCTCGAAAGAGACATGACTGACTGGGCAGAAGATTATCCCGCAGTAGGTTGCCATTGCTTTTTGCGGTAGACTGGTTGCCGACCAAGACTATAGAACCCAATCTGTCCTGCTATTTAACCCATAACTGGAAGGAACAGATGGATTAATACCTTTCCCAAGGGTATTTGCGCGTAAGTGAATACAATGGATTCAGCTGGAATTCGAACTCGGCTACCCGGTTTCTCGTTCCGAACCGATATCCACTGTACCACAACGCACATACTTTGAGAAATGAATGATAATAACATTTGTCAACGTTACAGCTCAGTTCTGAAATCTTTTAATTATAATACGCAAAAGATTATCCGTTAGTATGAACAGATTTTCTAATAAGCAGACACAATGTTTGTAATATATTTAATGTGACATGTCTAAAAGAAAATTTTCTTTCTAAAACACAACTGTATGCATATATATATATATATATATATATATATATATTGAATTTATAACATAAATATGTTATAATATCACTACAAAATTAGCCATTTTGTTTCGACACTATCCGTTTTTTATCAAGTGATGAATTCCAATTCAAGTTGGAGGGTTTTAAAAAGGTCAAGACTAGCGAAAACCCCTTATATATATATATATATATATATATATATATATATATATATATATATGAATTTGATGGCACAGAACATATACACAGATTATTTTAAAACACAGGAAAACATTTTCTTTCTTAAAGGATCATAAAAACAGTAGCAATAAATAAATAAACAAAGAAATAAATAAAAATAAAATAAAAATAACAATAACAAAACAAATCATTTCGCATGTCAGTTTATATATATATATATATATATATATATATATGTGTGTGTGTGTGTTTGTGTGTGTGTGTGTGTGTTTGTGTGTGTGTGTGTGTGTGTATAACAAAAATATGTTATAATATCACTACATAAAGTCGCCATTTTTTTTTGACACCATCCGTTTCTTATCAAGTGATGAATACCATTTCAAGTTGGAGGCTTTTAAAATGTTAAAGACTAGCCAAACCCCCCTTATATATATATATATATATATATATATATATATATATATATATATATATACTACCGGCCATAATTATTAGGCCACCATAGTTTATTTTAAAGAAAATAATATGTATTTTATACTATTTTTAGTATTTATTGCTATGTGGATAATTCTAAATGAAAATAGAATTTTTTTTTTGTTAATACTGCACAATAACATGTGCATCAAATGAACTGCTCTGGTGTCCAGTTTTTGTGCTCCCTTCCGCATGCTGATCTCTTCTTCTTATTGGCTGCCTTGCAAAATTTTGCAAAGTAATAATATCAAAAGAACCATTCTATTTTCATTTAGAATTATCCACTTGGCAGTAAATTCTAAAAATAGTATGAAAACATTGGTAGTGTATATATATTATTATGTATATATTAATTTGATGGAACAGAATATATACACAGATTATTTTAAAATAGAAAATCATTTTCTTTCTTAAAGGATCATTTGTAACTGATATATTCTCAGAAGAATATATCGCTAAATATGAATTGTTCAAGAAAACAACGAACCGCACTTAGTGGCGTGGTGTCTTCTATTTTGATTTATATTTACCAAAAATACACAAAAATATGTTAAATAGCTAAAGAGTAATTTTATTCAATAACATTGCCGTTGGTGTCAATTACGGCCTCCAGACAACTTCTGAGTCTCCTATATATCATCTGGACGGTCTCCTTGTTTACATTGTTAAATGCTGCCTTAATTTTTCTTTAATGGTAACAGGAGATTTTTTAAGAATCGATCACCTGCGCTCTACACATAATGATCAAATCTGGGTGCAATATGGGGAGTTAGGTGGCCAGATGTATTGGGTGATGTAGTCGCAGAAATTGTATGACAGCCATGACTGGGTTTTCTTACTTGTGTAGCATAGTGCAGATATAAAGTCTTCCATCAGCCACTCTCTTGATCCAGGGCACCACTACCTCTTCAAGTCACTAGAAGCAGGCCTCTGTATTGGGTCTGAGACCCACACCAACAAATTCAAGAGTTCTTTCCTTATTCAAATGATCAGAGTGAGTTTTCTGTTTTACCGTCCGTTCTTCATAACAATTATACTCATTCAAAACTTTCCGTATCCTCTGCACTGTCCTCAGATTGACAACCGAACACTCTGAAATGTTAGAGATTCTGGCGCGAATGCCATTTCCGAATTTATGTCAAAGTAAAGTGCGTCATGGTGTCATTTTTCTCACAGACCGTGCAGAACGTACTCTACTATACTGTGAAGTCAACAAAATAAAAAATAAAATTTTTTTAAAAATGTCGACAATTTACCCATCGTCTTTCCTATATATAATATTTCCTGGTAGTTTTCAAAAGTGTTTGAAGATTTCAGTTTCTCAAGGTAATATTTACGAATGTAAATGCGTTACTATGTTACAATATTAGAAGTGTCGTTTGCATAGAAAAGGAAAATTTTCTCATCTAATATAGAATTTCCAAAGATCTTCTTCTTTTATGTGCCATGTCCTTACAGGACGTAGGCGATCATGGCTTTCTACATCTCCCTGTCCCTGGTGGATCGTAGCATGCTTTCTCCTGTTGCACCATGCAACCCTAGCTCCGTCATCCACCTGATCAGGTTCTTTAAATATGTTATCCGCTGCTTTCCTCTGCCCCTTTTTCCGTCTATCCGGCCTGTTAGTAACAGGTTCTCCAAGCCCTCCTTCCTCATTGCATGTCCCAGGAACTTTAGTTGTCTCTTCTCGATGCTCAGTATTAATTTTCTTTTCGTCTCCATCCTTTCCAAAACTTCGTCATTGCTCACATGCTCGGTCCATGATATCCGCAGCATCCTTCTGTAGAACCACATTTCAGCTGATTGAAGTTTTTCCTTCATCTTTGAAGATATTGCCCAACATTCACTGATATATTGAAGAACCGACATCACATAGCAATCCAGTATTCTCCTCTTTGTTTCTAGTGAAATTGTCCTGTTTCTTAATACTTTACTCAACTTTTGGAATGCTTCTTTTGCCGTGTCAATTCGCCTTCGGATCTCAGTGTCTCACTTTTTTCTCCTGTTAAAATTCTTCCTAGGTATTTAGATTTCTGTATCTGCTTGATTTTTGAGTCCCTCACCTGTAATTGGCATTTTTCCAGTGATACTTTATCAAAAGCATATGGAGATATTTTAACGATAAATTATTTTTTTACTTATTAAAATTTCTACATTTGCTTTGATAATGTTTCCCAAGGAACGAAACATGTCGGCATCACAGGGTCTTCTCTTGTCATTTATTTTATTAATACACACACCCACATACAGATACACACATGCAGTTATATATATATATATATATATATATATATATATATATATATATATAATATGCAATCTACTTTTTATCGTCTTTTCTCATCTACATGCAAACCACTACGTCCTCTTTTTTTCTCTCATTCTTTTTTTAATTTTAAATGAAATCTCTTTACGCCTTTTCAAAAGGTACAGAAAGAAAATCCTTATCAAATAGCGTCTTCTCATTTGCATACAGCTGCAACATGTCGTCATTGTCAGACCGAGACCTTGCGGCAATGAGGAAGGGGTAGTAAAGACACTAGAATGGAAGTTGCCAAATCTCTGTCGCTATTATAATTACCGCTATTAGTAATAATAATAATAATAATAATAATAATAATTTTATTATCATTACTGTCATTATTATTATTATTATTATTATTGCATTCAATATTTCACGGTTTTGAGCTGGTTTTTAAAAATAATCACAACTCCACAAGGGTCTTAATTGTCACTTTACATAAGGAATTTACTTAGGATGCAAGCAGTTTCTTAGAGTGTGAAATTATTGAGTTCACTTCTATGTGTAGTACGTCAGAACTGACCAACATTGTCATAGCCATCGCAACTCCAATGACAGCCGATATTGTTCTGGTCTCTTCATTACACATTAAACAAATATTTATTTTTAGAACCCCATTGTTCACTGTCGTGGTTTTTTTTGTGCGTATGAGTTTTAAAAATATTTTCTTGTCTATATATAAAACATCAATGTGTAGGCACAATTTTGATTCTAATATGAGACTCAGATAGCTAGCGGATCGTCCACAGTACCAAAGTTATATTGTGAATGTTCACATCAGAAATATTGGAATATTTGATGATGAACAATGACACCAGTTAAGTACTTTTGTCTGTAATGAGTTGTTATGAAATTATGCAAGTATTTGCAACTTCACAATCAAGTATATTCCAATTGTCTTTTAATCAATTCTCTGTGTTTAGCGCATAGCGTTTTAATTCGAATTTTTGTTTAATAAATGAACTGCATATTTCAGTGCTTGTTTAGCTTCAGCTTGTTTGCTTAAGGAAGTAATTGATTATTTCAATAATTTCGTTGTGAGCTGAAAAATATGTGGCATAAGAAGCATATGGCCGCAGCCAGGATATCAGAAGCAATATAAATACAAAAATCGACATTGGATGGTTTTTGGAATCAGCAAAAGCTTCGGGATCTCAGGGGCAGCTATATTTTGCAATGATACTGAGGAAGGTGCTGGATATTTAAAGAAATTTGCTGTCGCTTCATCCTAAAAAACAACAGACATTTGATGTGAACATGCAAATGAAGAAATAACGATAATAATCCTCTCTATTATAATAAAATCCCTTATATGTATATACCGTTCATTCAGTAATGAATTTGAACACTCTCGGCTACTGGCGTATGTTTACGTTGTGTATATAACACACTAAAATCTGCCTTTCTCCACCGTGCGCCGATAGCTTAGAAGTAGAATATCTGACTGATTTCAAATTGGTTGGCTTTCAATTCTGCCTGGAAGCAATCGGAGGTCTAAGCGTAATGATGAGCTACGATACAAAAGTATCTGCTAATGATTTATATATAAATATTCTGTCACGTTCATGGCGAGAGAGAGAGAGAGAGACACAGAGAGAGAGAGAGAGAGAGAGAGAGAGATAGCGAGGCAGTGCCGGCGTAGTTCATTTTTTTACTACCAGCTATGAAAGCTCTTGCCGCGTGTTTGCTTTTTAACACTGTCTTTATAATTTTATTTTTATTTTCGCAATAATTATTATGTCGAGTAGTAAAGTATATATATATATATATATATATATATATATATATATATATATATATATATATATATACCTAGTGAGCCAACAAACCTACCAAGGTTTCATCTAAGCGGATCTTCAGGGAACGTTGGCTAAAGAGGGAAGTAAAAACGACAAGATTAAGGAACCTCAGTAACCCACGTGACCAAATAGAGAAAACACGAAACACAAATATGGGAGAACGTTTATTAAGAAAACAAACTTTATATAACCATTAAAATATAAACATTAACCTCGCGGAGACGAAATACTTAAACCAACCAACGACAACTAAAGAAAATAAGGGAATAGGCAAACCCACCAAACATACCTAATCCAAAAGCCAAGACTTCCTATGTCTACACTTATTAAGTATTTCCGTTTTAGAATTTAGTAAAGTACATGTTGGTAGGTTTGTTGGCTTACTAGCTATACTTTACTCTGCTTACATTGAGCTTTTTTGTTATTGATTACTCGTCTCGGGTATTTTCTTTGGTCTACGTTCTCTCCCTAATGGAGACGGAAGAAGATGATCGTTCATGGCGATTCCATCCCTGTGGCAACTACTTCCTAACATGCAACACCATTCTGATTCTTTAAATCTTTGACCGGGTTATGATTATTATATCTCAGCTCTTAGCCGAAGCTTAAAGACATTATTTTTATGTTCCAAGCAGCGCTGCAACCTGCACATTCTCAATATAGTCATACTACGTTTTCATTGTGGCTGAGAAGTGTAAGAAAGTGTATTAGATTTCATTAATAATAATAACAACTTGAAAACAGACAATAATGAAAGACGGTAGTATATACAAACAAGGATGACATTTAGTAGATTCAGTAGAAAAGTAAAAAAGAAGCCAAGAACCAACTATTGCAGCAAAAAATATGAAAAAGAAAGCCAAGGATAAAGATCTTGAACAGATGAAACAACGCTGGCAAGACAAACCTCTGCATGGCCAATATCCAGAACGTGCCAATAAATCCAATGTTGATAAAGTTAATACTCATCGATGGTTATTTGCATCTGGACTAAAGTCTGAGACTGAAGGCTTTATTCATGCAGCGCAAGATCAAAGTCTTTTCAGTCGGAAATATCAGGCAAATATTATACATAATAATGTGGATCCAAAATGCAGGTTCTGTGATAAATACCAAGAAACAATAGACCATCTAATCTCATGTTGTTCTGTACTTGCCCCAAATGAATATAAATATCGTCACGGTAGAGTGGGACAATATTTACATTGGACAATGTGCAAACACTATGGAAAATATGTAAACAAACACTGGTATGAACATCACCGAACACTAGTTACAGAAATAGAAGATCTCACCATTCTATGGGATTACACCATCTACACAGAAAAATTGAAGCAAATAGGCCGGTCATTATTTTTAAAAACCAAAAAGAAAAAACTTTTTTATTAATTCATATGGCTTGCCCAGCGGATTGTAGCATAGCAACCAAGGAAATCGAAAAACTGTCAAAATATAAAGACCTAGAAATTGAAATAAAAAAAATGTGGAAATTGAAAACAAGAATCGTACCAGTGATAGTGGGTGCACTTGGAATGATGAAAAATGGAACAAAAAAACACATTGAAATAATCCCTGGAAACCCCAGCTTAAGAGATATAAAAAAATTGTCTTGTTAAGTACAGCCCACACACTAAGGAAAATTTTGTCTATGTAACGCTAGGGATGTTAGGTAGAAAGGATAACAACACACCACTAACAGCCTTAGGTCTGTGCGACCATAGCAGAAAACGCATTATGATGAAAAATTACATAATATTTATAAGCACTTTGGGAAATAAATGAACAAATACTGTTATGAACATCACCTAGCACCGTTTTCTAATCTTCGGTCTCGAAAGGTGATGTGTATACAACAGCAATCAAAGGCAACAACAACAACTACAAAGATAACAACAATAATAATGATAAAACTCAGGATGTTCTGCACTTGCGCCTAACAAATATATATATATATATATATATATATATATATATATATTATTATTATTATTATTATTATTATTAATTATTACTTTAGAACATGTGCAAGCAACAAACTACAACAAGACTGTACATTTTTCAAAACAAAATGTATAATTTTCTAGTAGTTTATCGTTTGCAAAATGTTCTAATGTAATAATTAATAATAATTCATTGCTCTATTTTTATATTGAGCATTTTTTCAAATTAATGTTTTGAATAATTATTTTCTTCGTTCTTATTCATTTGTATATATATATTTCTCCGACAGACTCTAACAAAAGAATTAAGTTTATTATATATTACACTAAATCCACTACATCTAATTCATTCGTCCGCAACGACTCTTCCCCCACTGTTAGTGATTTGCAAAAAAACAATGTAGTATCTAAATTCATATGTCCATTTAGAGAATGTATCTCTAACAACCTCGATAACATCTACATTGGCCACACTACAAATTCGCTCTCACGGTGTCTGACGTTGCACTTAAATGAAAATTCAAATATATTCCGTCATTTAAAACAACACGGTTATCAACGCACACTTCTGAGAAAAACGCTCGTTGAAACACGTACATACTGAAACAAGAAAATAATAAACAGAAACTAAAAATCCTCGAAGCAATCTACATTAAACAATTTAAACCTGGTTTGAATACAATCAATTTTGATATTTCCAATAACGTACTCAAATGCCTGTAATCAGATCAGGGACCACAACGCCACTATTTTGTCACTGTCTTCGGCCATCCGCCACGGTAGGGATGGACTTATATTTTCAATTTAATTCTCTTTATTGTTAATAGCTTAAATGTTCTATGTTTACCGTGTGTTAATATTTACTCTTTGATAATGGCTTATGTGAGTCGAAAGCTTAGACCCAATAAAAAAATCAACAATTACTGTGATTGTTTGTTGTCTTTCAACGATATCACCATCAAGTATATCAGACGGTATGAAGGGATCCTACACAAAATTAATAAACAGAACTTGTCTATATTATTCAATGAAACCTGTATTAATATATATATATATATATATATATATATATATGTGTGTGTGTGTGTGTGTGTGTGCATATATATATATATATATATATATATATATATATATTACCAGATTCTCCAATATATCACCTATTTGGACATATTGAACATATATTGGAGAATCTGGTAATAGCTTTAGATTTCGTTTCAGTAATCACAAACTTAGCATACCACAGAACAACCAATATTCCCCAATAGCAGTTCATTTCAATCAACCGGGTCACACTTTAGAAAATTGCAGATGTTTACTAATAGACTCCGATTTTAGTTCTACACACACACGCAGAAAGAAAGAAAAATACTGGATTTTAAAATTAAATCCACACAATCTAGGGTTAAATAGGGACTTAGGTGTTTTGAATCTTTACAAATATTTCAATAGCTAAACATTTTTTAGATACAATTAAAACATTGTCTCTATAACAAAATTTATAAGTATTATTAAAGATAGGTTTACGTTTACAAATATTTTTAAATAACTCTGTCGCTTTCTGCGTCCCGTGATGTAAACAATCTCTCTCCACGGACGCTCTCGTGAAATACGTTTCTAATTTAAATTTTAAAATCATTTGTTTCTGATGAAGGACAGAGGACGGTCTGAAATATAAAATATAATAATAGAAATAAACAAATACTGTCAAAAAAAAAATACATTTTTAAACTTACAACTTTTTAGTAGTTTTTCCTATCTATACATATTAAGACAGTATACATGGATCATCACTATGTTATATATATATACACACACACATATATATATATATATATATATATATCATACTGAAAGATAAAAACTGGAAAAAATATTTGTTTTGGTGCGCAGGATACCGCTGACGACGAGAATTTTAATCACGTTGGTTTATTTTTTTTTCTTTTTTGTGTGACAAAAAAAAACGAAAAGAAAAAGTATTCAAAGACGGAGGAAATGTTGACTTCTGTTGAAGAAATCAACATTAGCAATTGTTGCTGGAATTACAGAAACGACAAAATTCATGGAAATAGAAAATTCTCCAAATTCTTTTACTCCCGACACGCTCATAAATACCATATTTGACTTACATACAAACCAGATGAAGGACATAGCTTTTCTGCGTACTTTTCTGAGATCCGAACAAATTTTCAGCGTTGATTGCAACGAATGAGAACAGGAAAAAAAATGAGACTTTTGTTGTGGAAATTAGCACCGGTACAACATGAAATTAGTCCCGGTGGAAGATGAAATTAGCATCGGTAGAACATGAAATTAGCACCGGTAGAACATAAAATTAGCACTGGTGGAACATGAAATTAGCATCTGTAGAACATGAAATTAGCATCGGTAGAACATGAAATTAGCACCAGTAGAACATGAAATTAGCATTGGTAAGACATGAAAAATGCTGCAACTTTCGTAATATTGAAATAATAGGAGAATTATCAGCAGAAATAAAAAAAAAAGAACTACAATTAGATAGAAAAAGAAGCGCTGTCAATTATATCTGCAGTGAAATGATTTCACAAATCTATACAGGTAAGAAGTGTTCAGTTACAGACAGACCACAGACCACAGACCACAGACCTCTATTATCAATTTATGGTTCGAAAAAAGGAATTCCTATGAAACAGTGAATAGATTAAGACGCTTATAGCAGTTGCTATGTTTTTCTTACCCACATTCGGTCCATGTCATTAACTCGTCTGCGATTGGGTAATAAATTACTATTGTTCTTGTATAGGACAATTGAGCAATCGCAGTCGCCTATAATCTTTCGACTCTGAAACAACTCGTTCATATGTGTGTGGTGATCGGTTCATTTTTAGCCAATCACATACTTTTTTTATGTAAACTAAGTTTTTCCCTCGCTTGTTTGTTGAGCCACTCTCTTTCCTTATAAGCAGCGACTTTCAGCAAGCTAGGCAGTAGACCAACAGGCTGGCTAAAGGACTCCACGTATGTCTCTCTACTCAAATCTTACTTAACGCACCCACAGACACAGAACTTTGTCTTTTGTCTGAACATTTTCTCCAAGAACTTTTGAACTTTGAACCCTTGACCAAAATTTGTGTTACTTACAATGACATTCAAAATAATTGCATTCTCCATGTTTATTATTACATGAAAATCATTCTAACAATTATAACAAACCTTTTCAGCGCAAGAAAAAAATTTCTTGATTTTACTTTGGTCAAGAAACAGTTAAAGGGGAACAACTCTTTCCTCCTACTTTATGTATACTACTAATACCTGCTTTTGTTGTTTTATGCTGTATTTATTTGAATATATATATTTATTTATATTGGTTACAAATTGGAGTTGTTGTCTTTATTTTTCTTGAATCGTATGTTGGACAAATCGTTATATAAATTGTAAAAGACCTAAAATCCTCTACAACGTACCATCTTATTAAATTACGATTTTAAGATGGAATAACAACCGTCTAAAAATTTTAAGACATGCAGATACGTCAACAAGATTTATACAAAAATATTGAACCGTTTGAGGACACAGTTATTTCAGCATAGAAGTGGTAAGCAGAAATTAAAAATTTATTAGGAAATGTAGCTGTTCTGGAAGAAATAAAAGTAAAAAACAACAGAAAAAGATGTGTTTTTGCGGAAAAGGAACTAAGCGAATGTCATGACGTAGTCCAGACTTGAATGCTTAATCGCTATGTGACGGATATTGATGTTCACACATGGTTGTAATATCTAGCTAATTACAAAAGCAAATCTCATGAGAAGTTATGTGTACTAATCCAAAATGGATCAAGACATTGAAAAGTAGTAAAAGCCACCAAAGTTTGTACCCTGACAGTAAAATTACCTACCCCGAAAATACAACCTTAGACAAATATACACCATAGTCAAAACTGCACATGCATTTTGAAGGACCAATAAATGGATTACATTATCTTGTGGTAGTGAATAAGTGGCCTGAAATCTGTGATTGCAAAAAAAAACAAAAAAAAAAACAAATACAAAAACAAAACAAAAATTAGCTTTTCAGGTAACAGTGTATTTTTTAGACGAACTATTTGCAAGATGTGACATTTCATTCAGATACTATAGTTTCAGATACACAATTCACTGCACCCGAAAAAAAGATTTTTGGAAAAGGTTATCGATTGAAACATGTTACTACCCCGCCGTATCACCCAAGGTCAAACGGACAAACAGAACGGTTTATGCTTACCATCGAGAGAGCTTTGAAATATCCAAGTCATGGAAATTGAGCGAGAAAGCACTACAAAATCTTTTCACAATTTACTGGGTAACCGAATTTCAATACGTCGTCAGGTATGTTACCAGCAGAATTAATGTTTGCAAGAAAATTGCCACAAAGTAAAATAATAAGAAAAAAAGCGGATAACAACAAGGATACTAAATTTTTCAAAATTTGTGTAAAAGTGTTTTTCAGTTTGTATAAATATAGAAACGAAATGTGAGAAGACGACGTAATAATATCGCGGAATCGGAAAGATGATTTCTCTGCATGGTAAAAGGTCTAATGGGAATATAAATGGTATTATAACCAACTGAAAAAAAATTACCGAAGAAAGAAGCGAAAGAATGGAAGAAACTATATGCTGTTTGATATTTTTTATGTGCCTACACCCCACAAATTCGTGAAACGTACGAGTACGATTTCCCGTGAAAAAAAAAAAAAAAAAACGAACAAAAAACTAGAGGTTGATCGTAAACAGAACAAGACACAACATTAAGTACGTTGGCGAACTCGCCAAAAAAGAGGAGGGGTGATCACTAATAAAGAAATAATATTAATAAAAGAAATCTCAAAAATGTTAATGTTGTGAAGTACATAATATATCACCGGTGGTAAACTGAATTAGTCTAGAAGCTTAAATAATGAAGCTTAATTAATCCGCAAAACAGTTAAAGTGAGTCTTCAGAGTATTTTTTACAGACCTCACGGAAAGTGTCTGAGCAAAACTTTATATTATAAACACTAGAATCGAGTTATAACTCAAACTTTTGAATTCAACTTTGAATTCAAATTCTTCTTCATGACTGATTGCCAACCAAGGTTAAAGCGCCCATTTAACCCACATCTGGGATACTCCTAAATTATTTCTTTTTCATATTTAATACATTCTAGTATTATTTTTCTTATTTTACTTCACTTTTAGTTGGGTTTATGAGTTTTATGAATTTGCATGTTGGGTTTGTTTGGGAAGATTGTTTTGCTGTCTTTTAGTGTAACAAATGTTTGTGACTCAGTGATACAATTTATTTGGTCGTCAGAGTTTAATGTTTAGGCGATCTTTTTAGATTCAAAGTTAATATCATTTTCTGTAGTTTTGGTTGATTTTGTGCGCGTTTTAGTTATGTTGTCCTTTTCTTATAAATTTCTACTTTTACCTGTAGTTAAATTAATTTCAATTTTTTTTTCAATTTTTAGGTGTTTCTTTGAAATCTATGTGTCCCGAAGCTTTTAGCATATATATATATATATATATATACACACACTACCGGCCATCGACAAAATACGACACAAAGAATTGATGGAAATGATAGGCAACCTCGACATTTTCGGCAAAGATATAAGAATAATCAAGAATCTCTACTGGCAGCAAACGGCCTGCATACGGACAGGTAACGACCTCAGTAGATACACAAAGATAGAAAAAGGCGTAAGACAAGGATGTGTCTTTTCACCGGATTTGTTCAACCTATACAGCGAGAATATTTTGAGGACCCTAGATGACACACCAGGATTTATTATTGGAGGCCACAACCTGAGCAACATAAGATACGCGGACGATACAGTACTGATTGCGGACACGGAAAGGAAACTGCAAGATCTCATACAGAAAGTAGCAGTGGAGAGTGACAAGAAGGGACTACAAATAAACTTTAAGAAAACTGAGTGCATGGTCATCAGCAAAAGATACAACCCAAAATGCCAAATACAGGTGGGGGATAACAGAATCAAACAAGTCCAAGAATTTAAGTACCTAGGAAGTGTTCTAACAGGAGATGGAAAGTGCAACACGGAGATCCGAAGGCGAATTGACATGGCAAAGGACGCGTTCCAGAAGATGAACAAAATACTAACACACAGGAAAATCTCAATAGAAACGAAGAAAAGAGTGCTAGACTGCTACGTGATGTTAGTTCTTCAGTACGGCTGTGAATGCTGGACAATATCATCGAAAATGAGGACAAAACTGGAAGCGGCCGAAATGTGGTTCTACAGAAGGATGCTACGGATATCGTGGACTGAGCATACAAGCAACGACGAAGTGTTAGAAAGAATGGCAACAAAAAGGAAATTGATGCTGAGCATCAGGAAGAGACAACTGAAGTTCCTGGGACATGCAATGAGGAAGAAGAGCCTGGAGAACCTGATACTGACTGGTCAGATAGAAGGAAGGAGAGACAGAGGAAGGCAGCGGATAACATATCTGCAGAGTCTGATCAGGTGGATGACGGAACGGGGGTTGCCAGGAGCAACAGGAGCAAACATACTAAGAGCCACAAGTGATAGGGAGACGTGGAGATCCATGATCGCCTACGTCCTGAAGGGACAGGGCACATAGAAGAAGAAGAAGTGTTAAAAAAATAAAATAATTTATTTCATACTATTTTTTAGTATTTATTGTTAAGTAAATAATTGTAAATGAAAATTGAAAGGTTCTTTTGTTAATACTGCCCAATATCATGTACATCAAATGAATTTATAAATATTTAATAATTACCAATGTTGCAGTTTCATCAAAGAAAGAATGAAGAAAATTTAAGGTGATTCGGACGAGTTCGTCTTTTCTTCCTTACCTTGTAAAATTCTGCAAAATAATGATAACAAAAGAACCATTCTATTTTCATTTAGACTTATCTACTTGGCAATAATTTCTTTTAAAAAAACTGGGGTGGCCTAATAATTATGGCCAGTAGTGTATATATATATATATATATATATATATATATATATATATATATATATGTGTGTGTGTATGTGTGTGTGTGTGGTTGATTTGTTTTTTATGACTTATCAACCATTTCTAGGTTATTTAAAGACAGAAAATATTTTATGT
>JBBBDQ010001395.1:2150000-2352500 GCA_037127315.1 Ascarosepion bandense | reverse complement strand
TAAATTTGATACACTCATAGACAAAGACATAAGAAACGATATTCAGAAGTTTCAAGGTTGCAGTTCTTACATTAGTGCAGAAAATTTGATATCGATACCAGAATATCAAAATTTGACTGACATCCATTCATTTTTCTTTCAGTCTACGAGTTCGCTTTAACTGGAAAAAATTATTGCTTTTTAGTCTTTCGTGCCAACGTCCAGAGTGTCTGTGCTCCAGGACCATGGCTTAGTTTTAAAGCTTTCATTACACCCGAGCAACGCCGGGCTATACTGCTAGTATATAGATAGACACAAACTGACATAGATAGATAGATAACAATGTTTATCTCGAAATATTTTAGAAAAGTCCAAAAGGAATTTTTCAAATTTTATGAAAATATTTCTATTTTATGGTAGAGTGGTTTCGAGAAAATTTTAAAATGTAATATACATCGTGGATATCGGCTCGGAACGAGAAACCAGGGAACCGAGTTCGAATTCCAGCTGAATCCATTTTATTCACTTACGCGCAAATACCCTTGGGAAAGGTATAAATCCGTCTCTTCCTTCCAGTTATGGGTTAAATAACAGGACAGATTGGTTTCTATAGCATTGGTTGGCAACCAGTCTACCGCAGAAAGCAATGGCAACCTACTGCGGGATAATCTTCTGCACAGTCAGTCATGTCTCGAAAGAGACATGATCACCCAAGCGTGTATTACGTATGGCACTTAACTGACTGACTGAATATCCATCGAGTCAATTGTAAAGCTGTCTGTAAATAATGGAAATATTAGCTGTAGATGATTATTAAATTAGTTGTGTGACATGAATGTAAAGGGACAAAGTAAAAGTGAAAATTACGAAGATATGGAGGATAGCATATTGACACTAGACGTGAAGGAGCCAAAGCAGTGTTCGAGGAAGCATTAATGCTGGAGCCGCTATCACAGAGTAGCTATTCTTGAGAATATGCTAAGTGAAACAACTTTCTTACGGACAGAATATGTTGGAAATGGTTATTCAGATTCGTGGGTGTAGCATGGCGATTCTTCGGTGTGAAGATCTGAACTGGTGACATTAAAGAATGAATCCCATTTCAACGTTTGCCATAGAATTCGCGATAGTATATAGATAGTTTTGCGATATTTCGTCTTTAGAATAGTGGCTGTAGGGTAGAAAATAAGTAATCCCTCTCAGGGTTGCGTAAATAAGTTTTGTTTTTTTTTAGATTGCGAAGGGAAGATTTTGGAGCTCCAGTCCTGATATGACAGTAATACTTCATTTTTTATATGATCTGATTCTTGTAAAGATAAGTTATGGCAGAAGAAGCTGGATACTTTCTGGAAATGAACAAGCAGACGTTCGTTTTGTTTATATCCTTTTTATCGTTCTGTTTTATAAAACCCTTTGCGGAGAAATTGAATCCTTATAGATGTTCAAAGCAAATGGATCCTTATTGAGGGCGCAACTGTTTAGTGTGATGGGAGAAAATTCAGGGTTTGCTCAGTGATACTGAAATGTTATTAGCTTGGTTTTGAGCTGTTGAAAATCACGAGCCAGGTTATGTGCAAAAAGAGAAAAATATTGATTGAATTCGAGTTAAAAAGAAAGATATACAAATTAGCCAACTTATATATATATATATGTATAGATATATTAAGCAACTTAGAAACTGATCAGTACCTAGATTGTCGGCCCCTTAGATGTGCTGCTGGGGCAATGCGAAATTGGAGAATCGACTTTCAATCTCTTATTACGCAGTTAGATTTGAGATTAACTGCCACTTTAAATCTGAATATCTTGATTTTAGAAGTTGCTTTAAATTGTGGTATTATTTGTATTTATTAAAATAAATGACACACACAATACTTAAATAGTTTTTTTTAACTACAATATACTTTAATATACCATAATTATTTAATCCTAATTCTAGCATAAACATTCCATGAAGTAGTTTAAGAAAAATTCAACTTGCTGTTAAAGATTATTTACCTATTTAAGTATTGTGTGGTCCTACTATGTACCTTACTCAGACAAAATGACTTTCTTCAAAATTTAATTAATTACAATGTTTCATTTATAACTTATACTCCAACATAATTTTAAAAAAAATAAAAATTATTTTACTGAAATAAATGACGCACGCAATACTTAATAGTTGTCTTTAATACGATATAACTAAGTATAGCATATTTTTTCCTAATCCTGACCTAAATTTTACTTACTAGATAGTAGTAAAAAAATCTATTGTTCAATAAAAAAAACAAAAATTCAACCTCCTGTTAAAAATCATTGTCTACCCATTTAAAAAAAATCTAAGGTACCACTATGCATCTTATCTAAACAAAATTAAAAAGTGACATGTCTAGATGCAAGCGACCCTGCCTCCTTTCATAACCCAAATATTAAAAATCCATGGTTACATAATTCTCTTTTTGATTGAACAATATTGACACACCTAAAGCATTTTCTCCAACTTCCCCTCCTTAATTTTTTTAAATAACCATGAATTCATGTTATGTTTAAAAATACATCATTTTCACCATTTATTTTAACATATCACCTGAAGAAGAAGAGTATTGTTCTGAAACATGAAAATTTTTGTGTTGTGATATTATGCTTTTATAAACCATTGTAATAATAAAATTAAAAATATATATATATATATATATATATATATATATATATATATATATATATATGTATATAGTCATGATCTGAAAATGTTCTAACTCAGAAATTATACATGGCGCCAAATGCATTCAGAAATGCATAAACTGTCAACTCTATACAATTGTATTCTTAGATCAATGGTTAAAAATGTTTTCGAACGAATGAACCCTCTAGGTCTTTATAAAAAAACACGTCATCAGTTTTTATAGACTGACACCATTACGTCATATATAAACAGGTTTACCAAATAAAAAAATACACATGAATTAAAGTCTTCTAACAACAACAACAAATAAAAAACAACTAAACTATATAGCACAAGGAACTGGAATGAGAAATAATGATACAATAAAGATATTGACTTTTGACGCTACCTTAGCCTGTAGGTCTTAACGAGGACAGTAACCTTGTACATTGGCGCTATATAATCGCAAACAAAGAAGTGCACAAAGTGACAGTAAACCACATTAATTGAGATTTTTCAACAGCAGCAACAACTAAAATGACTTCTGTATAAAAGGCTAGATGAGGCTATTTAAGATGAGGCTGTTTAAGAATATGATTCAAGTTTTAGATTAAAGGTTTTTTTGTAACATAATGATGTTTTCTGTGAAACTACCTTTAGCAAAGGTTATTTCACTTTGTATTTCCTTATCTCTTATACTAAATCTCTTATAACTTATCTATAAATCAATGTACTTGAAGTGTTTTGTACTTACTAATTGCACATCATGAACCTTGAATTTGTTCAGTTCATAAAGAGAAAAATACTGATCGAATTCAAGTAAAAAACAAAAGATATACAAATTATCCCACGCACATATATATATATATATATATATATATATATATATGTATATATATGTTAAGCAACTTTGAGCCTGATCAGTACCTAGATTGTTGACCCACTAGATTTCTGGCTGGTGTAATGGATAACGGTTCGGAATGCGAAATTGGAGAATCAACTTCCAATTCCAGTCAGTTTCGTTATATTCACTTACGTTAAAATATTATTGAGAATGTTATGAAACCACCTCTTTTTCCAAGCTATGGGTTAAACAGTATTACACTTGTATCACTAAATCATTATTATTTCCCAAAATATATTACAATCTAAAAATATGTTTTGGTTTAAATAACTTGTAAAAGGGTTGATAAGCAGCAAAAAATAATAAAAAACAAAACAAAAAAAATCAATGAATTCAATTTATTTCTTTTTTTATGTTTTCTTTGAGAAATAACAAGCGTGCTATACCAGAAAATTAGCACTCCGTTTAGAGAAATGAAACAAAACAATTTAATCCTCATGGCACTTGTATTTAGCAGATAGAAGTATGCATTTCACGTATTTTGGATCAAGATTAAATTGAACGAAATGCGTCGAAGTGGGGAGGTCTCGACTGTTTGCTTTCAATTGGGAATTTACTTTCGAAAAAAATGTATTCAAACTAATTTCGCTATTGAGAAATTTGAAACTGTCTTGTCTTCTCAGAATGGAACTGAAATAGTACTTTTGATTGACAACTGCCGTAGTGCAACGGTAAGAAGTATCGTATCGCTAATAATGTTGGCTTGTCTAATCATTTCGCTGTGGCTACTCTATTACTGTGGGCGTCTCTTACTATGATAAGCAAACGAGTAAGAGCTTGATTCTTAACAAAGTCAGATGATTATCGGCTGCAATTGTCATTAATTAGAGTTGAATCTTTTGTGAAAGCCAACAGTTTCACAATTTCAAGACCAAAACAGTTTCGATATGGGTGGAAGCCAATCTCCGTATTTGTAAAATTACCATCTTCCTTCCATTTACCAGCCATATTGGCCAAATCATATCAACTTAGTTTTGAAATAATTATTTCTATCAAGTAATTTCACTTTAACATCTTTTTTTAAGTACCTTCGCGTTTTACAGCTCGTTCTCTGTTCCGTTCACTCGATATTTTTTCAAAATATTGTTTCCCTTTTAAGATGACTATGACTCTTAAGACATATGGCAATGTTTATGTATACGAAAAAAAAAATATGAATAACTGGAAAACTATGTATAATTAATTTACAGCTGCACGGGCAATTTAGAAAATTGCATAAAGAAGAAGCAAAAGGTTAAGAAATTGAAAAATAACGTGCAGCAAAATATTGTTAATAAAAATGTAACTTCAGAGACAAAAACAAGTACCCACTTAAGAGAGTTTGTAAAACAGAAAGAGTTATTTACAAAGCAGAAGTACAGGATAGAGATAGACAGAGAAAATCTAACTGGGATGTACTAAAGGTAATTTTAAAAATTGTTGGTTTAATCACAAATCTACATTTAAGTTAGAAAGCCTTTAAAATTGTACCTGTGGGGTTACATAACACCCGGATTGAAAGGGAGAATTAAATGCGGGATATCCTGTCCACAAAATACAATACAAATTTCAAGAAAAGACAACGCAATAAGAAATGTTTATATAAAATTAGAAAAGAGTATTTTGACTACGTACATACAGAATAAACAATTTGTATATTTCTTTTGTATCTTTTGTTTGATGAAAAAATGTCTTTTAGATTCAAGCAAATGTTGGTTGAACAAAAATGTCTATGTTTTGCTGTTTGTAATTCAACAGAATAGTAGAACAATGTTTGTTTCTTTCTTTTTTATGTGTCCGCCGATAAGTAGGTGGAAAAAGAAATAGTTTATCAATTTAAGGTGAAAAAGTGTGAGTGAGAAATAACCGAGAGAGGGAAAAGGGTGAAATAGATATTAATAAATAGCAGAATGTCTGTGCGTAAAACGATTAATCAGTCTATTTAACTACGAAATTTCTTGTTCCTTCTTCTTTCTGGCTAGCGAGAGATGTAAAAAGTTTTATGGGCAATGGAAGATAATCTTCTTGTAGTTGTTGTTTTCCTTTCTTTCTTCTTCTCTTTTGTATTGGTGACAAACCTGTCTGTTGGTACTCTGGCCGCTCTGATCTCTGACCGGTCATGGACGTGGTTAAGTAGTAGATTTCAGTCATGTGACTGGTTCCTAGTGGAACCTTTTCCTTTAGATGTGAAAACACGTTTGACTTACGTTGTAATGTGAATTTTCTATTTCCTATTCAATTATGATCTAGAATTTTGTTTTTCACACTGACTTGTAAAATTTGCCTTAGTTGGGTTTTCCAAAATGCTTCTGGTCGTTTGGATCCGATTTTACAGGTTTGCAATTTTGCTTTGTGGGTTTTAGTTAACTGTTAGATGATACAGAATTTGTATACGATATACTAAACTAGTCAATCATGTGTGGAAATTAAAATAAGAAGCGGCAAAGACCTTGATATAACGTGGAGCATATTAAAAAAGCCAGCTCTTACAACAGTGGAGATATCTGCAGGTTGTGCCAGGAAGAAAAGTTAGCCATAATATTGTTTTCAGAACGAGTAAGGTTACTAAATGAAAAGTCCGTGTTAATGTCCGGATGTAAACAACTCAGAGAATATATCTTACGATCATATAAACCCGGATGAAAGTGTTTACAATTCTTGACCGACTCCTCCCTAATTCTGAACTTCCAGTTGTGCGCTATTAAAGTTCCTGTTGTGCGTTTGAAAAAAGTGTTGGAGAACCAGTTGATAAAAAAACGCCTAGAGATACAAAAAGTTATAACAAAGTTTGCCTAATCTTAATGAAAATATTTAAAAGCTCTACATTATGCATGTATTGGGTTCTTTTTATACAACTTAGTTATTCGAACTATATTGTCCTCATCTTTGCTGTGATGTTTACGAGGTTTCGGTCTTTGTACGTTCCGGCTTTCTTCAGGTGCTAGAATTTTCGAACCGAACCCTTTATTACGATCACTGTGGTATATCGTTCTAATTTCATGTGCAATACCATTTCTGGTAGCTATGAGTTATCTCCCTTTAAATGTGTATATACTAATTCTGACCAGAAAGTATTGAGACAATTACTATTAAAAATCTACAATACATATCACATATATACAACATATAGCCTTTAATTACCATCAACGTTGTCCCTTCTGAAGATATGCATTATTCAGTGCCGTTTCCGTTGAGGGTAGCGTTCCTGGGACACCTCTTTGGGGGAGAACGAGCAGCTGCCTCGTTGCGTGCCCTGAGATTGCCTTGACGTCTTTAAATCTGTTTTTCTTTTCAATTTCTACTCCAACAGCTTCTTTCCTCGCACTTCCCGCTTGTGGAATTCTCTTCCACATACTTGCTTCTCCGACAGCTACAATCTCCAGGGCTTTAAAGGTTAATAGTCACCTCCTAACACACTAACTCGTATCCATCTCTCAAACACTCTTCCCATCTACATCCTTACCCGTCTATCACCCTCCTTCTGACATTTCCTATATCTAACCACTCTTTCTCACTACCTTCCCCTATGTAAAACCCGGCGCAATAGTGGCAATGGAAAGCCTTGCTTAGGTGAAATGATTAAAAAAAAATGTGGTAGTTGATTTTTAAAGAGGAAAAGGTCGCAGTGGACGGAATCTGGAGAATATAGTGGTGGTCAGACCCGCAGAAAAAAAACAAACTTTGACACAAGCCACGAGCAATGATGAAATATCTGTGGTGTAGTGAGACAGCCACACTTTATTCACTTTTCTACCAAGCACTACCGTAAATAATGCAAGTGAGCCAATATGTTACAATTTAGTGTGTATGCGCGACAGATTTTAAGGTCAGTCTGTGTTAAGTGGCTCCACTCTGCGTACTTCAATTCTGTTACCATAGTAACAGTCTCTGTATATTTTCATCAGGCGTTGGATTTACAATATTATGAAAATCAATCACTTTTCATTACAAAGTACTGCTAAATAAGTTATCATAAATATCCCATAAACATATATGTTTGTTTTGGATTAAATAAGACACTCCCGGTAACACAAATAAACAAGGCAAGACGACTTAAATAAAGAACTCAAAATCAAAGTTCCGCGAGAACCCGAAAAATCCAGAGAAGCTCGGTCGGAGCTATGTCTCCCAACAGGGAGTCGACTGAGAATAATAGACAAGTTCTCCGTCTTTTGGAAGTGTTCGATTCAGCCCGGAGTCTCGGCTGAGAAAAATAAAATTACATTGTCTTCGATCCCGCAGTTGCAGGGTCTGGGTATATTTTGACCCTTAGTGTAAGCGCTCGGGTTCCCTACCTAAAGCACAACATTGTGTCACATCCCATTTTAATGGGAAGACATTGGATGAATATGCAGAGTTCCTAGAAATCCCATAATTGTAAAGCTTTCTGTCTTCGTGTCGAGAACGATCCAGTCTG
This sequence comes from Ascarosepion bandense, assembly GCA_037127315.1. Taxonomy (NCBI): domain Eukaryota; kingdom Metazoa; phylum Mollusca; class Cephalopoda; order Sepiida; family Sepiidae; genus Ascarosepion; species Ascarosepion bandense. The sequence goes on along the minus strand of JBBBDQ010001395.1, from coordinate 2,344,577 downwards.
GCCTCTATTAACGGACTAAGACTAGATTGAGAAAAATAGACAAGCGGTTTTTTTCGGGCAGCGTACAGCTGAATTAGTTCTGTGTTTACGTTAAAACAAACTTGTTTCACAGCCCATTTCAGAGGGGTAGTCAGTCAGTTAAGTGCCATACGTGATACACACTTTGTGTGATCATGTTTCTTTCGAGACATGACGGACTGGGAAGAAGATTATCCCGCAGTAGGTTGCCATTGTTTTCTGCGGTAAACTGCTTGCCAGCCAAGGCTATAGAACCCAATATGTTCTATTATTTAATCCATAACTGGAAAGAAGAGACGGATTAATACCTTTCCCAAAGGTTTTTGTGCGTAAGTGAATGCAAGGAATTCAACTTGAATTCGAACTCGGCACCCCGATTTGTCGTTCCGAGTCGATATCCACTGCACCACAACGTACATCCCAGAGGGGAAGATTTTGTATAAATATCGAGAGTTCTAATAGTCCGTTGTCGCAATTGTCAAGCTCTTTGCCTTTAGACAGAGTACTGCTTTCGGTGGAAAAGAAATTAATTTTAATGCAATTTTTTAGGAAAATATTTCGCAAGTCCTTAATCTGTTATTGCTCTTACTAATATTGGTGACAGTTTCCTACCTAAACATTTATTTGAAGTAGTTTGTAGTGTCAACATCTTGACTATTTCATTATTTTCTCTTCAGGTCATTATCCATTTAATTGCTGTTACTGTTAGTAGTCCTCAATTGACGTGTTTCTCTTATTTGATAAAGTTCTATGTTATTATGCAGCACCAGGCTACAATGTTCAAAGAAGGATGACTTTTGCCAAGACATCAAAGTTTCGTTTGCTGAAAGACATTTTAATCTTAGAATGTGGCCGTATACAGCCCAAAATTTATATGTTCGGAACAGATTTGGCGCCATGATTACCATTTAGATGAAAGGATTTAGGGCTATTTAAGTATATGGCTAGTGCTTTCAGGTTGATGTTTTGTTTATGAAGCAATTTGCAGTGTTGGGAAAAACTACAAATGTCGTAGTCTTTTCTATGTTCAATCTCTTTTTCTCCTATACTAAATTTGTTATTACCTATCCATACGCCGACGTCTTTGAAGTACACACACACACACACACACACACACACACACACACACACACACACACACACACACACACAGATATGTATGTATTCTTTTTGTCTGTGTATATCCTTGTGGTTATTTTTCTTTTTATTTGTAACAAATTACTTGACACTCGATTTATTAATGGTCTACCTGACATATCCGCACACACTATAGATAAAGACCAGCGATACAAAATACCGACACCTGTATGAAAGACAAAACATAATAGCGCACAAGTACATGCAGTTATATATATATATATATATATATATATATATAATAACTGATTTTACCTTTTACCGTTTTTCCTTTTAAGAACGTTCTTGTAAATAATAAAGTGGTACAATATTTAGATGTAGAACTTAATTTACAAACTGGAAATGTCTCACCATACATGAAAACAAACACTAAGTTATCATACATAAATAGAAAGTCCATTCATCCAAATAATATAATTAAACAGATTTACAAAGGCATAGAACACAGACTATCTAATAATTCCAAATTCTGGCCATAAAAACATTTTACAATATAATTCTCAACCAAACAGACAAATCAAAAACAACAATAGAAAACAAAACATTATCTGGTTCAACCCACCATTTAATTTAGAAGTAAAGACCAAAATAGGACATATATTTTTTAAACTAATAGATAAGCACTTTCCAAAAAAATCAGAATTAAACAAAATTTTCAACAGAAACACAGTCAATCTAAGTTCTAGTTGCACTAATAATTTAGATAGTTTCATAAAAAAGCAAAACGCCAGAAACTTAAATAGCATCGGACAAAACAAAACCACCAACAAAGAATGCAACTGCAGGGACAAAAAATAAATGTCCACTTCAAGGTCTCTGCAACACAAAAGAAATAATTTATAAGGCAGAGGTACATGACCCAGATGGCCAAAACAAAATATATTTGGACTCAACCAAAGACACCTTTAAGACCAGGTGGTTCAGCCACAGATCTACATTTAAAATAGAAAAATTAAAAAACAATACAAAATTGGCTAACAACGTCTGGAAATTGAAATCAAAATATGAAAAAGATCCACACATAACATGGAGCATTGTAAAAACATTCAAGCCTTACAACGGTGGACAAATATGTAGACTGTGCCAAGAGGAAAAATTAGAAATTATGACATACCCAAATAAAGACGAACTGTTAAATGAAAGAACAGAAATTATGACTAAATTCATACATACTAAGAAATACCTATTAGGTTCATACAACCATAGATGAAAACGTCATAATTCGTTGGAATTTAAACAATGAGCGTTCATAAATTCTCTGCGACGTGAACGTTCAAATAAAACACCGTTACAAGAGCGTTCTTAAAAAGAAAAACGGTAAAAGGTAAAATCAGTTATGAAAAATCGCTTGAATATTCCAAATTTCGACAATATAATTGTATAGAACACTTTTTGATACAAATGTGTACTGGTCTAACCCTATTAGGACCAAAAACTAAGTATTAAATAATGAACATATATATATATATATATATATTGTACAAAGTGTACAGAATGTGCAATTTAAAAAAATAGCGATTCTACATCTGAGCAATGGGTGGGTTTAGCGCGTTATATACAATGTAAACACATTCCAGTGGCCGAGAGTGATCAAATTCATTACTGAATGAACGATGCGTAAATGCCTTATTAAATTAAATTAAATTAAATTAAATTAAATTAAACCAGTAAACAGTTGTATTAAAAATTGGTTAAATATATGTTGGAAGGAAGATGGAGATTACACATGTAGAATGTTCAGATATTTAGGTAGAGAAGATCAGTCGGTTATGCTCCCATGGTTTAGACGTTTTCGGTTTCGTCAGACGATTTGTTTCGAAACTGAAATGGACGAAACTATAGTACATAGACTAATATATATATATATATATATATATATATATATATATATATATATATATATATTAGTCTGTTATGTGCCATAGTTTCGTAGTTTCGTCGATTACGATTGAGCTAACTGGAGAAGAAAATTTTAAAAACAGTTTCCAGTTCTGCTATATGCGTGACTCTTCAGAAATGAATTGAGTTCTTTCGGTGACTGGCATGTGTATACACTGCTTATAATCAAAACGTTAAAATTTACCTTCTCTGATTCTATGGCTTAGGGAGCAGTGACACTCGGACTGACACCAAATCGGTTGAGTTTCGATCCCGGCCAGAAGCAAGTGGATGTGTCTAGCCATCCTGATGAGCTGTGATACAGCGAAACAGGCTTGTATGTGGATGACTAATATAGAAATGTATAATTTATTTGTTTGAACATTATTTTTAATCGATACTTCTATTTGAGTAGATTTTCTGTTTTTAATCAAACAGTGTATTTATATATTTGTTTCTACTGGTCTGATTATTTACGATAAATTTTGTTACAAAAATGTGTCATTCTTGATAAAATTATCGTAAACATTAAGGCCAGTAGAAAAAAATATATAAATGCACTGTTTGATTAAAAGCAGAATATCTACTCAAGTACGAGTATCAATTAAAAATAATGTTTTAACAAATAAATTAAATATGTCGGTGGTTGAAACCATTTCGTTAATCTTCGGGAATTTTCTTTAACACACACACACACACACACACACACACACACACACACACACACATATATATATATATATATATGTATATATGTGTGTGCAAACACAAACAAGCTTTCTTAAATCAACTTCTCACCAAAACATGCTCACTATAAGAGGACACCAAAAGCTACCTTTAATAAAATAATTTTATTTCTCTATTTTCATACCAGAATTTATCTCCGTTATTAATAATCAAAACATTAATTTATAATGTAATTCGTGTCCATATTGATTATCACAGCAGAAACCACCAAAATAAAGCTAGCAGCATTATTTTAATAGATATTATCAAAATGTTATAGAGGACACAGTGCAAATAAAGTCTCAAAAGTCTAGAAGTCATTGTAATAAAAACGAACCACCCATATTAAATAAAATATCTTTCTCGACAGATGGTATATTGAAGCGTGTATGAAATCTAAAAGAGGATCTGCAATATAATCGATCCTGAATTGCAGCACGCTCTCAGTCACTTTCTCACCGACGTGATGCGGCTTCCCTCTGTCATTTCTACAGGTATTTTTATGGCAACTGCTTTGACGAACTTTTTCCCTTGGTTCTCTAGTTCCTCCACCACACGAAGTTACATTTACTGACTTCTGTAGCCAAGTATTGAAAACACAACTCTTTGAGTCAATTCATTGGATCCAATCAACGCTTTTATCCACTGTTCTTAAGGACACGTGGCCTAGTGGATAAAAGTGCTGGTCGGATCCACTGACGTCGTGAATATGGCAACAAAGATGAAGATAACAGTCCGAATAATGTCAGTTAAAAGTCATACGTGATAAACACTTTGGGCGATCATGTCTTGAAAGAGACATGACTGACTGAGCAGAAGATTATCTCACAGTAGATTACCATTGCTTTCTGCGGTAGACTGGTTGCCAACCAAGGCTATAGAACCCAGTGTATCCTATTGTTTAACCCAGAGGTAGAGGGAAGAGATGGACTAATACCTTTCCCATGGGTATTTGTGCGTAAGTGAATGCAAGAAATTCAACTGGAATTCGAACTCGGCTCCCCGATTTGTCGTTCCGTGTCGATATCCACTGCACCGCAACGCACATCCACCCGAACAATGTAACTGCTTGTTAGAAAATATTAGAAAAATAAGAAGTGAAAACGATAAAAGAACAATAATGAAGGGGATACAGGATAAAATCGGAGAGCTGAGTTCGAATGCAAATTCACGGATTTGGACGGAAAAAAAAAACTTCAAAATAAGGAAACCTTTTACTCTTTAAGAATATTCAATTGTGTTTAATTTGAGACTTATACAAATGTAGGTAGAACAAAAGTAGATAAAATGTCGAGGATCAGAATCAGCCCCGGCCCACCAATCATCCTTCCCACCAGTCGTGGCTTCAGGGTTGTTCATTCCAGGCCCTGGCTATGACATTAAAATAAATGATTCCCTTTATGTCATTTTCTAAAAGCCCACAATGTTTAGAAATTGCTATTGTGGTTCCTATTACAAAACCAGTAAGGAGAGAAAGAAAAACAGATTGCACTCTTTCTAATCACGGTTCCTACTGGTCTCTGCATAAAACAGTCATTACTTTCTTCAAAACACTTAAGATATTGACAAGGCCCAACTCAACCAGTCGTTTCGTTATTCATCATAAGCATTGATGGGAAGAGGCTTTTGCTATCGTCAGTGTTGATCCCCGTGACATGAGTTCTACATGATGAAACAAACGAAGGATTAATCACCAATAATTATCACATCAACTTCTAACATGTCATCCATTTTGGATTAAGGTTTAAAAAATATATACATACATGCGTTTGTGACATTAATGTTTGCTGTCGCACCTTGAAATGGGCTACTTTCCCTAACCCTGTCGTTTGCACATGATGGTGGTGAGTTAAACTGAAAATTTACGAATGTAAATAAACGAATGATAAAGAATAGTTGTGGCCCTTTGCAGAGATTCTCTTAGTAGAAGACAGTCCAAGTTAAAATTGGTTCCCAAAACCATCAAGCCACTTCCTGACATGCCTCAGTTACCATCCCACAGAAAATCGCTGGACTGTTTGCATGAGTTCTGCATAATCGTTCATCTTATTAATAACATCAACGGTTTGACGATGAAACTTTACTTTCAGTAAGCTTGTAGCCTTCTTCATTACACCATGATGTTCGTTAGAAAAGATTATAAAAAAAGAATTAATTACAAAAATACTTTGAAGATCACAAACACAAAATGAAATATAATGTAACACTAGAAGTATACGCACATAAACACCCACACACGCGCGCGCACACACACACACACACACACACACACACACACACACACACACACACACACAATAGTCAGAAAGGCCCTCTTCCATTTTGGCAGGGGTCAAACTAACGGTCAGTTCAACACACACTTAGATAAACGACATATCAAAGCAGACTGATAACATGAGACCATAAAAATCCCAACTATCAATCACACATATACACACCATAAACACACACACACATACATGCTCTAGCACACACACACACACACACACACACACACACACACACACACACACACACACACACACAAAAAAAAAAAAAAAAACTACAATTAACAGCAGCAGCAGTAGCCAGGAAGGACCATTTGTTGAAAGTATCTGACCTAAACACAATCGCCCTAACATTCTGAAGATGAGATTTTAATCACGAAATATTAATGTATAATAAATAGGTGATATCCAACAAATTATTTACCTTCCTTTATTTTACTAAACGTATTATGACAGCCTTCAAAACCTAATATACACAATGATTTAAGCAAATTACAAAACTTTCTTAAAAATTAATGTTTGGAGAGACAGTGTCTAGTGTGTAATTTCTGAACTTGGACAAAGTATTTTCATAACCAGGCAAAGAACGCGAAAAATATGGAAAAAATGAAAAAATAATTTAATTTAATACTGCTGGGCATGACATAATGCTATACTTTAAATTCTGCTTAAAGGAAAAACAAATCGTCTGACGAAACCGAAAAGGTCGAAACCATGGTCGCGTTTATATATATATATATAATTCAGTAATGAATTGAGTTCGCCCGGTGGCTGGCGTGTGTATACACTGCATATATATAACACGCCAAATTTCCCTTCTCTCTCATGCGCCGATAGCTTAGGGAGTAGGCACTCCAACTGACACTAAATCGGTCGAGTTGCAATCGCGGCTGGAAGCAAGTGGGTGTATAACCATACTGATGAGCTGTGATACAGCAAAACAGTCTTTTATTTAAATGATTAATATATATATATATATATATATATATATGTGTGTGTGTGTGTGTGTGTGTGTGTGTGTGTGTGTATTCAATGTCAATATATGAGATACTATCAAATATCAATGGCATATCTTTTCAGCTGTTCCAAGAAAATAATGTCTTTAACTGCATTTCGAACCATTTATGATTAGTCTTCAAAATCTAACTACCAAGTAGAAATGCATTACTTACGAGATATCTCGTCAGTATTTTCAGGAATTACCACTGTTTTGATTGATTTCGTAAAACATGTTTTTTATCATTATCCGATTTTTAAACAACAAAAGATATTAGTTATGGTGACTTACCCATATGCCACATTGAACTCTTCTGAACTATATATAAGTAGCAGTTCTGTTTTTGTAGAGCAGAGTAGTAGAGAGACAGAGAGAGTGGTATTTATTCCAGCATAACTCTATCAGACTCACTAATAAACGTTTATTGGCAAATTTTTGTACTACTGTCTTTGTAATATATTTGTTTAACACAATTCAGTCTTTGTGTCTTTATTTCTGGCCCAAACGTACCACAATAATTTGGTGACGAGGTCACAACAGCTTAGACGAGGATTTTCACGGGCTACACGAGGTTTCTTACGAACGACCAGGATTCTTAAGGACGCTTGAGTGTCCCAAAAGAACCGCGTAGAAATTGCCAATATTAGTTCAACAATATGCGCATGAACGAATTTTTAAAAGATTTTCTCCACAATATTATTCTACTCAACAATACAAGAAAAAAGAAACTGAATGAAAAAAAAAGTGTAACTAATTTACACTGAAGTTGAACACGAGCCGCTAAACTACGAGAATTCATGTTTTCTCTAGAAAAAAAAAGCACTCGTGACTCTCTAAGTGAGTAAGAAATTAAAGTTATTCACTTTCAATTGTTATTTCGTTACTGAGTGTGTAAGTAACTAATTTTTTTTTTTGTGTGTGGGTTATTCAAAAATAAAACTTTTCATTTGAATTTACTTTGCATTCGGGTAATCCAAAAAAAAAAGACACGAATAAACATGGATGAATTTAAGATGCTCAAATTTCCAGTCCCAACTGAAGCAGCAAAAGCAACGGGAATTAAAATGACAAGAAAAACAACTTGAAATTCAAAATCAAAATGAAAAACAACGGTTTGAACGTCAAAAGCAAGGTGAAAAAGAACGGCTTGAATTTCAAAAACAAACCGAAGTCAGGCATCAGAAACTCGAAGAAATTCTACTTCAAATTCAACAAGAGCAAAGAAACTTGCTTAAACTGGCAAACTGAGGACAAATTAGTGAAAACGAAAATGCGTTCTCACAAACACGATATGTGGCGCAATAAACACTTTTACATATTCTCCGAACAAGGATATAACCTTTACCTCTTATTTTAAAAGATTCAAAGATTTATACATTACAGATTGCATAAATTGGTCGGACTCTAAAGAAGTTCACCTTCTTCTTCGAAAACTGGGCACCGCAGAGCACACCAAATTTGTGAATTATATTTTACCCGGTAAAACAAGCGAACTGACATTCATTGAAGTGGTTAAACTTTTTACAGAATTTTTTAGTCCTAAAACTTCACTCTGTCATAAGAGATAGAAATGCATGAATTTAACCAAAGTGGTTAGTGAAGATTTCACTACGTTCCCGTGGGTCGTGAACAAGCATTTCGACGATTTCAAATTCAGTATTGAGTGTAAATAATTTGAAGTATCTGATATTTCTTCAGGGACTCATTTCAACTATAGACATCTTTGTTGCAATGTTCAAGATAATTCGGCCGTTGTTCACGCCGACCTACTTTAGGTGATTTGAATTCGAAACTGAACATTTTTTATTTTGGTGAGTGGGTTGGATTTTCCCCGTTCCATGAGTTATGTCATTTTCGGATGTCTTAGTATCAGTTATCCCCCTTTAACGTAACTCTCTAAGGTTTTTATTTTGATGTAGCCGAGTACTGAACTCATAACACTTTGTGCAAAGTCGCTGAAGTCTTTCAGGACACATGGCCCAGTGAATATGCCAACAATAATGAGGACGACAGCCCGAACAATGTAAATAATGTAAACAGAAACAAAAGGTGCTATAAAAACGGTGCAAGCAAGTGGAAGTCTAACCACATTAATGAGCTGCGATACAGTGGAGCAGGATTGTTTGTTGGTCACTAATATATATGTATATATATAAGTTTGGCTAAATAATGAAGCAACTTTGTTATCATTCGATTTAATTTTCCTATTACAGTGTAACCCTGATATAAAAGAGTAGTCGGGGCCGGATAAAATTTATCTTATATCCGGGTTTCTCTTTGGTCTATTTTGTATACATTACCACAGGCTCTAATTTGGAACCAGTGAAAATATATCTTATATCCGGGTCTCTCTTATATAATATCTCTTATATCCGGGTTATACTGTATTTCTTTTTATTTCATGTTCATTTCTGAAAATGTGTTTTCCAGTATCTCGAGTACTGCCATGTAGGATCAGCCGTTATTAAAGATTTTCCTTTTTTCTGTTATGGATGGTGCTATCGATTCGTCGGTTTTACTTTCAAATATCGTGTTTCGCATATTCACTTAAGATTTCGGCTTTTCAAATTAGTTAGTTAGATGCAAGATTTGATATGACTGACGTTTGTTTGCTTACTTGACGTTCGTTTGGTTCCTTGCTAGGCACAATACCTCCAGGAACTGTTCATAAACTTTTTGTGATATGACACATTTTTTCAGATATGTGATTGAAGATATATATATATATATATATATATATATATATATATATATATATATATATATATGTTATCATTATTATTAGTCTTATGTTATCATATAATACAAGCTGCGAAAGGATTTTTTAATTCTGTATTATATTGCTTCTTTTACCGTCTGACAACTGTGTGACAATATCAATGACCAGCTTTACGTACGTTCACATGAAACTTTTAGTCGCAGACTGTAGTAAAATATAAATACTGTTTTTTTATGTATTCTATGTTTATTTTATTACTTTTATATCTCGTATATCATGTATTGAGCACTGTGTTTGTAGCATCTATGAATTTTGCCTATATATATATATATATATATATATATATATATTAATGAATAGAATAAAGTAAAGAGTGACCGCCCAGTTCTAATTCAATGTTAATACCAGAGTACTTTTCTTGAAAGCCTGTGTAATTTGGCCACGTGGTGAGTCATTGAAGAAAAGAGAAAAATAATCGCATTAGAAACTTTTTACCTATATTTATTTATAAGATCGTACACATGAATGAGACTAACGGCAAAAAAGCATTCACGGCTTAATATACCACTCAAGTGGAACCCATACAATACCTACCTAAAAGCATATACACACGCACACTTACGTAGATATGCAAACATACAAACGATCACAAGAAATACACACGCAGAGATATATATGTATATATATATATATATATATATATATATGTATGTGAGTGTGTGTGTGATGAGAGAAAAGATGACAGAAAAATGTTAGGATGGGGCACTTAAGGTGTGGTGTGCTGCGCCGGAATTTATGCGTCATAAATCCGTTTTAGGGGCACGTTGAGTCGTACAAAATAATGTAATGTTGAGGGAAGGCAATTTATTGGTCGTCGGTTGACGCATGCTCAGTTTTTAATATTCCTTCATTAGCATTCAGTGTCGGCTTTTCTATAAAGCTTGGGTCGACAAAAAAACTCTTTCAACATCTGCCCTCTTCTTTTTTAAATTGTATCACTTAAATTTATAGCGCATGATTGGCGCCCTCTTCCTTTCCTTGAGACGTCCAAAATGAAAGTAGTTAAATGCCAACAGCTAGGATAATTTTTATTTGAACTTGGTGAAAATTGCCCTGTCAATGCAGAATATAAGATTTGCATCATTGAAATAAAAATTCATTAAGTGTGAATTTGTTTCACCTATTTGTTTCACACAGGGACATAAATTTAGGGTACTCAAAGTCACTATAGTTCTTGTATATAGCAGTAAATCTTGAACGATCTTCTCACTGATAAAGAAGAGATTTGAAACAACGGCTTTTTGGTTCGACACAGGAGCAAAGATAAAGGTTTTGAGAAAATAAGAATTAAAAAAAGGAGACATTTAAGATTTCTAGGGCAAATAATAAGGAAAGTGAGCTTGGAAATTTAGAAACTTACAGGACAGATTGACGGTAAGTAGGACTAAGGAAGATAACGTATAACTTACCTAGCGAGCTTGTGTAAATGGATATCGGAACAAGGTTTAGGAGGGATGCAAAAAAAAAAAAATTATTAAGAGCTACAAAAGAAAGGAAAATGTAGAGAGCCATGATAGCTAACTTCCTCAAAGGACATGGCTCATAGCAGAAGAAAAACTGATCACTTAATACGAAACCCAAATACTTCTTATGTTACATGGTTGAGTGAACTTACTGTAAGAACGTAAGCGGAGGAAGTAAGAAATTCATATTATGAGAATATGTCAGTTAAGTGCCATACGTGATGCTTTGGGCGATCATGTCTCAAAAGAGACATGACTGACTGGGCAGAAGATTACCCTGCAGTAGGTTGCCATTGTTTCTGCTGTAGACTAGTTGTCGACCAAGGCTATAGAACCCAATCTGTCCTGTTATTTAACCCATAACTGGAGAGAAGAGATGGATTAATACCTTTCCCAAGGATATATGTGAATGCAATGAATTACACTGGAATTCGAACTCGGCTACCCGATTTCTAGTTCCGAGCTGATATCCACTGCACCATAACGCACACATGCGACTATGTAGAAAAAGATAAAGTTTTTCCTAAGACTTAAAAAAGGTTAAGATTGTAGCAATAGCAAAAACATCAACTCGGAAGACTTTTCCTTACATTAGCGGTTCTATAAAAGTGTGGGGATTTGATTATTAATGGAATACGATTTGAATGCCAGTGATCTGTCTCAATGCAAGTAGTATGTCGTGTTCATGTTGTGTAGCTCGCCAGAACATTGACCATGTTAATAGCAATAGATTAGCAAGACGCTTGAAAAGTTTGTCTGCAAAAAAGGGGTTGTAAAATGAAAAATGATGAATCGTTCAAAAGAGCAAGTAAACTCATTTGATTTCTGTATCAAAACCGTAAAATGAGAACAGCCAATTTCAGATATGCCCGATATAGTAGCAGGTTTCTGTTTTTCGTCTGATCAGTCTCTTGTAATAAAATAGCATAGCAGAAGGTGCAATATACTTACTGGGGTAGCACAAGGAACGGGCCGTTTTGCCAGCATCTTTTTGCGCTGGATCGTATATAAGTTTCACCTGAGGTCTGGGTAGAATTCGTATCAACAAAAAAACCCTACTTCAGAGAACAATCACTCATCATGATATACTAAAATGCAATGTCTGCTCAGTAATGATGGAATATTATTAGTTTGGTTTTGAACGTATCTAATATTATAGGTGAGATCTTACCTCATTCAGTTATTGTTTCCTCTTGTCTGGCCATCTAGATTTTCTGGTCTCTTGACTTTGGGCATCGAGATTTTTTGGTTTTTGTCTTTGATCATCTAGATTCTTAGGTTTTTGTTCATCTAGATTCTCTGATCATCTAGATTCTCTGGTCATCTAGATTCTCTGGCTTCTTGTTCCTAAACATCGAGATTCTCTGGTCTCTTGTCTCTAGTAATCTTGATTTTCTAGTCTCTTGTCTATAGTCATGTAATTCTCTGTTCTTCTTGTCTCTGTTCAACTAGATTCTCTGGTCTCTGGTTATTTAGATTCCTGGAAAAAACACTCTTACACGATTGTTCTATCTATCTATCTATCTATCTAGCTAGCTAGCTAGCTAGCTACAGAGTCACCAAAAATGTGTTTCCACCATTCATGAAAGGAAAAACAAAATTGTATATCGTAGAATACTGACTATTATTGCGGCCCTTAGACAAAAAATTGAAAATGCGTATTCAGCGATCTCATTGGACACTTTTCCCAACTTTGCTCAAGAACTTTGCTGTGCTAATAAATATCTTGAAGCTAAAGGCTACTATTTTCAGTATCTCATGTAATTATAGAGTTCAAAGTTAACTTGTTTTCATCTCATGATGTCTAAATAAATTTAGTATTACAATATTAAAACAAGTGTTTCCTTTCCTGAAGTATGTATACATTTTAATGTCTCTGTATTTACAAGGGATATGCGTATTGTTTTAAGTAGATCCCTAATATAAATCAGAAATAGGGTAGGACGAAGGGAAATAGTTTTGGAAAATATTTGCATTGATCTCCAGAATTCATCACGAACAAGGTTGTGTAAATACTTCTGATATCAATCAAGGCTGGAAAGTGCGAGCTGGGCTCGATTGATTGTCATTGACTTATCCATAATCTTTATAATTATTTCTGCTAGTAATTTCTAAATTTTGATAACGAGTGTAAGAGATGGAACAGTGGCTGTGCATGGGGTTAACATATCTTCCTTGTAAAAATATATTTATTGTATAGAACGCAAGAAACATTTCCGTTGGATTTTAGCAAACAATGTTCTACTGGTAGTCGACATGTTTCATAAGACTACTTGGTCAATAATTACCCAAACCAAACAGTCAAAACCACAGCATATAATTCCATTGTATTTTGGAAGCCAATGTTCCACTGTTAATCGACATGTTTCAATAAGTTTATTTGGTCAAATATTTCATGATAGTGTTCAGCCTAAGTAGATTTCTGAAAAGCTCTTATAAAACCAGAAAGACATTGAAAACATTTAATCAGTTAAGTGCAATACGTGGTACACACTTTGGTGATCATTTCTCGAAAGAGGCCTGACTAACTAGACAGAAGATTTTCGCATAATAGTTTTTGATTACTTTCTGCGGTAGACTGGTTGCCAACCAAGGCTATAGAACCAAATCTGTCCTGTTATTTAACCCATAGCTGAAGGGAATAGATAACTTAATACCTTTCCCAAGAGTATTTGAGCGTAAGTGAATACAACGAATTCAACTAGAATTATTTTCTACACTTACGCACAAAACACTATCTAACAAGAAAATTAAGACTAAATTATATACCTTTAATAATTTAAATAGGGAGTTTGAAAATATGGTGATAATAAATATTGTGACAATGCCCCACAGTACTAACGAAATTTTAATGTATTGATTTTACTACATATTTTTTTATATAAATGGTGAGCATAGGTAATAAATTAGTGTTCATCCAGTTTTAGTCTTGTTTCTTTATTAAAATATAATATTTTTCCATGCGTCTCAAAATCAATAATTATCGTCTTACATACGCCACCAGAAAGTGGTGATCAAACTCCGTTAATGTTTTTAAGCACGACATTAAGTATTTTGATCTCGAAGTCCTATCTAAACTTATTTATAAATGGAACTTTGTCTGTGCGCGTGTCTGTGCGTGTGTGTGTGTCCGTTACCTATAGACTCCAAAACGGCTGAACTGATTTTCTTAAAAAATTACACAGTTGTACTATAAGCGTCTGCGAGTGTTCTTAGCTAGATTTTGTGTCGAGGTACACCCTATAAATATCGAAAATCGATAATCGAAAAAATCGTGTTATAGAAGGAGTGGTCCGATTTTAATCAAATTTGATCCACACCAGATATGGACCAATACATAAGAAACGCTATTCAGAAGTTACAAGGTTGCAGTTCTTACAATAGTGCAGAAAATCGATAATATATATATATATATATATATATATATATATATATATATATATATATATATAAGGCAAGATGCTCGTGTGTGTGTTTTTTTATATGTCTGTATGTCCTTTACACAAATCCACAATTTTTATCCGATTCTCACCAAACTTCACACAAATATTCTTTAGGCGGAGTCTGAGCTCCAGGTCTATGGATTAGTTTTAAAGCTTTTATTACACCCGAGCAACGCCGGGCTATACTGCTAGTAGTAAAATAAAAGCAAAAGTAAAAAAATACTTGAAGTGTAATATACTTTTCTCTAGACATGGTCGATGCTCGTTTTTACGACAAAGCATTACCTTTTGCAAAGTTTCTTTCCCGAAGAAAAACATAAAATAAAATATCCATTAAAGATTAACTATTTCATTTAAACCAAATCATTAAACGTTTTCTTTTCTTTTCTTTGTCATTCTTATCTTGTTATCATCAACAATCATTAAAAGAGGAAATAATTCAATAATTCCTTTGCTAACCGCTGTCTTTGATAGCCGTTACTGTTCTCTAGTCAAAGCAACGACTCAGTCTCATTAGCCTCCTTTTTCATTGTATAGACTACGAAATCTTCAATGATTTTAATAGGTCAGGTTAAACAAGATCAGACTTCTTGTAAAAGCATAAATGGCCTAACTGCAAAGGTGGTAGTCTTTACTAACATCACGTTTGGCAACAGCTCCCATAAAGAAAAATGTGTTTGTTTGTTTTCGAAACCACTATATAGTGTTTACCGCGAGGACATCGCAAAAATACGAGTCTTTGTTGTTCTCACGTTTTTTTCTATAAACACTGGGTTTACAACAACTTTAATAGAAAAGATCAGCTAAAATGCAAAACAAAAGAAAGAAGGAAAAAGTAGAAGGAAAGATGGAAATGGTAAAAAAAGATAAGTTATGGTAAAAAAAACATGAATGAGTAAAAAAAGAAAGAGAATGACTTAAGAGAAAGAAAAAATAACGATTTAATAAATAGAAGAGAATGAGTGATTTAATAGAAAAAAGAAAATGAACGGTTTAATAAAAAATAGAAAAGGATCGATTTAATTAGAAGAAGAAAAGGAATGATTTAATAGAAAGAAGAAAAAAGAACGATTTAACAAAAACAAGAAAAGCAACGATTTAATTAAAAGAAGAAAAGAAATGATTTAATAAAAAAGAAGATGAACGATTTAATAAAACGAAGAAAAGGAACGATTTAATAAAAAGAAGAAAAGGAACTATTTAATTAGAAGAAGAAAAGGAATCATTTAATAGAAAGAAGAAAAGAACGATTTAACAGAAAGAAGGAAAGGAACGATTTAATAAAAAGAAGAAAAGGAATCATTTAACAAAAACAAGAAAAGCAATGATTTAATAGAAAGAACAAAAAAACGATTTAACAAAAACAAAAAAGGAATGATTTAATAAAAAGAAGAAAAGAAACGATTAAGTAGAAAGAAGAAAAAACGATTTAATAAAAAGAAGAAAAGGAACGATTTAATAAAAAGAAGAAAAGGAACGATTTAATAAAAAGAAGAAAAGGAATGATTTAATAAAAAAAGAAAAAGAACGATTTAATAAAAAGAAGAAAAAACGATTTAACAGAAAGAAGAAAAGGAATGATTTAATAGAAAGAAGAAAAAAACGATTTAACAAAAACAAAAAAGGAATGATTTAATAAAAAGAAGAAAAGAAACGATTAAGTAGAAAGAAGAAAAAATGATTTAATAAAAAGAAGAAAAGGAACGATTTAATAAAAAGAAGAAAAGGAACGATTTAATAAAAAGAAGAAAAGGAACGATTTAATAAAAAGAAGAAAAGGAATGATTTAATAAAAAAAGAAAAAGAACGATTTAATAAAAAGAAGAAAAAACGATTTAACAGAAAGAAGAAAAGGAACAATTTGACAGAAAGGAGAAAATGAATGATTTAATAGAAAGAAGAAATAAATAGGATTAAAAACAGCGAATATGAATGAAACAAGAAAAAGAAAAAATGGGATAAAAGAAGAAAAGTGAAAGAAGATAAATCAAAATGTAACAAAAATGTGAGAAAAATAATACAATTCGAAAATGAAAACATATGCAATAGGAATAGATATATTGGCCTGTTGTCTGGTGCATATCCCTTCCATGTCTTTTGAACAGGAGTTGAGGTTTATCCAGTATTTTTTGTTTATTACTGGGTTCTTAGCCCCTAATCAGGTCTTCTTACTCTCTTTCACTGCCAGTAATATAACCGCAATTTCTACTCCAACAGCTTCTTTTCTCGCACTTCCCCCTTGAGGAATTCCCTTCCCCGACAGCTACAATCTCCAGGAGTTTAAATGTAAGGTCAATAGACACCTCCTAACACACTAACTCGCATTCATTCTCTCAAGCACTCTCCCCATCTACATTCTTACCAGTCTATCACCTTCTTTCTGACATTTCCTCTATATAACCACCCTTTCCCTATGTGAACAATACCTGAATGGGGTAAGATCTCACCTATAATATTAGATACGTTCAAAACCAAACTAATAGTATTCCATCATCAGAAAGGCTAAAAATGAAACGGAAAATATAAAATGAAAAGGAACGAAAGAATACGAAAGAAAAATGAGCGAACGAAAAAAAAAAAGTATCGTGAAATTCGTACTCATATATTAAAATATTAACATAACACAGAGTCATTGCAATAAGGAAAAAGATATCAGTAAGAGGCAATGAAAGGTTGAAGAACCTTTATGGAACCCGTTAAATGCAAGAGAATCAGAGTGAATGATATAATTCTTACAATGATTAACAGGATTGTTTAAAAACGTAATAAAAGTATTGGTAAAAGTAAAAGAAAGCTGAGTGCATGGTCATCAGCAAAAGATACAACCCAAAATGCCAAATACAGGTGGGGGATAACAGAATCAAACAAGTCCAAGAATTTAAGTACCTAGGAAGTGTTCTAACAGGAGATGGAAAGTGCGACACGGAGATCCGAAGGCGAATTGGCATAGCAAAGGACGCGTTCCAGAAGATGAGCAAAATACTAACACACAGGAAAATCTCAATAGAAACGAAGAAAAGAGTGCTAGACTGCTACGTGATGTCAGTTCTTCAATACGGCTGTGAATGCTGTACAATATGATCGAAAATGAGGACAAAACTGGAAGCGGCCGAAATGTGGTTCTACAGAAGGATGCTACGGATATCGTGGACTGAGCATACAAGCAACGATGAGGTGTTAGAAAGAATGGCAACAAAAAGTAAATTGATGCTGAGCATCAGGAAGAGACAACTGAAGTTCCTGGGACATGCAATGAGGAAGAAGAGCCTGGAGAACCTGATACTGACTGGACAGATAGAAGGAAGGAGAGACAGAGGAAGGCAGCGGATAACATATTTGGTGGATGACGGAACGGGGGTTGCCAGGAGCAACAGGAGCAAACATACTAAGAGCCACAAGGGATAGGGAGACGTGGAGAGCCATGATCCCCTATGTCCTGAAGGGACAGGGCACATAGAAGAAGAAGAATAAAAGAATGGGAATTTAAACAAAGGTCATGATCCCCTTAATCTTAGGTGGTCATGGCTTGATATACTTATAAATACTAGAAAATCGGAAGGTGAATTTCACAAACTAATCTTACCTGATGATTGCTTTTAATTTAATATTTTTAAATTATCATTCATTGAATTCCGATATTTCTCTCTTCTCTCTCTTCTTTCGATTTCTCTCTCTCTCTTTTATATTTCTCTCTCTTTCTCTCTCTCTCTCTCTCTCTGAATATATATATAGTCATCTGCAGACAGATCTGTTTCGCTGTATCACAGCTCATCAGTACGGTTAGACATCCGATTGCTTTTACCCAGGACTGAAACCCGACCGATTTGTGATATACCATGTATTCATACACCAGTAATGAGAGTGTTTTAATTCATTACTGAATGAACGATATATATATATATATATCACTGTATGGTTCACACTGTACAAGGGCCGGTGACCCTCAAAGTAGTGAGTTACATTAAGGGGCTGTTTATGTAGAGATAGGTGAAGATTGTTGTGATCTTTCGATATTTTGAGGCATAGGATGTGCGATTTTTTGAAAGCATGGAACACCTAGTCGAGATCGAACTCAATACTCAATGAACTAAAAAAATGTAGTTTGCTTATTCTGATTTATATGAATATTGATTTATTAATTTTTTTATTCTAATGGATAACAAGAATATTTCTTTTATGCATTCAAATTGTTGTTGTTCTTTTCTTCTTCTTCTAGTTGCTGTATCCCTTCAGGACATTAGTTTCCAATGTGTGTCTATAATAGACAATGTGCCATCAGTATATCTAACGGCGTTAACATTATGGCAGTCAATAAAGAATCCTGGTAAGAATTCTAATTCTCTCAGGGCTGCTTCACTGTAATGGTTAAATAATTCTTATCCTCCTAAGCTTTTTTTGTGTGTATGTAGTGAATTCATAATCCTATGGGTTTTGGTGATGTCAATATTTCTTTGAATCTGGTGGCGAGAAAGAATCAAAAACCAAGAAATGTACAAAATGACAGAAAGCACATTACTTGAAAACTTTCAACAGCAAGAACTAAGAATAGATACCAAAGAATAGGATGAAGACGTTGCCATCCATATGTGAAAAAGTAAAAACTACTACCTGACTTGAGAAACCTTTTTCCTGAAAAGTTTTGTCAAGAAAATTATTTATATATTTATTTAAAATAAATGTTCGAAAGGAAGACCACCCAGCAAGAGAAAAATATATATTTTGAAAGAAAAATATTACCAACAATACATTTTTGAAGGGAAAAATATTGCCATGATACATTTTTGAAGGGAAAAATTATTCTCAGCAAAACAATTTTGAATGCAGAATACAAAACTAGAAGACATCTTCAGTTTTCTAAAATAAAAAAAAAATAATGATTTGACTAAATCAATATTCTCACTATAATCAAACATAAAAAAATACCTTAAACCCCAATCTTTTTGGTACTAAATAACCCACAGAGGTTGATATGCCGTAAAACAAAACTCAAACTTTTATCTTCTTGACTCACATCCTTTTCCTGACAACCCTTGTACCATGTTCTTCTTCCTTTCCGCTCTACTCTCATGCAGTTCTCTTCACACCTGTATTCTCATCCTGTTACTCATTCTCTGACTCCCCTGTAACTTGTTCCTCTTTTTCATATCACCTCTTCAGTAACCCCCTGCGCTCCAGTGGCAGTTCTGCCTTTCTTGGGGGGAAATGATTAAAAAAATATGTACTGGAAAGAGCAAAAACAACTATTAGACTAGAGAAACCTATTTTCTTGAAAAGTTGTTTTATAAAAATATTTTATATATATATATTGCAAATATATGTTAGAAAAGAAGACCACCCTACCAAAACTGTAAGAGCAATAACAGCTACTGGACTTAAGAAATTTATTTTCTTAAAGTTGTATTAAAATAAATATTTGATACATTTATTTTAAAGTACTGTTAGAAAAGCAGTCCATCTACCCGTACTGGAAAGCGCAGTAACAGCTAGTGGACTTGAGAAAACTATATTCCTGGGAAGTCAATTTAAAACAAATATTATATATATATATATATATATATCGTTTTTAAAGTTAGAAAAGAAGCCTCACCCAATCGATTTCTGAAAAATTACTTTAAGGGAAAGATTTATAAATTTCAACCGACAATAATACAGGCTGCTGGGTCAATGATTGTTGAATATTTCCTCATAAGGAAATGACTAATATTAACAACATCCTTGAAATGTTATGCAAACATTTATTTTACGGTACTAAAACAGAAGGGAATTCTACTAAGACACGTTTACCGACTAAAATAACTTCCCTATTAATAAGAAATATATGTATTTATAGACTATCATATGGGCTGAAGATCGCTTGAAAAGTGAAATTTACGGTAGCGGTACTGTGATGATACCTATATGCATAATATCTATATTTTTTAAAGGTTCGATTTCCAATAAATACAAAGTTTTTAAACTCAAACACAGTGAAAAGCACGGGCACATACATACATACATACATACATACATACATACATACATACATACATACATACATACATACATACATACATACAAGGTAAACTTTTTTTGTTCGAGCATTGTGGCACAGTGGATATCGGCTCGGAACGAGAAACCGGGGAGCCGAGTTCGAATTCCAGTTGAATCCATTGTATTCACTTACGCGCAAATACCCTTAGGAAAGGTATTAATCCGTCTCTTCCTTCCAGTTATGGGTTAAATAACAGGACAGATTGGGTTCTATAGCCTTGGTCGGCAACCAGTCTACCGCAGAAAGCAATGGCAACCTACTGCGGGATAATCTTCTGCCCAGTCAGTCATGTCTCTTTCGAGACATGATCGCCCAAGCATGTATCACGTATGGCACTTTAACTGACTGATACGTTCATTTGAGTAGACGCCCCGTTTATTTATTAAAGAATACATTTATTTATTTTGGTCTATTTATTACTTTAGAACCTGTGCACAATACTATAAAATAGTACATTTTGTTTCGACATTGGAAGAAAAATGTCTCATCAGGCATTTAATAATGTTTAATACCATCATTATTAACTATTTCATGAGACATTGTTCTTTCAATGTCGAAACAAAATGTATAATTTTGTAGTAGTTTGTAGTTTGCACATGTTATAAAGTGTTGTGTCGTGAAAATACGATACAAACAAATGCGTGGTTAGTCCGAGTGGTAAAGACTAAGAAACACACGATTAAATCAACAATAAGGTTTATTGTACTAAGGGTACAAACTTTAAGAGTCCACACAATAGTCACTATTTACCAAAATGGAGCGTAGAGTACTTCTGTCCCTTCCTGGTCGTCTTTCAGTCATCTGCTCGCTCGTAATCTACTGCGTGGTGTATTTATAATAGGTGACCATCCATTGCTAACTTTGGTTAGGGGTGATGAATTAGCGTCTTGACGTATTATCTGATGGGGGTTCTATGCGACTTTTACATATGATTATGTAGGAATGTCTGTGGGTTCGACAAACGGATGGATTGTTCTTAGTTTCTTTTTTAGAGGAGCGACAGTTATATTCTTATCATCTTATATGTTTTTATTTTGTTCTTTATTTTTTTATTCGCCGGGTTAGGTTTTTGTGAATCCCATTCATGTAGAATCCTTCGTTGAATAAAGACGGAAGCTGAAAATGGCTCGCCTGAAATAGGCCTATACTTCCGAATTACCATGAAATAACGCGTCTGTCTTAATTTTTCTTATATTTGTTCTATATGTATTTATATGCATATATGTTTA
Source organism: Ascarosepion bandense (assembly GCA_037127315.1). Taxonomy (NCBI): domain Eukaryota; kingdom Metazoa; phylum Mollusca; class Cephalopoda; order Sepiida; family Sepiidae; genus Ascarosepion; species Ascarosepion bandense. The sequence continues at coordinate 2,322,609 of JBBBDQ010001395.1, read as the reverse complement.
GAGCTCTCGTAGAGAGTTATCCTACAATTTTATGTAAAGGATACTCCTTTGGATTCTTCTATATCCACAGGGCATGTTAATATATATATATATATATATATATATATATATATATATATATATATATATATATAATATGGTATGGCAAAAATATGGACACATAAGAAATCTCAATATCTCGAAAAAAAAGAATTGCCTTATTTTTCTGGTGTATGCTAAAGGAAAAAGTCTACTCGATAAATATCACAGATGCAATACACATGAATGACCACATAAAGAGTCAATGTGCGAAAATTAACTGTAGTGCGGAATTACTTCATCGAGTTAGCAAGAATTGTACAAAGCCCACTAATATTTGCTTTATGAATGATAGAATTCAAATTGAAGATGCTATTTTTAATATTACGATTTAATAAATTGGTGTTGAAAATTTCATTTCATGAAATTTCATTGCATGTTTTTCTATGTGTACAAATTTTAGGGTCACTGTATATATATATATGTATTTGTGTGTGTATGTGTGTATGTATGACTTCAATATATGATTCGAAATCCGATAAAACTAATAGAATAAGTAAATAACAGGTAAGAAAAATTTGTCTTTAATCTAACATGCTTCACTTTAACAAGATTCTTCAGAGATTTTTTTAAAAACGCATGATTTGAAAAAAAATATTTTTAAAATACATTGCTTTTTTACACGTGACCAATAAAATCAATCCTCAATCAACATACTGCCTCTGTTGATTTTCTAAACATTTTTTTCATTAAAAAATAAGTTAAATCATTCGTCTTTAAATAACTCTGAAGCAGCTTGTTAAAGTAAAACATGTAAGCTTAAAAGCCTTTTTCTACTTGCATTTTACTTATTCTATCTATCTATATATATATATATATATATATATATATATATTGTTCGCGTTTTCTTTAAAACTGTCACATTTACCATATATTCAGTACCGCGTATCATTAAGAGCTGTATGCAGAACCATGTTTCTGTAACTTCGATTATCTTCTTCATTTGTAAGAAAGTTTGTCTGCATTCACTATCATGTCAGTCAGTTAAGTACCATACGTGAAACACGCTTGGGCGATCATGTCTCTTTCGAGACATGACGGACTGAGCAAAAGATTATCCCGAAGTATGGTTGCCATTACTTTCTGCTTTCTATAGTTGCCAGCCAAGGCTATAGAATTCAATCTGTCCTGTTATTTAACCCATAACTGGAAGGAAGAGACGGATTAATACCTTTCCCAAGGGTATTTACGCGTAAGTGAATGCAATGAATTCAACTGGAATTCAAACTCTGCTCCTCGATTTCTCGTTCCGAGCCGATATCCACTGCACAACAACGCGCATCTCCCTATCATATAGAAATATAAAAATAACATAATAGTTCTTCTTTCTTTTCTTTATATTAAAAAAATTATGAAATGTTTCATCAACTTTCTACTACGAGAGTTCATATTCATGATATATCATGCACAAATTGCTGTTCAACTAGAAAATTTCTGTTCAAACGTAAAATTTCATATGAATCTTCTAATTTTTATTTAATAATCTTTGATATAATAGTCGAGTCTTGTAAGTACTTTGAGTAAAAAGGGAGTCCCCAGTAGTAAAGTGTAAAAAATATTCTTAGACAATCTACAGTGCAAAACATTTCTACGCATTCATATACAAGGCTAAGTGCTGATAGATTTGGTTAATATTCAAACATATTTTTCTTTTTCTTTTTAATAATAATTGGATAGTATATCTCGTCTCTCAAGACGAATAAATTATACGACGAATAAATAGTACATTTGTCCGTGGGATTCAGTGAATCGTACAAGGGACTCGCTTGTTTTGAGCGCTGGATAGAAATAATGTAAATGAACAGACAACTAAAACCCAAATTGAAGGTTTGTTTGTTTCTTTCAACCCAGCTGGAATATTAGAAGATAAAGTGCTGCTCCCTATCTTTAACTCTATCTCTACCCGACCCGCAAATGCTCGACACTTCATTCGACCTTTCCCCAAAGTTGAGTAGAGTCTCTATATTTTTTTTTTTTTTTACTTAAATCTAACCCCACCATCCCGTGCTTAAAGAATTGTAATCGGGAACATGTTTTTATAGCCACTAGCTATAGAAATATGATGTTAAAGATGTGATATTCGGTGGTAATTGCAGGGCGCTGAGATGTGCAGATACTCAGAGCATAATAACCGTTCATTCCTCTACTCAGGTTTCTGGGATCGAATACACATCGAGCTTTCAATGGGCTTCCATCATCTTCTTTTCTCGCTTTTGTTTTAATTGTTTTATACCTCGATGTTCAGAATTCAGAAAGAGAATAAAAATGATGTATTCCTTTAACAGATGAAATCTGGAAACAAACATACCATAATTCGTTATCATGATTAGAAAAAACATATTCGATTAAAAAGAGATTTTAATCTTCAAACAGCCAATGTATAAATTTGAATGAGTTTCAACTTAATAAATAGATTACCTGGATTATAATTAAATAAAATCGGTGGATTAGAGTTGATCTCATAAAGAATTAATACTTGTCTATATATCTGAGAGGAGTTAATATTTACAGTTTTTACATTATTCGGACTATTGTCCTTATTTTTGTTGCCATTTGTACGAGGTTTCGGACGTTGTATGCTCCGGGCTTCTTCAGCTGCTAAAAATTTCGAACCGAATCCTTTATTAGAATCACTAGGGTATATCATCATCATTCCTTGCGCAAAGCCTCGATTGGAAGTCATGAGTTATCTCCCTCTTGTTCACCATTGCTGTAGCCTGTTTGATTATTTTTTGATTATTGATTTTGAATTATGTGGATATAGCCGTTGGTTAGTTTCTGACTTGACTCTTACAGTTGTGTGTTCAATACCAGGCTACAGCCGGGACAACTCAGAGCCGAGATGACACAAAACCAGATGAACATAACCTTTATTTTTATAATCGAATAAAAGTAATTTATTAGGGACTAAAATTTTAATTGGTGAATATTTTTACGTCATTAAAATATATATCTTTTTAAGATTTACTTTATTAAAAATAATTTTTTAAAAATCACTGAGCCTGTATCAAATTTTGCGTGAAGTTTAGCATAAATGTTACAAAGAACGAGTTACATTGTAACAGTTGTAAATGAGTTATCAGGAGAGATGGACATTCGAGAATATCTAAACGAACAGATTTGCATTCATTAAAAGGATAACGACATTTTTCCTTAGAAAAGTGCGTGCAGATTCAAAACCTATAGAAGTGCAAGCACATGTATTATCTATCCATTTCACTTACCCTGTTCATATCTACGTGTACTAACATATCATGTATATATTTCGCTTAGTCTGTTTATATCGGATGTTCATATGTGCAGTAGATATCGACTCAGAACGACAAATCGGGGAGCCGATTTCGAATTCCAGTTGAATTCGTTGCATTCACTTACCTTCAAATACGCTTTAGAAATATTTAAACCGTCTCTTACCTCGAATTATGGGTTAAATAATAGGACAGATTGGGTCCTAGAGCCTTGGTTGACAACCAGTCTAACGCAGAAAGCAATGGCAACCTACTGCGGGAGAATCTTCTGCCCATTCAGTCATGTCTCTTTCCAGACATGATCGCCCAAAGCATGTATCACGTATGGCACTTAACTTACTGACTGTTTATATCTATCTATCTATCTATTTTAGTTTCTTCGTATCTATCTATCTATCTATCTATCTATCTATCTATCTATCTATCTTAGTCTGGTCATTTATATCTATTGATATATTTTAGTCTGTTCATATTTATCTCTATATCATATATATATATATATATATATATATATATATATTAGTCTGCTCATATCTATTTATCTATCGATATATTTTAGTTTGGCCACATCTATCTATCTATCTATCTATCTATCTATCTATCTATCTATCTTATTATCTTAGTCTGGTCATTTATATCTATTGATATAGATTTTTAGTCTGGTCATTTATATCTATTGATATATTTTAGTCTGTTCATATTTATCTCTATATCATATATATATATATATATATATATATATATATTAGTCTGCTCATATCTATTTATCTATCGATATATTTTAGTTTGGCCACATCTATCTATCTATCTATCTATCTATCTATCTATCTATCTATCTTAGTCTGGTCATTTATATCTATTGATATAGATTTTTAGTCTGTTCATATTTATCTCTATATCATATATATATATATATATATATATATATATATATATATATATATAGTCTGCTCATATCTATTTATCTATCGATATATTTTAGTTTGGCCACATCTATCTATCTATCTATCTATCTATCTATCTATCTATCTATCTATCTTAGTCTGGTCATTTATATCTATTGATATAGATTTTTAGTCTGTTCATATTTATCTCTATATCATATATATATATATATATATATATATATATTAGTCTGCTCATATCTATTTATCTATCGATATATTTTAGTTTGGCCACATCTATCTATCTATCTATCTATCTATCTATCTATCTATCTATCTATCTGTTTGTTTATCAGTCTTTCTATGCAATATCAGATTTCTATACAATGTTACTGTTATTTTTTCCATCACTTTTTAATGTGAACTACATTATGTAAACTTGCAGAGAAGTAATCGTGTTCACGCGCGTTTGTCGCGGAATAAAAAAAAAGTTCTCTGCTTGAAAATACCTCTGTCTGTATAATGAAAAGATAATTCGCTGGTGGGTGGTCTTTATTTGATAATTGAAACCGAACCTATAAGCAATATAAATGAAATTGAAAGCAACATGCTCAACACGCCCTTCTACGCCTGCCGGTAAGCAAACAAAAATCTTGACCCAAAGAAACCATAGAGAGCTTTGGAAAGCCCTGTGAGGTGATAGCAGAAAACGAAATGGTCTTGTAACTAAGAAAGGCGGCCTACAAATGGTCCACTGAGAGCTTAACTGGGCGTGTGACAAGTGAATTCGGTTACCGTGACGTCGTGAAAAAAAAAAGACTCGACTCAAACGAACCGTATCGTAAAATGTCCGAGCCACTTCTCTTTTTATTATTGTAATTATTATTACTACTACTGTCATTGCCAGTATGTTTTCAATTTTATTTTATTTCAGCGTGGTGAGACAGGACCTTCAAAGAGAAGGCGGGCGATAGTGCTAGATCCATTGATGTGTAATACTTTCCGCCTTTGTTAAGCACGCACCGATGGTCAGTCGGTGTTTAAGAACGAAGAAAAAGAGCCAAAACAGAACATTTCACTGGGTCTTCTCGGAACCAAGAAACAATGTGTTCAAATCAGTGCAAATAATGATCTATTTATCTATCTATCTATCTATCTTTCTATCTATCTATCTATCTATCTATCTATCTATCTATCTATCTATCACTGGCTTTTTCTTTATTTCTTTCAATAACTATCTATTTTTTTTATATATGTGTGTGTGTGTATGTGTGTGTGTGAGCGCGAGTCATGTCACTACAGAATGTAATGGCTCTTCACAACGCAGCTTTTCTCTCTCTTTCTGTCTCTCTCTCTCTCTCTCTCTCTCTTTGTATAAAGAGATAGATAGATAATTAAATTTGTTTTTTATTTAAAATTAATATACTTTACATTGCGACAGAAAAATTTCTATGTTTTGAGATTTAACCTCGTCATTAACATTTAACTATGTAATATACAGATAAAGAGATTTAAAAAATAAATAAATAAAAAGAAATAAAAACAAGGTCAGCTAATGAGTAAAATTAAGCCGGGTAGGAGGTAATAAAATAATAAATACCGGTGTGAGAATGTATGATTGTCTTGCTAGACGATTGTGTAGCGAAATTTCCGTGGAAATTCAGACATCTCAAATTTTAAACCGGAAGAAAAATAATTACATATATATATAAAAAAAAACCATTTTACTGCATGATGTTGGCGTTTTAACATTGTAACTTTATAGCTATCAGATTGCAATATGTCATTATTATTATCATAATAATTGTTATATATATATATATATATATATATATATATATATATATATATATATAGTCATCCGCAGACAGATCTGTTTCGCTGTTTCACAGCTCATCCGTACGGTTAGACATCCGATTGATTTTAACCCAGGATTGAAATTGCGTCAGTCGGTGATTCCACTTCTGAGATATGGGCGCTCGGTAGAAGGATGCAGAGATAGATTTACTATATAAATATAGTAAATAAAATATATATATATATATATATATATATATATATATATATATATATATATATATATATATTGATTGTTTAATACATAGTTTTTGGTTTTAATAGGCTTAGACCAATCCACATTTAAAAGTGTTCTATACAATTATATTGTAGGACTTTTGAATATTTTCCATTTTTAAACGAGCCAATGGGTGGTGACTACGGGCGATTTTTAATAACTATTATTAAAAATCGCCTGAAGATATATATATATATATATATATATATATATATATATATTAATAAAAATGAGACGTTATATATAACTTTATCTAAACTTATTTATAAATGAAACTTTTCCTCTGTGTGTGTGTGTGTCTGTGTGTGTGTCTGTGTATGTGTCTGTCCGTTACCTATAGACTCCGAAACGGCTGAACCGATTTTCTTGAAAATTTACACAGTTGTACTATAAGCCTCTGTGAGTGTTCTTAGCTAGGTTTTGTCACTTCCTGATGCTCACTATTAGTTTTCTTTTCAATGCCATTCTTTCCAAAACCTCATCATTACTCACATGTTCGGTCCATGATGTCCGCAGCATCCTTCTGTAAAACAACATTTCTGCTGCTTCAAGTTTTTCCTCATTTTCGATGATATTGTCCAGCATTCACTGCCGTATTGAAGAACTGATATCACACACACACACACACACACACACACACACACACACACACACACACATATATATATATATATATGAGAATATTTACACACACAAACTCACACACACACACACATATATATATGAGAATATTTACACACACATACACACATGTATATAGAAGAATATTTAAACACACACACACACACGCACACGCACATATACACACAGTGTAGAGTTATGATAATGTTTGGCACCAAGATTGTTACATTTTTGGCCATTTTCCTGATAAAATATCTCTTGCCAAGCAGATTTTTTTAATGGTAAAGTACCAGATGTATGGGCGGAGATAGTGTTCCGATAGTTTTAGTGCAAAGTATTTGTCACTTTAATTCAACAGGTTCTTGCCGACTTCAAAGTTTCGTGAGGACACCGTTATTATGCCCTCACTCCACGGAGCTGGGTTTCTACGAAAATGCTGGGTTTCTAGCTCGAACCTGCTCAGTTGAAATGACAATTTTTTTGCAATAAAACTATGTATATATATGTGTATGTGTGTGTCTGGATGCGTGTATGTGTGTGTGTGTTCATTTGATTTATCGAAATGGTCCACTGACCTGTTTTGAAATATTCTTCTAACCTTTTTTTCGCGTTGAATATAAAATAATTAAACGTTTCCATTGAATTTTAACTTCTTACTACCCTTAAATAGATTTCGATAATTATTCCGTATTTTACTTTGTTTTCATTAGATTCTGTTTAAGTTTGCTCACAATTTGCAAGCCTCAGTATTTACATGAAGAGGAGAAATCCATTAAAAATACTTTTAAATTCCTCCAATCCTCTAACTATTTTATATTCAACACTAAAAAAAAGGCACGAAGATTACTTCAATATATATATATCATATTGCTCCATTGAGCTCTATATATAGATATAACACTTAATATTAAATTGGTCTTATTGGATTATCCTGGACATCTATACTTATATATATATATATATATATATATATATATATATATATATATATATAGATAGATAGATAGATAGAAATTTTTTTAGATATTCTATAATTTCATGGGTAGTACGTATTTCGCAGCAAAAGCGAGCAGTACGAAATTGTAGAATATCTAAAAAAAATTTCTAGATCATATTACTCTGTCAAATAAATAAATTCTACGTTGAGTTTTTTTGAGTTCGTCTGTATCGGAATTTACCTGATTGGAATACCAAATATTATACGTTATATATATATATATATTTGTACGTGTGTGTCATGTCTATTGGGAACATCCTGCCACTTCATCGCTTCCTTTACTCGGAAAATGACATCAACATGTCCTCCTTTACGAACCCTTCTTTTCTCTGTCGCACTCTTTTATTCGATCCAATTAGTCAAACAGATTTCTCGCTGCTTTCTTCTACTACTTAAGCTTATGATGTGACATGTGCAACTTAAGTTCTCCAAACCTTCCTTCTTCATCATGATTACTAAATATCACTTCAGATTTCATAATATAAGACAAAACAAATCGATATAAACAAAAAAATTAGAAAGAGATTGAAGATTTCAAATAGAAGGGAAAACCTGTTTTTCGAATTTTTCGGCTTTTGGTGAGAGAGATGGAATCTATTCCACAACAGGAACAGAAAATGTAAACAATTTATAGCAGATCAAGTCCTTGTCAATAGAAAGAAAAAAGAAGAGAGATCTTTTATATGTGGTCATTAGTCTTCCATTTGGATTGTGAGTACAAATTGAAAAAGAGAAAAACGATGCACCCTATTAGGAAATTGAATAGGTAAAATTTTCTTAAAAATAATAATGCGCCGATTAAAATACCTTTTCCCCATTCCTGTATTTTCTTGCTTTTTTCAGTGAGTATCTGTCAGTCAAATGCCGTACGTGTTACACGCTTGGCTGATCATGTCTCGAAAGATTCATGACTGACTGGGCAAAAGATTTTCCCGTAGTAGGTTGCCATTGCTTTCTGAGGTAAACTGGTTGCTAACCAAGGTTATATAACCCAATCTGTCCTGATTTTTAGCCCATAGCTGCAGGGAAAAGCAATGGATTAAAATGTTGTATTTGCACGTAAGTAAATACAACGAATTCAACTCAATTCGAACTCGGTTCACCAATCTCTAGTTCTGAGCCGATATTCACTGTACCAGAACGCAGATCCACTTCAGTAGTATAGTACTCAGTTTTCCTCTCATTTTTCTATACTATGTCAATAAGGTAACAAAGATGTTGATTATCCCTGCAACGTGCCTAACGAAAGACACTGGACTGGAATTTGTTTTCTTTTTCTTTTTTCATGTACCGTGTCTCTTCCGGTCGTAGATGACTATGGCCCTCCACATCTTTCTGTCCATTGTAGCTCTTAATAGTTTTTTTTTTGTGTTTTCTCTCAAACCCTGTTCTACCATCCAAGTATGTTACGCGCTGATTTCCTTTGTCCTTTTTACTCTCATTCTCTCCTGTAAGTATCAGATTCTCCAAGCAATCCTTCCTCATTATGTATCCCAGAAAGTTCAGCTGTCTCTTTCTGATTCTATGTATAAGTTTTCTTTTAATTTAAATTTCTCCAAAACCTCGTTGTTGCTCACACGTTCGGCCGATGGTATCTTCAGCATCTGTCTGTAGAAACATATTTCTGTTGCTTCGAAGTTTTCTTCATCTTTGAGGAGATTGCCTATTATTCCCAGTCATGCAAGAGGACAGGTATAACGTAACAGATTCATTACCTTTTTGTTTGTTTGTTTTTTTTTGTTTTGTTTCTGTTTTTCTAATAAATTTTTTTATCTGTCTCTTAATATTCTGCTTAGCTTCTGGAATAAGCTTTTGAAGGTCAGTATTGTTTACACTTTATGTCCTCTGTTAGAAAACTTCCCAGATATTTAAACTCTGTACTTGTTTGAGTTTAGTATCCCCGATTTGTAATTTGAACTTCGAGCTCATATTTTTGCTTATAACCATATCTTCTTGTAGTTTAAACTTAATCTATTCATCTCGCTTTTCTTCTCTACCCTCTATAGGAGCTTTTCTAGTTTCCTTTCCGTGTCTGCTATCAACATTGTATCAGCTCCATATTCGAACGCACATTGAATTTGAAAAAAGATTACTTCCAAAAGATATGATCAACTTCTGATCATAATAGATTACCAAACAATAATTAGTAGATGGTAACCAGAATTTAATGTTGGCGTAAACTTGACTATAAAATATAAGCAGAATACATCTGTTGCTGGCAGACACAGAAGAAAACTACAGGACCTCCTAGGGTATTAAAGAAAAGCGAGAAAAAGAACTAGCCATCAAGAGAAAAATATGGTTGTCAGAAAAAAATTAATCCCAGATGTAAACTACGAAATAAGGATATTAATCTCAAACAAGTACAGAAGTTTAGATATCTGTGAAGTGTTTTAAGAGCGGATGTAAAATGCAATACCGAAAACACATTGGATTAGCAAAGAATGCAATTAGCTAAATAAAGTAAAAAGAAACAGGAAAATTTCCTTAGAAACCAAGTGTGTTGCATGGCTATGTAATATTAATCCTCTTTTATGGCACTGAATGATTGACAATCTTACCATAGCTAAAGAAGAAACGGTGGGGAGCAGAAAAATGTGTTTCTGTAGAAGAATTCCATTGACGGAGTAAGTAAGCTATAAGTAAGGAAGTATTAAGGAAAATGGCTACAAAACGATTTGTACTCAGAATAAGGAAGGGGGAATTTCTTGACATGAAGTAGGAAGGCTTGGAAAACTTAACCATCTCGGAAATATTGAGGGAAAATGAAATAAAAAAAGGCAACGAGCCATCCACACACACAAAAAAAAAAAAAATTGTGTGAATGCATAAGAGAACGTGGAACGAGAAACTCAAAGTAGAAAAAAAACTAAATCCTCTAAGGGATAGGAAGTTGTGGAGAACTACAATAATCCATCTCCTGAAGGGACATGATTAGTAGAAAAATTAATATTTGTATTATTAGCTACAACACTGGGGACAGTTCATGGAGTGAGGAATATTTGCATCTTCATAGAGTACTGGATTGCTACGTTGCTGTCCGTCCTTTAATATGGCAGTGAATGCTGTACAATACCATGAAAGATGAAGGAAAAACTTGAATCATCTGAAATGTTGTTCTACAGATGGATGCTGCAGATATCAGAACAATGATGAGGTATTGGAAAGAATGGAAACGAAAAGGAAATTAATAATGAGCATCAGAAAGCGACAACTAAAGTTCCTGGGACATGCAATGAGGAAGGAGGGCTTGGAGAACCTGATACTAACAGGCCAGATAGAGGGGAAAAGAGACAGAGGAAAACAGCGGATAACATATTCGAAGAGCCTGAGCAGGTGGATGACAGAACGGAGGTTGTGTTGTGTTACATGAGAAAGCGTGCTAAGAGCCATCGGGGATAGGGAGACGCGTAAAGCCATGATCGCCTACGTCCTGAAAGGGCAAGGCGCATAGAAGAAGAAGAAGAAGAAGAAGAAGAAGAAGAAGAAGAAGAAGAAGAAGATTTATTTAGATATTTATTATTCTGTACCACTAGTAATTATCTTCATTATAAAAACATCATTCGCGAATTCATAATTAATCTTTTATCCATTGCGTTCTTTTGTGAATTGCATCCATTTGTGTTGTGCTGTGTGTAGGCGCGTGAATGCGTGCGTGCGTGCGTGCGTGCGATTGTTCGGCTTTTGGTGGAAAATGTATGTTAAATCTAAACTTATTCATAAATGGAACTTTGTCTCTGTGTGTGTATGTCTTTGTCTGTGTGTCAGTTACCTATAGATTCCGAAACGGCTGAACCGATTTTCTTGAAAATTTACACAGTTGTACTATAAGCGCCCGCGAGTGTTTTTAGCTAGGTTTTCTGTCGAGGTACCCCCGATAAATATCGAAAATCGATAATCGAAAAAATCGGGTTATAGAAGGAGTGGTCCGATTTTAATCAACTTTGATACACTCATAAACAAAGACATAAGAAACGATATTTAGAAGTTTCAAGGTTGCATTTCTTACAATTGTGCAGAAAATCGATAATATATATATATATATATATATATATATATATATAAAAGGCAAGATGTTTGTGTGTGTGTCTGTTTATCTGTCTGTATGTTCTTTATACAAATCCACAATTTTTATCCGATTCTCACCAAACTTCACACAAATATTCTTTAGGCTGAGTTTGAGCCCCAGGACCATGGATTAGTTTTAAAGCTTTCATGACATCTGAGCAACGCCGGGCTATACTGCTAGTAAAAAAATAATAATAAATAAATACAGGGAAACTGACCATGTTAAGGGGTCCGGCGACTGGCCAATGTTGCGCTTACCTTCAGTGTCAGTTTACAAGTAAAAATACTGATTTAAAAAAAAAAGAATTGGAATTATAGAAAACGGGCACTTATATTTCTGTGTAGGGAAGGTTTCTGAATGTAATTGTGAATTTGATCAAGGATGTCTTCTTCTATCTATCTATCTATCTATTTCGTTGTCTCTCTCTATTTCTATTTTATTTTCATCTACTCTCTCTCTTTCTCTCTCTCTCTATCACGTTCTACATCCCTATTCCTATTTTTATTCTCATTCTAAGTCTGTTCATATCTATCTATCTATCTATCTATCTATCTATCTAGCTATCTATCTCGTTGTTTCTCTCTACTTCTATTTTATTTTAATCTACTCTCTCTCTCTCTATCACGTTCTACATCCCTATTACTATTTTTATTATCTATCTATCTATCTATCTATCTATCTATCTATCTATCTATCTATCTATCTATCTATCTATCTATCTATCTATCTACACAAGGCACCTCGACGTGGTGTAATTGTTACCAAGCTAGAATCGTTACAACTAAGTACTGAGTTCGATTCTCACTGGGTGCCCCATACTTTCGGCCTTGTGCCACATCTAAGCTACGCTTGAAAAATCACCATCCATACATACATATATGTGGTTGAATTGTTTAGACATATAATGTATACTTATTTTATTCACATGAAGGACATGGATGAATAATAGTGTAATAGAGAATACTGTAGTGTCTGGTTAATAATACTGTAAGTAAAGATTGAAACAAAAGGTTGAATGAAGAACAGGTTTAGACACATGAGAGACATGGATGAATAATACAGAATACTGTACTTCTTATTAATAATACTGTAAAAAAAAGACTGAAAGAAAAGTTTGAATAAAGAACAGTTTTATTCACATGAGGGACATGGATGAATAATACAGTAATAGAGAATACTGTAGTGTCTGATTAATAATACTGTAATAAAAATCACTCCACCCACGTCTATTGAACAGGTGTAGAGGCTCATCCCTTGTTCCCTGTTTAGGATGTGGTTTCCGGCTTTGTCTTTTCTAATCTTTTCACTTTTTTTTTTCAATTAAGTAGCTAGACTAAACTATCGCCCGGTTCACACTCCACCCACGTCTCTTGAATCAATTGTATTCAGTGTTGGTTCAAAATTTTATAGAGGGTTTAAAGAAGTTTTTCTTTTTTATTTTCGTGGTGGTGTATATTTAATATTTCTATAAATCGTGCATGTGAACAGAAATGGTTATTTTAATGGTTACAATAGAACTTGAATCTGACATAAGCAATGTAGTTCTCGGTAATGTCGTATAAGCAACATACATATTTATATTTTTGTCGGAGATAAAAAGGATATTCAAATTGATATACAATGTTAGTCTTTTGCAAAGCACTAGTTGACGGGGAAGAGTTATTGCGGATGATTAGGTTGATTGCATTAAATTTAGTATAATATATAATTATCTGGGGATATATTCGTACTAACGAGTATGTTTTAGGAATTTTTCTTCTTGTTTGTCGTTAGACTGCATTTGATTACGGTATAGCAGTTTGATATGTCTAGAGTTGTTTGAGGAAATATTACGTTCATTTCTATTATTTATGTTAATATTTGTAATAGATCGTCTAATTTCTTCATAAAAATATAATTAGAAAAGTCATTATTAATGAGATTTTTGTTTAATGATTTTTCAGTGTAGAAATTTCGAGGAGTTAACTTTTGCACAGTTTAATAATTTGTTTTAATTGCTATTATGTAATAGGACTTTCAATTTTATAATTAGGAGCGCATGTGTTTTGCTAGTTATTTTTTTATATGAGAAGTTAGTAAATGCATTATTATTAACTGTCTATGAGTATATTAAGAAAATGAATTTTATTCTTATTGTTAAGTTCGTATGTGAACTTAAAGAAGTTTTTTTCGAAACTTTTTTTTATTTTTCATGTATTTCGTCTATGTTTTTGACTAAGATGACAATATTATCTACATATCTTACGTAGATGGAAGGCTTTTTAGGGGTTTTATATCTTATTTTCCAGGTTAGTCTTGTAGAAGTTACTAAGTGTTGGTCCCACAGCTGAACCCACTGGAAACGCCATCACGTTGTACGCATGTACTATTTTGATCGTCATAGAAGGGAATCTCAGTGGTACAAGTCAAAAGTAGTTTTCCTGATATGTTAGGTCTAATTTTTAATGGAGAAGAAGATGGATTATGGTAAATATTTTTTTATAGTTATATCAATCGTTTTTTAACTGAGACATTGGTGAATAAACTTTCAACATCAAGTATGTCTTTACAAAATTGGATGCCATTTTTTTCATGTTTCAATTGACTTGAATTAAAATGCCACTCTCTCCCACAAAATGGCCCCACACTATAACAGACCAACCACCACATTTAATTGTTATTACACACAATTGTCATTTATTCTTTCTCCTGGTTTTATTCTTACATACACACTGCCCTTATTACTCAAAATTTCAGATTTACTCACATTCTGTCCACAAAAAATTCTTCCTCTCATTTAATGTCCAGTTATGCTTTTTTGTCCCTAGCAGTTTTCTCTTTTAAGCTTGATGATTGGCCTGCTATGATATACAGCGTTTTTTGTTTGTGATATATCCAATGTAAGACGTTTTTCAAGCCCTGAAAATTAACTGTATAATACTAAAATAACCTTTTATTAGCGACACAAAGCAAGTTTCTTTCTATGATCAACTCAGTAATAGTTATACCCACACTGACAGCGTCGCTATGGATAGCCGTCTCAGATATTTATTTTCAGACTTTTATACAGTCAACTTATACAACAAAATATTTAATAAAATTAATAAACCACCATTAATCCCAGATATACGGGTGACATTTTCATCCAAATCAAATCTGTTACTGACATCATAGAACGTAAAAATAATTTTTAAAAGATCCGTTTCAAAATTTCATTTATGACTTAAACATCGATAAACCATCCCATTTTAGATTTTTTCTTTGACTATAACAGTGTGGGTAGAAATCTTCAAGCTTAAAAGAGAAAACTGCTAGGGACAAAAAAGCATAATTGTAGTTAATTGTAGGATGATATAGGATTTGTATAGGATACAATTAACTGCAACGCAAAAGGTAATATTGCACACCCTCAAAAATGGATCAGAATGACTGCAAATATTTGGAAGAACCCAGACCAAGGCAGATTTTACAAGGTGGTGGGAAAAAAATAAGATTCTGGATTCTGATTTGATAGGAAATAGCAAACTGAACTATGACCTCCGTCAAATTTTCTTAACACCTAAAAAAATAGGTATGCTGTTCGATGCAATCACGTGACTAAATTTAACGTTTTAACCACGTCTCTTGACCGGCAAAAGTCAGTTAAATAGCAGTACAGCGGGACGACACGCAAGATGTGACTAAAGAAATTTTAATTTGCCGACCTGGAGGTAAAGTCGTGTCACACATTCGTTCTCCTTCTTCACACATGCTAATGTTTTTTACCTCTTTTTCTCCATCCTCAACATTCTCGCGGTCAACAACAACAACAACAAAAAAATGACAACAGCAATAAGATACTTCAATTGATTTCTAAATATTAACTCCGATAAGTACAATTTCCTAATTGCTTCCCCTTCCTTTTCACTTTCTCACCAGCCATAAAAAAAGAATGGAACATGAACTTAATTAGTAAGCTGTTAATCTTTCTACATATACACATTCTGCTACTAGCAACTATAAGTTCTTGCTTCTTTTAACTCCTTGCTACTATTTCTCTGAAACATTTAACTGCGTACATTTTTCTCTTTGAACATTTTCTTCTTACACATTTGTTTCTGTCTCTCAACAATCTGCTTAGCTTATGAAATGCGTCCTTGGCCATGCCCATGCACCTTCAGATCTGCACTTTCCATCCTCTTTCAGAACACTTCAAAGACATTTACATTTCTGCATCTGTTTAATTTTAGTATCCCCGACCTGTAGTTGGCATTTTGAAGTTCTCTTTTTTTCTTTCCATATATATTATCAGCACTATACCATCTAAGGGGCGCCTGGAGAACCTGATACTAACAGGCCAGATAGAGGGGGAAAAGAGACAGGGGAAAGCAGCAGATAACATATTTGAAGGACTTAATCAGGTGGATGATGGAACGAAGGTTGCATGGTGTAACAGGAGAAGACGTGCTAAGAGCCACCAAGGATAGAGAAACGTGGAAAGCCATGATCGCCTACGTCCTGAAGGGACAGGGCACATAGAAGAAGAAGAAGAAGAAGAAGAAGAAGAAGAAGAAGGTCATCTGCATATCTTATATTCTTCAGATTTTGGCCGCTTATGACGAATCCTGGCAAGACTTCTGGCTCTCATCAGAATTATTTCACTGTACTTGCTGAGTAGAACCGGTGAGAAAACACATCCTTGTCATACAGCCCTTTCTGTTTTTATCTGCTGAATTCATTTCCTGTCTGTATGCAGGAGATTTGCTGCCAGTATAGGTTCTTGATAACTCTAAAGTCTTTCTTGAATTTGTCGATCTTGCCGAGCATCTCTATCAAACCTTGTTTGAGTTTTGTTTGACGGTATATCAACCTCTGTGGTTTATTTAATGCCATAAAGGCGGGATTTTAAAGGCATTTTTAAATTTTAGGTTATAGTGTGATATTGATTTAGTCAGAGTTTGATAAAAAAAATTGTTTTTATTCTTTTTTATTTGAGAAAATACTGAAAGTATTTTCTAGTTTTGCATTAAAAATGTTTTGCTGAGAATATTTTTTCCTTCAAAAATATTTTATGGTAATAAATTTTTCCTTCAAAAATGTATTGTTGGTAATATATTTATTTAAAAAATGTATATTTTTGTATGAAAGTCAATTTTTATGTATATATTTCTATAAAAGTGTATTTTTATAATTTTATAGTGTTTTGACCCAGTTTGGGGGTTAACTATTTGCCTATAGGGTCAGGGTGGACCTGCGAACAACAGCATTTAAGATGTGGTTCTATGCTCTTTACAAATTCCCAATCAGAGGCCTTGCTGCCGGATGCAGTTTATCGTCATGCCCAGGACCTATCAAGCTTTGTGGCGTACTTTGTCGAAAGCCTTTGCGTAGTCTAAATCACAGTACACGTCCTTCTGCATTTGTATTGCTCATTCTAATCAACAAATATTTAAATAGAATAAGAGAAATATTCATGTTTTTAGGTGTGATAATTTAACACTCTCGCCCCTCGTGTCGAATACTGGTTATCACAGCACCATATATTTAACCCTTTTGTCTCTCGGGAGTTATCTTGATCACAAGACCGTATATCTAGCACTTCTACTATACGGGCCTATTCCGGTCAACATGTACCAGACCTAACTCTTCCACTACGGCACCTCAATTTTCGGCGTCTTCCTCTTCGGGTTGAGGTGTCTATTCGGTCTTAACGAACTCAAGGGGTTTGCCGTAAGTCCCTGAGCATCGGCAGGTCAATCAATCGGCTCACTGATTTAAATCTGCTTCCTGCCCACATTGTGACTATTAGATCCAGAAAGCAAACGTGTTGTTCGCTCACGTCGACTGAAGATGTAGACACGGTTGGAGGAGCCGGTGTTAAACATTTAGAATACATAAAAAAGAAATAGAAAGAAAAAATGTGCTTAGAAGCCGAACAAACAACTGTTCGATGATTGCACTGTTAATGTCTTTTGTAAACAAGAAAAAATAGAAAAAGAAAAAGATTACAGAAAGTAAAAGTTATTTTAGCATAAGAACTCACACACTGGGATCTAAAGAGAGAGAGACAGACAGACAGAAACAGAGAGTGTGTGTATAGTTAACTTGTTGTTAAATCATCTCAGAAGATATATATAACTCTTTTCAACAATATTCTCCAGACTGTTTTGACGGAGTCAATTTTTCTCAAATAAAAACGATGGGACCACGTTGTCTTGCAAAGGTGCAGGAACAAGCGACGACTGATGCAATTCTGATATTGCCGGGCTGGTGACGAACATTAAGTTTCATATACTCAGTGGTTCTTCACTGCGACCGCTACAAGGACGATATTTCTCAAAGACCTTGGGCAACTTTTAAATTCCAACAATCCACAACAAATTCGGGACGCGCACTTAGACTTTTTAAATCATAAATCTCCTTGTCGGGAACTACTCAATTCGACCTTTTCACAAAACATCTGTTTCCTATAATCGTTCCATAATCTTCTTCCTCTTCCTTGTTTTTTTTTTGTCGTCAACGTACAATAAATACAATTTGCAACAAGCCTCCGTCTGAAACAATAGGACCAAACGCAAGTAAAATATAAAATATATTTTACTCTACATTTTCATACAAACACGTCTTCGGTTAGGTGGTTGATTGATCCGAATTGTCAGCAAACTTACTCCAGCGGGGATCGGTCTCTCTTATCAGCAACCTCCTCATCGGGAAGACCCGACATCACACGATCGTAAGCTCTCCCAACTTCAGCATTACAACGTGCTTATATAGGAAACAGAGGGTCACAAGCCAGGCCATTTACGTGCTTAACACATGTGATCATGAGTGTTTGTTGCTATAGACAAAAATCATGTGACCTCCAAAGTTTCCTTTGCTTACTAAGTGCTGTTTTGATTCCACTTGCAAATTTTATTTTCGTTCATTTCCACCGTTCCCCGATGACCCAAATTAAACTAATTTAAACAGATTTCACTATTAATAAACAAGTTTCATCTCGATGTTAAATCTACTCCAAAATCCTATTTATCAAAAATTATTATTCCGTTTACCTCCATTGTTTTCTGATGAACCAAATACAACGGCCTAACTTTTGTTTAGATCAAATTTTGGTACCGGTAAACAATTACGCTGGTATATTTCAATGTTCAATTTAATATTGCCACACTGGAAGTAGAAATTTTGTTTAGAAAAATTCTTAATAGAAATTTAAGAAAAAAGAAAGAAACTAATAACATGACGTCACGGCCCTTTCGGCTTTCTTCAGGTGCTAGGAATTTTTAACCTTTTAAATGTGTATGTGTTTGACTCTCTCTCTCTCTGTCACAATAATAAAAGAATGTGTATCCTTATATTTCAGAACAGAAGGAGCGTCGACATGTTAACACACAAAGTTATATTTTTAATTGCTCTTACCCTCGAAGTATTTGTTTGACGAGCATTTTGTCAATAATTTGTCTTAGGTGCTTGATTTTAAGCAAAAGTTAGCATTTTTTCTCACTGATGATAAACTTGTACTCTCTTTTCTTTTTTTTTTTCAAAGATTCTTTTTACATGCTAGATATGTTGTTGCTTAGATACACTTTTAATCAATATATCTTCCAGGTAAGCATTTGCAAAACCACAATCTGCAGGCATAGAATGCATAGCTTATTGAAATATGGCTGGAGCCACTTTTATCTAAAAAGGAAGTCGGTTGAACATATATATTCACTTGTGCGTATTTATTTTTATTAACTCTGGACATTTTTCTTCTATTTGTATTTGCGAATACACCTAAGAAAAATCCAGCTTTAAAAATTTTTTCCACCGTTTAATTTTGCAAAATATTTCTCTGGAATTGGTAATAAGTAGTTATGTGATTGTAAACATCTGTTTAATCCAGTCGAAATCCAGTCAAAAAACCAGACGAAAAACCAGTCGAAAAACCAGTCGAAAAACCAGACGAAAAACCAGTCGAAAAACCAGTAGAAACAGGAATTTTATTATTATTTACTTTAAATACACTGCTGGTGTTGTCCATTTTGAATGGTCAATTTTTTAAGTTACACCCATTTTTTTAAAGGACTGTCTAATTCTTCGTTGATTTTCTCCACTGCTTCGAATAGTACAGTGTGTTTCGGTTTAAATAATGGCGTCGACTCTTTTTCCACTTGAAATTTTGCTTTGAATTTAGAACACCATCTCAACTCATATGAGAGAAAATCTGGAAAACATTGTTTTTTTTTATTCTTCGTTTGATCTTCACATTGATGTTTTAAACTGGTCACTTTTCCACATGTATTTTATGACTACATATCTAAACTTATTTATAAATGGAACTTTGTCTGTGTGTGTGCATATGTGTCTCTGTGTGTGTGTGTGTCCGTTACCTATAGACTCCGACACGGCTTAACCAATTTTCTTTAAAATTTACACAGTTGTACTATAAGCGTCTGCGAGTATTCTTAGGTAGGTTTTGTGTTGCGGTACCACCAATAAATATCGAAAATCGATAATCGAAAAAATCGGGTTATAGAAGGAGTGATCCGATTTTAATCAAATTTGATACACTCATAGACAAAGACATAAGAAACGATATTCAGAAGTTTCAAGGTTGCAGTTCTTACAATAGTGCAGGAAATCGAGAATATATATATATATATATATATATATATATATATATATATAAGGCAAGATGTGTGTGTGTGTGTTGTCTGTTTATCTGTCTGTATATTCTTTATACAAATCCACTATTTTTCTCCGATTCTCACAAAACTTCACACAAATATTATTTAGGCTGAGTCTGAGCTGCAGGACCATGGATTAGTTTTAAAGCTTTCATTACACCCGAGCAACGCTGGACTATACTGCTAGTTTATACTAAAATCACAAAATTCCAATAATTCTATCCAGTCAGTACCGAATAATTTTGTAGTTATTTTTAACACATAAGACTAGATTTTACACAGCTTTTAGGGAATTAAACATTGCAAGTCATTTTTTTTTTATAATCATATCGCCCCAAGCAAGGCATTTTTCTGCCACTGTATTGCAGGGGGTTACATAGGAGGAAAGTTATGAGAAAGTGTTACAGGTTATAATAAGGTGTCAAAAAATGGGTAAGAGAAGGATGAGAATACTGATGAGAGTGAAGTGGACGGAGAAAGGAGCATGAGAGAAAGGATGCAGTTTAGTGAGATAGAAGATGACTATTGACTTTACATTTAAATTATTGGAGATTATAGCTATCGGAGAAGCAAGTAAATGAAAAGGAAATTCCACAGGAGGGAAGTGCGAGAAAAGAAACTGAAGGAGTAGAATTTTCAACAATTTGTGTTACTCGGTGTCTATTATTTATTCCGCAACATCCCCCTTTTGCGATTTCTTTTTATTAGTTAATATTTTATTTTATTTATGGGTATTCGCCCCTTACTCTTTCTGGCAATTTGCCAAAGTACTCAACTTTGTAAGATTTGTTTGAAGTCAACGTCTAGGTTTTCCGTTTGTTTCCGTTTTTGGTAATCGTATTTGTACGTTCAACGAATATCGGAGTGTTGATAAATGAAATGTATCACACAGTACATGCATAGGTTCTTTTTTTTCTTTTAGACAAGAATTTTTTTCTTCACATACACTTCTGGTACTGCCCCTTTTAAATTGTTAATACTTTTCAACTAAAACTATTTTTTCAAGTCTGTCGAATTCTTTGTTCACTTGATGCAGTGCTGCGAATGTTACACTACTTTTCAGTTTAAAGATTGTCGTCAACATTTTTTCACTTGAAATTTTGCTTTGACTTTGGAACACTGATCCAACTCATCCGAGAGAACATCCGAAAAACATTTCTTTTTATTCTTCTTTTACATTGTTTTTAAGCTGACTCCCATAAGTCGAGCGGTGGTGATGGAATCCCGGTGATAGTCCTTAAGAGGTGTGCTCCTGAACTCTCCCCTGTCCTCTCTAAACTGTATAACTACTGCCTTTCTGCTTCCTGTTTTCCTGCATTCTGGAAGTTCTCTTCAGTCGTTCCTGTATTTAAGAACTGTGGTGAACCCTCGGACCCATCCAACTATCGCCCTATCAGTCTTCTACCAATTTTCGTGAAAGTGTTCGAGGCCATAATTAATGCTGAAATAGTTCAACATCTTTATGCCCACAAACTCTACTCTGACAGGCAGTATGGCTTCCGCTTTGCCAGGTCCATGGCCGACATGCTAACAAACGTTACATAGTGCATGCTCCAGACCCTGAATGAGTCAGGCGAGGCTCTTGCAGTTGCTCTGGAAATCTCCAAGGCTTTTGACAGGGTCTGGCACTCTGGCCTCCTTTGCAAGCTACGGGGTTACGGCACTACCGGACGCCTTCTTGACCTAATCCAATCTTTTTTAAACAACGGCAAAATGAAGGTCGTTTTGAATGGGCATGCCTCTTCATCCTACAGCTCAAATGCTGGTGTCCCACAGGGCTCTATCCTGGGCCCGACGCTCTTCTTATTTTCATCAATGACCTCCCAGATGAGATCAAGTGCCAAGTAGGCATCTACGCAGATGACACCACAATTTACTCCCGCTTCAGTAAGAAACCCGTCGTGGCTGTTGTCTGTCAATCATCACAGGCAACCTCTCCTGCCTCCCATAAGCATGGCCCAAGTGATTCTCCCTGAGAGCAATACATTGCGCCTCCTCGGCCTTACCCTTTCTTCTGATCTTAAATGGAACCACTACATTGAGTCCATAGCTAAATCCACTGCTAAGAATTTTGGGTCACTGTGTTGGCCAGGATGTTTTTTCCGCCTGCATCCATCCTGCATATATACAAATCAACCATTCGTCCGTGCATGGAATACTGCTGCCATATATGGTCAGGCGCCCGTGCCGTTTATCTCAGTGTTCTCGATAGGCTCCAAAGGAGAATCAGTAATATGATAGGTACTGACTTGGCGGCTCAACTACAGCCACTTCCCCACCGACGAAATATGGCCTCCCTTTGTCTGTTCTATAAATACTTCCATGGCTTCTGATCGAACGAATTTAAGTCACTGGCGCCTCCTCAACAGGTGTTTACTCGTGCAACCAGATTGGCAACTGGGTCCCACCCATTCACAGGTAGATTAACCAAATGCAGACGACAATTCTACTCCTGCAGCTTCCTCCCTCGCATTTCCCACCTGTGGAACTCGCTCCCATATTCTTGCTTTCCTGACGACTACAACCTCCAGGAATTTAAATGCAAGGTTAATACTCATCTATTAACCACTTGACTCTAGTTCTTTCCCCACCCAGTATATCCTTTCCTTTCTCTCCACCTTTGAAACTGTCATCACAGCTGCATTCTCATCTTTCTATTGCCCCTTTCTATTGCTTCTATTGCTTACTGTCTAACTGGTTCGTCTTCCTCTTCACTCACTTCGAATTAATCTTTTTACACTTATGCAGTCCCCAGCACATCAATGGCATTACCGCCTTGCTCGGGGTGATACGATTAAAAAAAATATAAAGATCCCTTGTCTACTTATATTCTTGCAATAAATAGGTATAGGTAAATCCCATAACTCAAATCACTGTTTCGGGCCAAGATGTTTTTCCTCCGGAATCTTTTTTGCATATATACAAATTAACTATCCGTCCTAGAATACTGCTGTCATATATGTTCAGGCGTACCCGCTGTTCATCTCAGTGTTCTTGAGAGGCTCCAAAGGAGAATCAGTAATGAGATAGGTACCGACTTGGCTGCTGAACTCCAGCTACTTTCTCATCGACGGGATGTGGCTTCCCTCTGTTTGTTCTCTAAATATTTTCATGGCTTCTGCTCCAACGAATTTAAGTCACTGGTGCTGCTGCAACAGGTGTTTACTCGTGCAACCAGACTAGCAGCTGGGTCCCACCCACTCACAGTTAGATCAACCAAATGCATACGACAATTCTACTCCATCAGCTTCTGTTCTAGCACTTCTCACCTGTGGAACTCTCTTCCATATTCTTGCTTTCCTGACGGCTAGAACCTCCAGGAACTTACATGCAATATCAATACCCATCTTTTAACCACTTGACTCTAGTTCTTTCTTTCCCTGTTTAACTTTTCTCTTCTCTCTACCTTTTCAACTGTCATCACATCTGTATTCCCATCCTTAACTGGTTCGTCTTTCTGTTTACTATCCTCCTATCTGATTTTTTACTTTTATGTAGCCACCTGCACATCAGTGGCCTTACCGCCTTACTTGGGGTGATATGATTTAGAAAATCCATTCTGTAAGTACCGAATAAGTTTTTAGTATTTTTAACACTTAAGCTTCAGCTTTTACACACTAGTTACAGAATAAAACGTTGCAGGCCATTTAGCAAATAATTTCTAATCCGATACGCCACGTGCTATTTTGGAAGTCTTCTTAATATACGCTACCAGCTATAATTATTAGGCCACCCCAGTGTATAAAACAATGATTTATTTCATACTATTTTTTAGTATTTATTGCCAAGTGAATAATTGTAAATAAAAATAGAATGGTTCTTTTGTTAATATTGCACAATAACATGTGCATCAAATGAATTTATAACTATTTAATAATTACCTATATTGCAGTTTCATCAATGAAAGAATAAAGAAAATTTAGGGTGATTCGGACGATTTCATCTTTGCTTCCTTGCCTTTTAAAATTTTGCAAAATAATAATAATAAAAGACCCATTCTGTTTTCAATTAGAATTATCCACTTAAGTATATTATGAAATACATTATTTCTTTTAAAATACTGGGGTGGCTTAATAATTATGGCCGGTAGTGTAGCTTTTCCATTTTGCTTTCTGTGTGGCTTTGTTGATTATTGTGATATCACTACCAGTGTCTGGTTGCATTTTTGCATCCACATTAAAAATTTTCAAAGACACAAATTTTCTTTGGCCTTCACTATTTTTCTGTTTCAACACTGTGAACGAATTTTTACTGAGTGAATTTTTCTTTGCTTCAGTTTTACATTGTGATGTTTTATATCCTACTTTTATACACTTGTGGCACTTACATTCTCTTCAGGGACATTCGTCTCCGTGATGTAATCTTCCACATCTGAAACATGGATTACTTTTTATTTTCACATTTTACTCTGGCTTGTAAATATGCGCATTCTTTTTCTTCAATTTCCTCCGTATTGCGTCTCCGATTTAGGATTCTCTTACATTCGTGCAATATTTCTTGCAGTGTTAATTTTCGTTATTCTGTTTCAGTTTCGTTAGTATTCTGGCACGTATATCTGCGTCGTTTTTCTCGTTAACCTTTGAATGAAAATGAATCATTTAGATATGTTTAGACTTAGATCATTTAGTTTGAATAGTTCACACAACTTGTTTACGACTCCGATAAAAAAATCTTCATCTTCTTTTTCCGTCAGATTCATATTCATGCAAAGAGTATTGCATAAGGAACTTTTCTTCCGAAAAGATTTAGTCGGAATATTTACCGTTTTTTTGTTTCAAAGCGTATTTCTTATAGTTTTCTCGGTTGTATAAACATACATTTTTTTTCATGTTCTTCTGGGACTAAGTTTCTCAATAAGTCTTTTTTTCTCTCTCGTTTTTCCAGTAACTGCATTCTTCTCTGTAAATCATCTCGTATTTTCCAAAATAAGCAGAACAGGTAAATCTATTATCTGATTTGAATGTGAATTTTGCTATGGCATTTGTCAGCGCATCGGGAGTGTAAGAAACTGGAGAATTTTCCGTTTTCTTCTTAATTATTTTAATTTGATTTGTTCTTACTTCTGCTGTTGATGCTTATGTCTTTTCCATATTTAAAAAAAATAACTGTTTTTTTTTTCACAGCGAAGAAAAAATAAGACTAATGTGGTTCTAATTTCTCGTCATCATTGTTATTATGTGGGTTGAATCAAAAAGGTATTTTACATATTCCGTAGCCACTGGTATAACTCTATGATAACGGTTATAATATTATGCCTCGACTGAGTCTGACAGTAATACAACGAACACTCTATCAGAACTCTCTCGGAAATCTGTCTTTGAATTCTTTATTTAAGGCATTAAATATATTCTGTAAAAAGCGGTTTAATTTCTATTTTTGTCTTCAGAAATTGAATTAAATCAACTTTACAGTGTTAGCTGCTTGTGGTAAGTCAACCGGGATTCAGTCCATTTTTCAGTCTGTTTTTGAGAAATTTCTTGGAAATTATTTTTATTTATTTATTATTTTTTTTTTCGTCTTTTGGTCGTCTTTGATTTTTTTTTTTCGTCACTTAATTTGTGTAAATAATTTTGCTATTCAAGTGTATTTTTGACTAATGATAAATAGCATCACGGTTCAATTATTTCCATTAGTTTTGTCTTGTAGAAGATTTAAATTTCTGTCTTCGAGAGATTGAATTCTTAACGGTTTGGCAAGCGAACGCAAGCAACATAACTCGACTATATTCTGTAAAAAGCGGTTTAATTTCTATTTTTGTCTTCAGAAATTGAATTAAATCAACTTTACAGTGTTAGCTGCTTGTGGTAAGTCAACCGGGATTCAGTCCATTTTTCAGTCTGTTTTTGTGAAATTTCTTGGAAATTATTTTTATTTATTATTTTTTTTTTCGTCTTTTGGTCGTCTTTGTTTTTTTTTGTTTTTTTTCGTCACTTAATTTGTGTAAATAATTTTGCTATTCAAGGGTATTTTTGACTTTTACTAAGTTAAAACTTTGTAAACCTCAGTCACTTTTTCTTTGTTTCTTTTTTTTTTCTTCTTTTTTTTAATTGGAGTAGATAGTTTCTACTATCGCCCGGTCTCACACTCCACCCCCTTCTTTTGAATGAGTTTAGAGGTGATCACCTTGTTTCTTGTTTTGGAAGGGGTTCCCGGTTCATCCCGTTTCTCTGGTCTTGGTGTTAGTTCAGCTGGAAGCTCTTTGCAGTTACGTAGTATGATGGCAACGTCTTTACATTCTGAGGGTACCGGGTTGGCAGTTTCCTGGTTGCTGCTTCCGACTGGTAGTTAGGAGCCCGAACTCTTGCGTAGCGTCTTGAGAGAGGCTGCTCTGATCAACAGTTGAATAATACCAGGGTTCTTGTAGTGCCATATTGCGCATGGACGGGCGTCCCTGCATGAACGTTCGGTGGGCAACCCCGAGGCCACATTATGTTGTAGGCCGCGCCAGTTTCCATCCTTCACAAGTTGCAAATGATTGACCGACTGATTCTATTCTAAGACCACTCCTTAACTGAATTACTATGGAAAAAAGCAAACATAATAACAAAACTAAACCAGCTCATTTGAAAACGCCTAAACCTGTCTGCATCTCTTTCACTAACATACGCGGCATCCGCACCAACTTCCCCAGCGTAGATTCTTTCCTCCATAATAACTCACCTGATATATTAGCCCTATGTGAAACTAATCTTAACCCTTTTATCCCCTCATCTGAGTTCTGCGTTCCTGGCTACCTTCCCCTCTTCAGGAAGGACTCCAATGTTCATATGCATGGACTTGGTGTCTATGTCAGCGAACACCTTCCTTTAGCTAGGGTGTCATCTTTTGAATCCCCAGATCATTCTTCCATGTGCTTCCGCCTCTCACTTCTCAGCTCGATTAGCTATCTCTTCTTTCTCTACCGCTCTCCTTCCTGACTGTTCGTTACTTGACATCATTTCTGACAATATTGACAAAGCCATTTCTACCCATTCCTCTGCCCATGTATTCGTGTTTGGTGACTTTAACGCCCACCACACCAAGTGGCTGAAGAACGCTGTCACTGACGCTGCTGGTGTCCACAGCATGAACTTTTCAATCACCCAATCCCTTACGCAAGTAGTGGACTTCCCCACGCGTTTCTCCGACAACCCTAACGGAAGGGACTCACTTCTAGACCTCTGCTTCACTTCCATCCCAGACTCTTGCACTATCAGACAACTCTGCCCACTTGGAAACTCTGACCACACTGTAGTGTCCGTCAATATTTCACTCCACTCCCGCCCGACCCATGAAACACAGACAAGTAGAATATCCTACTGCTATCAAAGAGCAGACTGGGATTCGTTCCGAGACTTCCTCTGAGACATCCCTTCGAACAACGTCTTTAGTCTTCCCATCGAAGAATGTGCATCCGAGGTCTCCTCCTGGGTTAAGGCTGGCATCGATGCCTTCATCCCTGCTAGGAAATTCCAGCTTAAATCTCATTCGTCTCCATGGTTCTCACTCGCTTGCTCGGCTGCCATTGCCCACCGGAATCATTTCTTCCGACTCTATCGTAACTATGTGTCGGAACAAAACAGGCGCCTTTTCACTTCAGCTCGTAATAAGTGTAAAAGGATACTTAACGAAGCTAAGATGTTGTTTGCTGTCAGAATGAAGCAACGCATAGCATGCTCTAAATTCGGCTCTAAAGACTACTGGCGACTCTGTAAAAGAGTACTTAACAAGAGCAAGTCCACAATACCCCCGCTAATCAACAAATTTGAGGTCCTCACCTCCCCAGCAGATAAGGCTGAATGTTTTGCCCGCAGATTCTCGAACAATTCGAGTCTGGACTCATCTGGAGTTTTTACACCCGACTTCTCACCTAGAACCGAGGCACAACTGAATGATGTCCACATTACACCTTCGCTTGTCTCTAAGATAATCTTAAAACTTGACCCTCACAAAGCGAGCGGTGGTGACGGAATCCCAACCATAGTCTTAAAGAAATGTGCCCCTGAACTCTCCTCTATCCTTTCTAAGCTCTACAACCTCTGCCTATCTGATTCCTGCTTTCCTGCCTGTTGGAAATCTTCCTCTATAGTTCCTATATTTAAAAACACTGGAGAACCCTCTGACCCTGCAAATTACCGCCCTATCAGCCTTCTTCCGATCTTTGGCAAAGTGTTCGAAGCCATTATCAACGCCGAGGTGGTTCAGCATCTCACAGCACACAGGCTCCTCTCGGACAAGCAATATGGTTTCCACTTCACCAGGTCTACTGCTGATATGCTAACGACCATCACCGAATACATATACCAGGCACTCGACAGGAATGGCGAAGCTCGAACCGTTACATTGGATATATCTAAGGCGTTCGACAGAGTTTGACATGCTGGCCTTCTTTGTAAACTGCGGAGCTATGGTATAACTGGACATTTGTTTGAACTAATCCAGTCATTCCTCTCTAACCGCACAATGAAAGTGGTATTAAACGGACATGCCTCTCAGAACTACCATACAAACGCAGGTGTCCCCCAAGGCTCCATCTTAGGTCCTACACTCTTCCTGATATATATTAATGATCTCCCTGATTCCATAAGAACCCAAATAGGTTTGTACACCGATGACACCACAGTTTACTCTCGCCTCCAACAAAAATCTGGTGTAGGCGTCAAAGCTAAACTCGCAGCCGAGATTGAAAAAGACCTCCAATCCATATTGGACTGGGGTAAGAAATGGCTAGTAAATTTTAATGCTTCTAAAATGAAGCTACTGTCAATTAACCATCATCGACAATCTCACCTACCTCCTATTAGCATGGACCAGGCTTGCCTCCCAGAGAGTAAAACACTACGCCTCCTTGGTCTCACACTTTCAGCGGACCTCAAATGGAATGACTATATCGAATCCATTGCTAAATCCGCTGCTGTGAAAGTCGGTTCTCTGTGTAGGGCCCGGAAGTTTTTTCCGTCTAAATCTATCCTGCACATTTACAAATCTACCATCTGCCCGTGCATTGAATACTGCTGCCATATCTGGTCGGGTGCCCCTGCTGTTCTCCTCGGGCTTCTCGATAAGGTTCAGAGGAGGGTCTGTAATGTGATAGATACCGACTTGGCAGACCGCCTGCAGTCTCTCTCCCACCGGCGAGACGTGGCTTCCCTGTGTCTCTTCTATAAATACTTTCACGGCTTCTGCTCCGATGAACTTAGATCACTGGTGCCCCCTAAATACGAATTTGCACGAGATACTAGATTAGCAACTAGATCCCACCCTTTTACAGTGAAACCGATAAAATGCAGCCGTAACTTCTACTCCAACAGTTTCTTTCCTCGCACTTCCCGACTGTGGAATTCTCTTCCAAACGATTGCTTCCCCGACGGCTCCAATCTCCAGGAGTTTAAATGTAAGGTCAATACACACCTCCTAACACACTAACCTGCTCCCATTCTATCAAGCACTCTTCCCATCTGCCCAACCCTCATCCTCGCTATCCTTACTCATCTGTCACCTTTCTCCTGACATTCCCTATGTCTATCCACTCCTTCTCTTTACCTTCCCCTATGTAGCCCCATGCGCAATAGTGGCAGTGGAATGCCTTGCTTGGGGTGAGATGATTAAAAAAAAAAAAAAAATTTGCGCACGCACACACACACACATACACGTATATATATATTCTAATTTGGAAGCTCAACCAATTACGCCTTCTTGGTTTCAACCTTTCGGTATCTTCAGGCGTTTTATATTAACACATACATATATATATATATATATATATATGTGTGTGTGTGTGTGTGTGTGTGTGTGAATACTTATATTCTTGTAGAGAGAGAAAAAGAGAGAGTGAGTGAGAGTAACTTAGAGAAAGAGAAAAGGGTTTACATTGATCAGTGAGACTTTTGCTTAATATATGATTAATATAGAGAAGTTTGTCACTTAACCGAGCAGAGTCATGCCAACTTCAAAGTTTCGTGAAGGTATCATTATGATATAGTCACTTCTCAGGGTGTATTTTTCTGTCTGCTATTAATGCTTTAGCATGATATCAAGCACTTTACGACAAACTTATTGCCAAAATTATCGATTTTGGCACTAAGCATCATTACTACTTAACTATATATATATATATATATATATATATATATATATATATATATATATATTGTATGTTTTTGGTGGCAATCTCTCTTTTATGCAGGCTTCATAAAAAAATCAGATATTACGGTTAAGTTTCTTTATGTAATATTTCATGTGATCCCTTGATTTGTTTCTTTTGAGGACATAAATTACGTCTATACTTTTAGCCATTATCGGGAATTAATTATATTTTATGAGTAAAAGAATGTATGTAGAAATAGAATAAAATCCTACCTTGATAATGGCTAAAAGTATAGCCGAAAGCGCTCGGATAAACATTTGGACAATTTTTATATAATTTATGCCCTAAAAAGAAAAAATCTTAAGATCACATGAAAAATTCCATAACAATCTTAATCATATATCTTTCCTGTCATTTTTAATGAAACCTGCATGTATACATGTGTGTGTGTGTGTGTGTGTGTGAATATATGGACACTATCTCCTCGATCAGTCAGTCAGTTAAATGTCATACGTGAAACACGCTTGGGCGATCATGTCTCGAAAGAGACATGACTGACTTGGCAGAAAATTATGCCGCAGTAGGTTGCCATTGCTTTCTGCGGTAGATTGGTTGCCAGCCAGGGCTATAGAACCCAATCTGTCCTGTTATTTAACCCATAACTGGAAGGAAGAGACGGATTAATACCTTTCTTAAGGGTTTATGCGCGTAAATGAATGCAATGAATTCAACTGGAATTTGAACTCGGCTTCCCGATTTCTCGTTCTGAGCCGATATCCAGTGCACCACAACGCACATCCACACCACCCTCGATAGGTGATGGAAATTTGGTGGTAATGGTGATTGGGTTTTACTGAAATAAAGTTTTCTCTGATGAATTTATCAGTCTCTCAGTTTCCTTTGCCACCCCTGGGTGGACGAAAGAAGCCTGCCAGGAAATCACGTTTTAAATATCATTCTGTAACGTGCTGCAGCGGAAAAGACATTAAAATTGGTTTTCTTTTCCTTTTTTTTTTTTTTACATTCCTGTTTTCAGTTTTACTTCGTCCTCCACCCCCACCGCCTCTTCTGCATCGGCAGACAGTGACAAAGCTTTTTCTTTACACGCCTGTGAAGAGAAGAATGAATTACAAGTAATAAAAATAAAATAAGGAGAGTAATAGAAATCGACACTTTGCAGGTACTAATTTATGATTAAGCAGCAGGATACAGACCTAGAATCAGCTTCAGTGTTAATGTCCTTGTCAATGAAAATCATGCTAAATAAATTTAAAAAGACTCCTTTGAAATCTATCTTTCATCTCTCAACTATACATTAGTCTGGAACAAGAGCATCAAATTTGGGGCCTTATAAAAGCCACTACATTGTCGAATGATACTCCAAGATTCAGTCAGTTAAGTGCCACATGAGATACACACTTGGGCGGCATGTCTAGAAAGCGACATGACTAACTAAGCAGAAGATTTTCCCGCAGTAGGTTACCATTAATCTCTGCGGTAGACTGGTTGCCAACCAAGGCGATAGAATCTAGTCGCTCTTGCTACTTAACCCATAGCTAGAGGCAGAATCGATGGATTAATACCTTTCCCAAAGGTATTTGCGCGTAACTGAATGCAACGAATTCAACTGGAATTCGAACTCGGCTCTCCGGTATCTTGTATCCACTGCAAAAAAAAATATATTTACTAAATATATCTAATTGGTGGATGAATCAGTCGCGCTTATCAGTGAAGAAAGTGGAATTAGCAATCTGAGTTAAAATTCCGGAAGAAGTCGTTGGGTTTACCTTTGGCATAAATGCCCTTCGGAAATGTATAAAACCTTCTCTTCTGTTATCCACCTATAGGTTAAATACTCGGGCAACCAGACTGGCAACATGGTTTTACCCTTTTACAGTTAGATCAATCAAATGTAGGTGACAACTTTATTCCATTAGCTTCTTTTCTCGCGCTTTCCATCTGTGGAACTCCCTTCCATATACTTGTTTTCCTGACGGCTACAACCTCCAGAAATTTAAATGCACAGTCAATTCCCATCTCTTACCCACTTAACTCCAGCTCTTTCTACATCACCCCGTGTATCATGTTCTTTTCCTTTCTCTCTACCTTCGCAACTGTCTTCACACTTGTGTTCTCATCCTTCTCTTGCCTTTTCTCTTTCACCCTCTGTAGCTGGTTTGTCTTTGTTTTCACTCTCCTCCTATTTAAAACTTTAACTCTCTTATTTAGCCGTCTGCACATCAGTGACGGTACCGTTTTGCTTGGTGTGAAATGATTAAAAAAACAAAAACAGCAAAGCAAAGTGGTTATTCTAGATTTTTTTTTCGTAATTTCTCTTGGAGAAATAAACAACTCTGAATACACAACCGGTTGCTTCACGTCATTAAGCCTACTTCCTTCACTCTCCTCATGCCTAATACTTCAACTCACTTATGTAATTCACTGCACATCAGTGGCGGTACCGCCTTGTTTGGGGTGAAATGATTAAAAAAACAGCAGAGCAAAGTGATTACTCTATATTTTTTTTCGTAATTACACTTCCTTCACTCTTCTCCTGCCTAATACTTCAACTCTCTTATGTAAAGCCCTGCACATCAGTGGCGTTAACACCTTGCTTAGGGTGAAATTATTAAAAAAAAACAAACAAAAACAAAAAAAAACAGCAGAACAAAGTGATTACTCTAGATTGTTTTTTTCGTAACTACTCTTGGAGAAAACATCAACCCTGAATTCGCAACCGGTTGCTCGTTGGGCTAGCAACTCCACGCCATTAAACCAACTTTCTTCCTTGTTATAATAGAACATCCTATCAACCCCGGCAGTTGATTTGCCGAAGAGATTTAGAAGTATCGAGGTAGGGAAGTACTAGACGAGTCGACTTCCGCTCCCATTCGTCTTGACTTATCATTTTATGAACTCTCTCTTACTTGTACTTTTCTGTTATTTGTTTACCCCTTACGTGTTGTGTAACACTTTCCATTCTGAATTTACCTTGTTATTTATATCGTTCCCGTGATATAATATTCATAGACCACAGCAACACTTGCAGTGGTTCCCAAATAATTTTTCTATGGGCAGCATTTTCGGAATGAAATTTGCTCGTGACTCACCAAATGTTTTGATAAGAGAGAGTGGTTTAAAGGGAGATAACCCTGCATTCAAAACCAGAACATTATCACTGATAATTCTCTCCTTCAATTTGCGGACCCTAGTTACTATATTCTTTATACTTGTTATAATGCAAAAATGTCACAATGAGTCAATAATAATGACTATTTATACTGAGACCCATGCATGCAATTACAAGTAATCCATAATGATATTTTAAATTTTGAAATCATATTTATTTTTGGTATATGAATTTTTTGAAACTGTTCCTGAATCTTTGATTGTCTATCAATCTTTTCACTATCCTCTTCTGCCCAGCACCTTTCTAGAACCACTGGTCTAGAGTTACAACAGCCTGATGGCTGGTGCAGTGAGTGTCTGTATCGTGCCTGTGGTGCATATTATCATTTTTAATGCAATGGAAATTCTTGATGCAGTCGGTCATAGCTTTCAACACCAACATTCCCTTTAATATCTACAATTTGACATAGCTAGCATTGGTTTCTGGTTGCCAACTTCTCGGTTTGAATTTCAATATTTCCCTTTCATTAGATTCGTTGCCTTACCAGACCTAAAGGGACTTTTCTAACAATTTACCAATTAATAAAATAATGAGGAAAGACGGCCTAGAGAATTTAACAGTCAAAAGGCATACTGAAAGCATGTGAATCAAAAATCTTATACTCACTATTGTGAAGAAACAACAGAAAGATATACTTTAAATTTCTGTAACACATGATGAGGATAGAGAGTTTGTAAAATTTAACATTCATAGGGAAGTCAGATAGAAGAAAACAGCGAGTTTGCGTAAATAAATAGCAGAACAGGGACAATGAAGGATAGTACTGTGTTAAAATTTACTTCAAGCAAAAAAGCCATGAAGTTGTGGAGAGTAATAATTGCCCACGTATGAAGGAATGCAGATCTTCAAAGAAGAATAGACATCAAAGTCTTACTTCTAAAATCATCGAATGATCATGGTGTTTCTTGGGAATAACGACAAAGTCAGTCATAATGGTATTATAGTTTTGCTTGATAAACATTTAGTACAGTATTAGCATATCTAAAACGCAGCAGGTATCTTCGACCTAGTGAAAATAACAATCACTTACGTAACAATAGTCTGCAGGTGTAAATTGTAAACAGTTATACAATTAGAATGAGGACTTAATTAACCGGTAATTACTTTTGAAAAATTTAGGTGGAGTGTAAAGGTCCAGCAATCGTCCGGTTCCCATTCTTTTCTTTCCCCGTCTTCTGAACAGGAGGTAGATACGAATTTCGTTTGGGATTTGCTTCCAGATTTCTTCTCCTAATGTTTTCTCATTCGCTTTCACTCCCAGTAAATCTTTGCATTAGTGACCTTATCATCTTGTTTGGGTTTTGAAATTACTGAAATATATAGTCTGCAGGCGTAAATTATATATATATATATATATATATATATAAACGCTGCTTGCATGGGAATGTGTTTGTATGTATACGTGTAATATTTGGGCTTTGCGGCTATATGTTTGGTTGAAAACCAATGAGCATTTTTTGTTTAAGTTATTATTTTCTCCGTTACGAATCATTTTCTCTCTTCTGGAAAGAATTTGAACATAAATCGTCCAATGTCTCCTGGCTACTTTCGGCCTTCATAAGACATTATCAAAGAATTTTAGCTGGTTGATAAGTTTGGGTTTATACCTATGAACATGTGACAATCGAAAACCACAAAATAAGTACGATGTATTTCTTCTATTTTTTTTTTTGTAATTTATTTTTATATTTCTTTCTTTGCTAATATGATTTTTATTTCTGTTATCGACGGTGTAGCTTTCTTTCATTTTGTATCAATGTGGACTGATTTTCTTTCCTTCTTTTGTTATCCATTTCATTCTTTCCTCGATTTTATATTTTTATTTATTCTTTACGGTTCAGATTTCTTTTATCTTTTATCTTTTGTGGTACATTTTATACTTGTTTTCTTTGTTTTTTTTTCTTTTCCACTATTTACTGTGTTATAACTGTCTTTCTTTTTTTGCAAGTATTATTTTTTTATTCTTTTATTTCCTTCTATTTTTACTGTCAATTTCTTTTTCTTTTTGTTCATTCCATTCTTTCCTCATTTTTTTTCTTTATTGTTTACGGTTTACCTTTCTTTCATTTTTCTGTCAATATTTAACATTCTGTGTTTCTTTTTTTTTAATCTTTTTCTTTCTTTCGTTTTTTTTTTCTTATATTTGTTGTCCGTTTTTTATTACGAATTTCGTTTTATTTCTCATGTTTTCTTCATTTCCTTTGCTCATTTGTTCTTTAACATTCTTAATATTGTTTTTGCTTATATTCTTTCTTTCTATTTCCTTCTCTACTTTTTTTTACTTGTGTCTTTCTTTCAACTTTTTCCTAAATCATTCGTTATTTCATAATTTCTCTCCATCCGACGTGTTTCCCTTTCTCTTTCTTACCGTTTCTCACTTTCTATTAAATTTCTTTCTTTCCTTCTTTAAATCTCCTTCTTTCGTTCAAACAGTTTGAATACGTTTTCCTGTTTTCTTTTATTTCTTTTCTTTTACCCCGTTCATTCCTTTGTCCATTGTATCATTAAAAAAAAAAAAAGAAAAAAAAAAACTAAAAAATTCCTCACTATCTCCGCTCATCTGCTTCGTTCGTTTTTCTTTGTCTTCCTATATTATTCTGATATTTTGTTCTCTCTGTAAACTTCCCGTTCATCGTTAATTCTTAACTTTTAGCCCGACTCAAAATTTTCCCAATTTATTTGCAGTTTTATTCCTTCTTTCCTTTTTCAACAATTGTTAAAAGACAACAGATAAACTGCAAGAAAACCCAATGCATGCTCATCAGTAAAAAGGGCAGCCCAATATGCCAAATACAGGTCGAGGATACTAGAATCAAGCAGGTACAAAAATTTAAATACATGGAAAGTGTTATAACAGAAGACGGAAAGTGCGACACAGAGATCCGAAGGTGAATTAGCATGGCGAAAGAAGCACTCAAGAAAGTATTAAGAAACAGGAAAATTTCGTTAGAAACAAAGTAGAGAGTACTGAATTGCTATGTGATGTCAGTTTGTAATATGGCAGTGAATGCTGGACAATATCATCAAAGATGAAGGAAAAACTTGAAGCAACTGAAATGTGGTTCTACAGAAGGATGCTACGAATATCATGGATCGAGCATGTGAGCAATGATGATGTTTTGGAAATGATGGAAAGGAAAAGGAAATTAATACTGAGCATCAGGAAGACATAGCTGAAGTTCCTGGAACATGCAATGAGGAAAGAGGGCTTGGAGAACCTGATACTAACAGACCAGATAGAGGGGAAAAGAGACAGGAGAAAGCAGCGGATAACATATTTGAAGGACCTAATCAGGTGGATGATGGAACAAGGGCTGCTTGATGTAACAGGAGAAGGCGTGCTAAGAACCACCAGGGATAGGCAGACGTGGAAAGCCATGATCGCCTACGTCCTGAAGGGACGGGGCAGATAGTAGTAAAAAGAAGAAGAAGAAGAAGAAGAAGAATTTTCGCTTTCGTTTGTACCCCTTTAGTTTACATAACATCCTCTTTCACAGTGGAACTAACTTCATAGAATCACTTTGCGACCATCTTCGGGGACTTTTTTTTTTTTTAGAAATGTTTCACTCCAGGCAATGCAGTATTGCCACTAGTACCTAGGGGGTTATATTAGAGGAGAGCAAAGAGAAAGATGAACAGGTTACAGTGAGTGTCGGAGAAAGAATAAGAGAAGGATATAAATACTAGTGTGAAGAGTTACGCGAGAATAGAGCGAAAAGGGAGAAGAACAAGATATGGAGGTGTCGGGGAGTGGATGTGTGTCAAGGAGATAAGAGATGGCAATTGACGTTGCATTTAACGCCTTGAAGATTGTAGCTCTCGGAGAAGCAAGTATACGGAAGGGAGCTTCACAGGCGCAAAGTGCGAGAAAAGAATCTTATAGAGTAGAAGTCACAGCTAAATTTGACTAGCATTAGCCCATTAACATTAAAACTACCTTTATATATATATATATATATATATATATATATATATATAAGAGAAAGAGAGAATATATATTAAAAAATATATATTTTTTTATCCAGATAAAAATATTTCTTATTATAATTTTCATGTGCAAACACATAAAGCTCGCTAAAAATTTATTGTGATATTTCTTTCTCTCTCTCTCTCTCTCTCTCTCTCACACACACACACACACACACACACACACACACACACACACACACACACACGCACACACACACAAACCTTTTCTCCCTCCATATATATATATATATATATATATATATATATATATATATATATGTTTACTTAAAAACGACCGACAAGGAAGATCTTATTAATTTTTTATTTAATTTTTCCAGTATTAGTACATGTTTACTTTTTTTTTTTAATCATGTCACCCCTAGCAAGGCATTCCACTGCCACTATAGCGCAGGGGGTTACACAGGGCGATAGACGA
Organism: Ascarosepion bandense; assembly: GCA_037127315.1. Classification (NCBI taxonomy): domain Eukaryota; kingdom Metazoa; phylum Mollusca; class Cephalopoda; order Sepiida; family Sepiidae; genus Ascarosepion; species Ascarosepion bandense. The sequence continues at coordinate 2,284,350 of JBBBDQ010001395.1, read as the reverse complement.
GTTAGGATGCACATAGGGTGAGAGTTGGAGAGAATGGGATGGTTAGTTTGTTAGGAGGTGTCTATTGACCTTACATTTAAACTCCTGGAGGTTATAGGCGTCGGGGAAGCAAGCATGCTGAATGGAATTAAGATATCAAGTGAATTAGTTTGGAGGAATGATTCTACGCTAGAAAGGTTAGTGTGAATACCGCGAATGTTTTTGAATGTGACACAGAGAGGTTTGGGCGTTTTCCGAGTAGCTGGTTTGAGTTTGGTATTTTTTTTTTTTTTTTCATGGTGTTTTGGTTGAGGAGAGAGGTCTAGAGTAGAATCAATTGGTCACTATTTACAGCATGTGAGAAATGGAGACTGGCGCAGCCTGCAACATAATGTGGCCTCGGGGTTGCCCACTGGAGGTTCGTGAAGGGACGCTCGTCCATGCGCGATGTGGCACTACAGGAACCCCGATATTATTCAACTGTTGATCAGAGCAGCCTCTCAAGACGCTACGCATGAGTTTGGGCTCCTAACTACCAGTCGGAAGCAGTAACCATGAAACTGACAACCCGGTACCCTCAGAATAACTGCAAAGAGTTTCCAAATGAAATAACACTAAGACCGAAGGAGGAGGTAGAAAGACCGGGAACCCCTTCCTAAACAGGAAACAAGGTGATCACCTCTACTCCTGTTCAAAAGAAGTGGGTAGAGTGTGAAACCGGGCGATAGTAGGTACTATCTGCTCCAATTTAAAAAAAAAGTTGTGAGTTAACTTAGTTTTAACTTAGTTAAAGTCCAAAGAAATTTCTTTGCTAAAGCATTCGTTCAAATGACCAGAGAATTAAGCAAAAAATTATAATAAAAAAAAACATAAAATGAATGTAAAAGTAATCGATAATTTTCGACTTTTCTTTTAGCCTTTTCACAGACCATTTTCAAGAATGTTATTTTTCCGGTATAGTTATTATGTTCTCATATTTGAGTATAATGTAATTTTTTGTGTTTTATTGTTTTTAAAAAGAATAGTTCTTTAAGAATATCGCTTGAGGTGCGCGACTGTCTATTAATAAAGAACTTTAAAAAGTCCATTTGGACTTATAATGCAATGGAGATAATTGTTTGATATATAGTGCCTCTCTTAAACGAGGTGACTTCTATTCTATGATTTGAATAGTGTTTTAGTATTTTCAACCAAATTTTATCTTAAGGGTTCTTGTAAATTATGGGTTAATAATTTTTTTTTGCAATATATATATATATATATATATATATATATATATATATATATATATATACAGCCTTTGAGATTTGAAAAAGAAATCACTCGACCGGCGTTCGAGATCGAGGGAAAATTTACTCGCCCCAAAATCATTTTACTCGACTGACTTCATTTTCTTAATAGTCGACTTACGTAAACATAGTCTGAGTCACTGACAGAAAACAAAAAAAAAAATGAAATGTTAATTAAAATTTCCAACGTGTTAGAAACGATTTAAAAATTAAAAAAATAATAAAATTTGATCTTTCCTCTTAAAAATAGCATAAACATTTTGATGATAAAACTTTGTTTTTATTAAGTTTGAGCCCTTTTAACATCATGAATTGCTGTTTTTTTTTGTTTTTTTTGGCAATTGAATGGAGGTACTTAAATTCATAGTTTCTTTCTTCTGTTTGACTACACCCTCCATCTCATAGGTGATAAAAAATAACAGATCTGATTTTCTTAACGATTTTCTATTAAAAGTTTGATTACTTGTATAATTTGTTTTTTGGTGCGTGGTTGAAAGAAGTACGCGTATTTATTTTTTTTCTTTCAAATGTTTGTTTAGTAAAAACGAATATTTGAAAGAAAAAATACTTTTGTAAGCGGGGAGGAAATATAGGATATTTTTCCAAATGAGTTTCTAAAATCTGTGAGCGTTTTTAATCTGGGCAATTTTGGCTCCATTCTGAAAGCGTTAATTAAACAAATGTTTACACTGACCAGGACGATAAAAGCCAAGTGTTCAATAATGTCATTTCTATATATGAAGGGACACGTTTCGTTGTGAGATTTTTAATCGACCGCGGCGAGTAAGGCCCAGACCGTCTAAAAGAAAGAAGGGCGGCTCGATTGTGACGTGACGTCACAAAAGTAGTCCTACGTAGGTCTTCGGTTAGTAAAACCAGCAGTAATGAATCATTGTAAAACTAAAGAAAAAGTCTTAGAAATCTTTTTTAAATTGCGATTAAAAAAAGAAAACAAAAAGAAACAAGGTAAGATTGTATACTACTCAACTTTATTAATTAATATTTATTCTTCTTTAAATGATTAATAATAGTAATAAATTGTTGCTGAAAGCGGTGTTAAAGTAAATAAACAAAAGAAAACATCACATTACATTTCATTAAAATTTAAAAAATAAATTCGTTCATTATTTTAATTGTTTCAATTTTGAAAATATATATACATATATATTTTAGAATTTTAATCAGCATTGTTTTAATTTGAATGTTTTTTTATTTCGATTTTAACAATTATTCTATAAAATTACAATGTCGTAAGTGAGTATTAATCTTAGTCTTATACACTTACGGCAAGAACTGAATTATGAATTAGGGAACGAACAATAATTAGATGAACACACAAACAAATTACAAGTAAATGATTAAAAAATAAAACAACTGAATATAAGCAAGAAGCAAATTGGATACAAACAATATAGATTTAAAAAATGAACTACTTTATGGAAAATGTTTGAAAAATAGGTTACAGATACAAAAAATTTAAAAGACTAAAATTAAATTTTGTTTCAAATTTGAAAACAATTTTTTTATAAATTATAAAATCAACATTGTTTTAGCTTGCATGTTTTTATTTTAATTTTAACAATTATACTGTAATGTTACAATATTGTAATTATTAAATGATTGCTACTCAAATACGGCAACAACTGAATTATGAATAAGGGAACAAACAACATTTGAATAAACAGCAAACACATTACAAGTAAATGACGAATAAAATTATTGAATATAAGTAAGAAACAGATAACTTAGATGCAAACAATAATTGTTAATTTGACATTTCTTCCAGAAATGCTATTCCAAGATTCTAATCAGTCACAGAATTGGGAGAGAAATTAAAAATTTTCTTCATTTACTCTTAGTGGATTACAATACTTATTTCTTAACCGACAACCTTTTATGGTGTTTTTACATTCATTATATGGTGTTTTTACATTCTTTATATGGTGTTTTTACATTCATTATTGTCCACCAAATATAAATTATGTTTATATATTCCACAACTTCTGCAAAATTTTGCAAACTTTTCTGTTTTCCTAAGGTCAATAATCCCTGAATAGTGTACTCATTAAAAATTTGCAAAACTAAATTAACATTTTGCCTTTCAAGGTTAGTAGGAGGTCAATTTATAACAATATTTCAAAACTGACTGAAATTCAAGGGCATGAAGCTTCTGTGATGTACAAAATGGGGCTATTTGAATACTATCTGATTCATGATTTCCATTGTGACAAACTTTTGGGAACAGCATGCATTTACTTGCATCTTTTTGACCAATATGCATTTTCATATATGAACTTAGTCGAAAAGGAAAAAGAGAGGTCGAGACTTCATAAATGGGTGGGGATATACAATGGAACGCTTTAGGGGATTGCAAAAAAAAAAAGATATAGCTTTTTTTATTTATTGCATTATTATCTGTTATGATTGAAAATACTTGCTAGCCTATCTCCTCTAAACCAATTATTATACTTTTAACTATATCAAATAAATGCTCAGCTTTAACACATTTAGTTGTCATAACATGCACAACATCCTTATATTGTGAGAATACACTGCTAACCATAAAGGCAAATGCACTTGTTGCAGCTTCATTGCTGTTTTCAGATAATCAAAATAAGGCTTTAGATGAATTTCTTCCACAAGTAAAGATACTGTGGTGTCCTTCTGCGCTAGTAACTTAAATTTATTTTTAATATACATAAGAAAATTGTTATCATGTTGCTAATTCAAAGGATTCATATATGTTGTTAAGGTAAGTCTTTTAATGGTTGAATAGCTTGGTAAAATTATATTTTTGCTGTCTCTTAATAATCTGTACCCTTTAGGGGAGCAGTTATATAACAATGAAGAAAATATCATAATTTCTGTTGAATAATCAAGCTTATTCAGTGTCATTAAGTTTAGCTGCTCATATATAAATTTGATGGAACTAAAATATTTGTTTGATTCTTCTTGGATAAATACTAGAAATGACATTACCAATTTTAATATAAAAATCATATTTGGAGGTTTGGTTTGCTGTTGTTCTGTATCAATTTTCTTCATATTTTCAATCAGAACTTCAAGAGCATTTTGGTTGGTTACATTTTTAGGAACCTTATAGTCCCCTATTGTTTTAATTTCCACATCTCCACAAACACATCTACAGTAAAATCAGATTCAATTACAAGAGACAGATTGATTTTTTGATATGGAGATTTGATGATGATGCATATAATAAGTGTTCCTTGCTGCCTAACAACATTCCAGTAATTTCTATCAAGAAAATTTAATTTCCCTTCTACATCATCAATATTATGAAATTTCTTCTGTTTTTTTATATGCTAAGTTATCAGTAATACTTTTATTTAAAGCCCTTTTAATGGCAGAATTCTCCAGTTGAATTCTCCTAGCATCTGCTGACTCTCTAGAGCTGCTGAATGAAGATAAATATGAATGACAGTTTGGGAAAATTCTAGGGATAGCACCATCCTGAAGATATGGTTTTTGAAGTCCAACTGCAGTTTTGAGACCTGTTTTTTTTTTGTCAAACGCTGAGTCTTCTCTTCTTATGTCCTCCGGTCGAAAATGTAGTTCACATAGCTAAAAAAAAAATTAAAAACCAAACCTATTTTAAATTCTTGTGAAAATCTAAGAAAAAAAATCAGTCAGTAAAAATTTAAAATACGAAGCATTTTTCTTACAATTCTAGGAAAAGTGAAGTTGTCTAATATTTTTTAAGAAATATGATTTAATTTATTAATTCAACAAAATGATTATCAGTGAAGAAGCTAAGTACAAATTAAGAGAGAATTTTTAACAATTATACATTTTTATATCAAAATAAAAAATAACATTTTTTTATGAATAAAACAATTCTAAAAACATGCTGAACTATTAGAATTATATATGTCTATAAAAATATTCCTTTATAAATTTATATCGAAAATTTTTTATACGTTTTTTTTAATCAGGTTTCTAGCTTTTAAAAATATTTGCATTTTTTTTAATGTGTTGTGAATTACAAAAATGAAATTAATTTAAACCTTAAAGTTTCTTTTATTTACGAATAAAACAATTCTAAAGAAATGTTAGAATTATTAGAATTATATTTTATGTCAATAAAAATATTCCTTTATGAATTTATATAGAAAATTTCTTTAAAGTTTATTTTGTAAAAAACGTGATTTTTTTAGCTTATAAAAACAACGTGAGCAATAAAGTCAAGTCATGTTTCTCACTAGATTTATGTCATAACTTTGTGTTGTGAATTACAAAAATATGAAATTGATTTAATCATAAAAGTTCCAATTATATTTGCTTATTTTTAATACAAAAACTATACTCACTCTGCTGAATTTAGTAGGTAAACAATTGTCTCTTTTGATAGTACGAATCCATGAACTTTTGGACGGTTTTTATAATTTTCTTTGCAATTTGGTACAACACATTTGTAAGGCATTGTTTTGTTTATAAGTTAATGCAATATTTAAAAGAAAAAACAGACAATTTAAAAACACCGTGAAAAATCTAAATACACAAACGACTTGTTGAAAGTTACGACTTAAGTTGATGACGTCCCGAGTTCTTGACGTCACATGCAGCTGGCCTTTTCTTTTAGACGGTCTTGGTAAAGCAATAAACTTTATTCGCCCAATTAAGTTTTTAATCGACTGAGTGAATCGGGCGAGTGAAATCTTAAAGGCTATATATATATATATATATATATATATATATATATATATATATATATATATATTACATTTTAAGAAAAGAAGTTGGATCATATTTTACTAATAAAACGGAATACAGAAGTATTACAACGCTTAAAATATACTAGGTGCCGTTCGATCGACCCTTCTTCAGAACAAAAATCGTCGGTAGAAAATAAAACTGTGTAGTTAATAAGAAAAATATTTTTTTATTAGTGACCGAAGTTAAAATGTGAAATAAGGGGGAATGAACAAAATTACCTTGCGAAGGTTCAACTTTTCATTCTCCATATTGAAATTCGTGAACATATCATCACGATTACAACAAAGTCTAACTCGTAATTGAGCGATGCAAGTTTTCAGTCGAGATCACACTAAAAATTGGCACCAAAAGAAATGCCAATCTCAAGTTGAGGTCATTTTATGTTGTCAATAAGTCATACACGAACTTTTGAAATGATCTGCGATATTTGTGTAAACAAGTTTTGTTAATTCAACCGACAATGTCTGTCCATTAAATTTTCTATTGTATCTTTCGAATTTTTGATGTTGCCCATTGGAAGTAAAATTGTACGCAACTATGAATCTACCACACTGACAACACCAAGCCCTTGTAAAGACTGAGATGAACAAAAATGCTTGAACGGAAGCAGAACAAAGCACGAACTTCGGGTAGCCTATCCCAAATTTTTCTCTCAGTCTTCAAAAATTAGAAAAAAAGTACAATATAAATAATTAAACTGACAAACTTTGTTAGTAGAAATAAAAAAAAAACTTGTTTGGCAAAATTCTTGCTAACTTGCGTATACACACACACACACATATATGTGTGTGTGTGTGTGTGTGTAATTAAATAAATTGCAAACATTGTGTCAGCTTATTTTTAATAAAATCCGTTCATACACACGGATAATCTTTCGCGTATTATAATTGAAATATATAAGACATGAGCTGTAACGTCGACAGATGATTGTATTATTCATTTCTCGGTGTCCCTAAGTACTTTCAATCTTCTTCCGAGATCATCTTCATGGGTGTGAGTTGTGCTAACAAAAAATATCCGCAAAACTGTATTGCGAAAAATTACTGTAAATTTTCTTCTTGCTTCAAACATAACGGTTGACAAATTGCTTAGCGTTCATTAGAACATGAAAATTATCCAAAAAGAACGCTAATCAATTTGTCAACTGTATGTTTGATACAAGAAGAAAAGCTACAGTAATTTTTAGCAAACATGTATCACGTATTGCACTTAACTGACTGACTGGCTGAACTATATATACGCGTGTTCAACTTGCTACCTCTGTTTAAACTTTTCTTTAACAGTTAAACCAGACCAATTGTTATTAATTTCAGTGTGTGAGAAAAAAAGATTAGGGATATCAACTCAAACACATTTACCAACTAAAATGACGCTAATAATAATAATGAAATAATTGAAATGACATATATATATATATATATATATATATATATATATATATATATTGATTGTTTAATACTTAGCTTTTGGTCCTAATGATGTTAGATCAGTACATATTTGTATTAAAAAGTGTTCTATACAATTATATTGTAGAACTTTTGAATGTTTTACAGTTTTAAACGAGTTATTTTGCTACCTTGGTTTCTACCATGAGTAGTGTCTTCACTATTAAAAATTTATTTAAAGTTATTAAAAATCGCCTGAAGACACCACTCATGGTAGAAACCAAGGTAATAACTCGTTTAAAAATTATATATATAATATGAATATGTTATAATATCACTACAAAAGTAGCCATTTTGTTTCGTACCATCACTTGATAAGCCACAGATACTGTCGAAACAAAATGGCTACTTTGTAGTGATATTATAATATATATATGTTATAAATTCTAAATAAATATTATTCTCACTACTTTGTATTGAGCACATTTTTAAGAACAGTGTTTCTTTGGATATGGAATTTTATTCCATCCATACCTACCCAAACTTGTATATATATATATACAGTTAATCACCTTAACCGTTATATTTAGCGGTTATTCGTATTTAATTAGACGCTCCGCTTATTTATTAAACGGTAAAATACCTTTCGATTCAAGTGATAAAATCAGTTGGATTAATAAAAAACAAAAACGAATCACTTTTTTAATTGTTGATTTGTTTATCTTTGTATCCGAAACTGAGCAGATAAAAAAATTCTTAAGAAGTTTATGGCGAGGAGAATTTCGCTTAAAGCCTGGCCTGACCGACTAAGTTTTCTATAAGTTAGCACGTCTCTTCTAACAACGGTTCTTTCTGCTCAGATGAGAGCTCATATTTTTCTTTAAGATTTCTCCAGTATTGAGGCCGGTAGACGAAAATAAATAAATAAACTGTCTAATTAAAATAACATTTAAATTATAGAATATTTTGAATTAATAACTAAAAAAATATTCTTTACTTCTTTTATTAAATGTTCTTCTGGGAAAGAAACTGAAAACGCTTTAATAAAAGTGAAACATGCTGGATTGAGATACGTTTCCTGTTTATTCTATCACACACAAACACATACACACACAAACAAATATATATATATATTTATATATATATATATATATATATATGTGTGTGTGTGTGTGTGTGTGTGTGTGTGTGTGTGTGATAGAATAAATAGGAAACGTATCTCAATCTTACTTTATATATATATATATATATATATATAAAATAAAACAATTTTTTTATAAATTCCTCTGTAAATAGAATGTAATATTTGCATCGAGCCCTCCATCTTGATCAATTTTAAATTAATGAAATTAGTATAAATGGGGTTGGGTATTTTGGGGTTACCTATCTGATCATCCTTTTGGATTTAAAATATATATATATATATATATATATATATATATTGGGGTACATTCTTATTGTTCTAAATAATAGGGATCTTCAGTTACAAAATGGTTTAATCAAAGAAAATAAAAACATTACTGCGAAAGAAATATGAAATACCGGCGAGACACAGGGAACTCGAAATATCTTGACATCTGAAACAATTGATCAATCTTATGTGTGTGCATATTTGTGCGTGACGGGGAGGTTGGCATGACCCTGCCTTAGCCTTCCTATATACCTTAAAATGTAGGTGTTTTTCGAATGTCAGAAGGCGTTTATTGTTACGCGTGTGTGGGCCTTTCAAGCCTTTACCCTCGTCTCCCAATATCACAGTTACAGATAAATTGGTAAGAAAGAACCTATCATTTTGAATACAGTAAGCGAGAAAATATTGCATAGAATACAGATCATTGTTGTCCTAAGGATAGCTGGCTCTGGGGCAGTGAAATGTCGGGAAGGGGGAGACGATTGATCAGCGTAAGGACGTTTTTCTTATTTTCTTTTTCTTTTCTTTTCTTTTTTTTTTTTTTCAAAACGAGGCTTGTCCTGTTGTGGCGTCAAAAAAGAGGGATTACTTTTCTGTTTATTCATGAGATGGTCTCTATCAAATTGCGTCTGTTTGTTGACACAAACTGCAAGACGCTAATGTGCAAGTAAATATCTTTTATATAGTGTGATGTATGTTACGTGTAAACAATAAGTGAACTATTGTTGATATCCTTATTTCTATCTTTCTCTACATATTTTATTTTTCTCTCATTCTTTCTCTCTCTCTCTCTCTCTCTCTCTCTCTCTCTCTCTCTCTTCATATATATATATATATAGTGGGGTGGTCAAATGTACTCGACCTGTCCAACTTCTTAGAATCAACATTATTCTGAAGTTTTGTTCACTGAAATGTCGCTTTTGGAAAATGAGTTGGGTTATTATTGCACTTTCTTTCTTTCTTTCTTTCTTTCTTTCTTTCTTTCTTTCTTTCTTTCTTTCATTCTCTCTCTCCCCCTCTCTCTCTCTCTCTATATATATATATATATATATATATATTATAAAATATAGTTTTAAGATAAGGTATATTTATGTGCAAAAGTGCCTGATATAAGTGCCTATATATAGAGCTTTACATAAAAGTAGATACTAACGTCAAAAACTAGTGGAAAGACTTTCATCTATCTATCTATCTATCTATCTATCTATCTATCTATCTATCTATCTATCTAAGGCTTTTCATTTAAACCTATCTATCTATCTATCTATCTATCTATCTTGATGCATGAAACATATATATATATATATATATATATATATATATGTGTGTGTGTGTGTGTATGTGTGTGTGCGCGTGTGTGTGTGTGTGTGTGTGTGTGTGTGTGTGTGTGTGTGTGTGTGTGGCTGTGGGGGGTGTAAGTGTGTGTGGGTGTTTCTACTTTGCCAATTTCGTCTTCGATGCTTGGGTCATGTACATCGAATAAAAGGCCATATGCCAAAAGACATCATGTATGGTGAACTGGCCACGTTTAAAGACTATTGAAATTCAAACACATTAAATGTGGTCGATGACAACTGACAGCAGACGATCGCTTCCGCTGCCGCCATTCTGTTCAAAGAGAAGTTACAATGGCCAGTAAATGCGAAAACTAACTGTTCGAGTTCAGAGGTCAACGATAAACGTAGATAGGACAATCACACAGTCCGTGCAAAGGTTCCTCTGCTAAATCACACACGCGCACGAACACAGACACATGCACACACACACATATGTGGGTTTGTGTATAAATCCTTCTACTCGGGTATTTTCGTCAAACTTCAAAATTCGCAATGTCGGGATACGATACAATAATATAAAGTAGAGTTGCGGACTTTTCGTAATTCGACCAGGAAAGAATAAAATTCAGTAGGAAAAGACAAAGTAATATGAACAGATAGCAATAATTTTACATAGCTACCTCCACTCATTTTCGATAACTAACTATTAAACTGAATTTTTAAAATAAAAATATGTTTACTTGAGATTTTATTTAAATGTTAATTGAGAGCTAAACGATTACATTTACTATTTACAGGAATCAAAATACTCTGGTGTATTTCAAACAGAAATTATATTCATTGGAATCGAAAATTTTGAGGTTTTTTTTTAATTTTGAATTTGTTTAGCCATTTTTGAGCGATCGACACATTTGCAAACAAAAGTTAAATCGCAGGTTTAAAGATTTACAAAAATAAAATATACATCTGCGACACATTATTTTTGGGAAATTAGAAAATTTAATGTTAAATTAATCTGATTTACACACATATTACTTATTTATAGCATGAAATTTAAAATAAAACTATATCTTAATCACAGAGTTGAACTTTTTGACCTGTCCGCCGTATTTGAAATGTGTTGACAGCTCGTCAGATGCGAGATAATACAAGTGTCTGGTGATCCCAAGTGACATAATTGTACAATTTTTTTCTGTTAAGGGGAAGAAATCCAGAAACATATAACCTTTTTAATGTATACATAGAAATTACCATATAAAAAAAACTTCCAATATGAAAAAAAAAAGAAAATTATTTTAAAATTGCGATGGTTAGATGATTTGTATTAAACTTTTCAATTTTCGTTTAGTAAATATAGACTTTACTTTATAACCTACTAACCTAATGTCTACAAGTCTTGGAAATATTTTCAAAATATTTCTGAAACTTTATAAATTATTATAATTAATAAAACAAACACTAAAAGCAATTCTTTTAAAATTTCATTGTTACTCGAAAAAAAATTCTTCAAAATTTTCTTATAATATCTGAAATTCATATGATTTATTAAAACAATCAAAAGCTTACCTAATTAAATAATATCATAGTTTTATTGCATTTTTTATTTTACTATTCGGAGCACATTTTCAGTAAAAGGAGCTAAATGGTTTAAAAATATTACATGATTTACATTTCCCAATGAGTCCTGCGTTTAACTAATAAAACCAATTTTGCTAACAGAATTTAGTTTCTCAAAATTTCATGAATTTATGTGGAGGGGTAGTAACAGATGTAAAAAAATATTTTTACCAATATTTTTTGTAAATAATTTTTCAAAAATAAGTTAATTCATTTGTGAATAACTCCTGAAATATTCATTAAAATCCGACGATTATTTGATTTTGGCAAAATTTATCAAATTAATGTATTTGTCAGAGAGAAAAATGAGTTATGTAATATTATGTTTTCCATTGTAAACTCTTGTAACGATTTGACTCCCCGCTATCTATAATCAAAACAAGATATTTTACTAAAATTTCGAATGCGTTAAAAAGGATTTTAAAATTAAAAAAAAATAATTAAAAATTACTTTGGTCTTTTCTCTTAATAATAACATAAATATTTTGATGAAAAAAGTGTTCTTATTAAATGTCTTTTTTCTTCATACTTTACTGTTTTTCCGGGATTTAGTGGAAGTACCTAATTTTATATTACAAGAAAAATACAAGAAGTCTGGTGAATGCCTTGAATAAGTAATATCCATTTTCTGGGTTGTTTGTAAAATTTATGGATAGAATATAAACTGTATTGCATATGTGTGTTTTGGCAGAGTCAGTATGTATAGATAAGCAGAATTTAATTCTTACTCTGGATAGTGGCGCAGTAGTCTGTGGGGGTCTCTTTGTAGTTTAGTCAATAGCGTTGCTTTTGTGTGTGAACATGAATGGGGTCTTGAATATCAGCAATTAGAGTTAAGTGGACCTTGGTGGCATTTGTGAGTCTTTTTTTAGGGACAGATTTTGTGATATATATACATATATATATATATATATATATATATGTGTGTGTGTGTGTGTGTGTGTGTGTGTGTGTGTGTGTGTGTGTGTTTGATGTATGCACGAAACGAATTAAGAAGAGATCGAACCGAGAGATCGGACGGAGACTTTTGAAAAAAAAACATGCAGAAAGGAGATTGCCAAAGTCCGCACGTGACTAACTGCCTAAGTGTGACTCCGATTTCAGCATTGAGTCAAACTTAATAAACTTGCCAAAATCAATTAGATAGACTTCTTTAGATACAAAGGCCAACCCTTGCACGTTTTTCCGAGTGTTGCGTCTGTTTTGGGGTCAGTTTGAATTGACAACCCTGCATATAAACCGCTACTAATGAAACTACTGTATACTATTCTCGAGATAAACAGTGATATTTTTTCTTTATTTTACAATTTTATTACTGTGCGTCTTCGATCTATTCAAGCCAGCCCGAGGCGGGGATACTATCGATGAATCGGGTTTTGGCTTGCCTGCGATTAAACTAGGTCAGTAGTCGAAGAGACCAATTCATCGATCAACCGCAGGACTAAATGTTTCGGACGACTGATAAGAGAAGAAAGCTGTATGTGTTTCTCATGAACGGCTGATAAAGTAGGCATCATATGGATCTGAATAGTTTGAACATAATTTTTCTTTTACGCTGACATTTCTTATAAATATATATGTGCAGGTGTAAAGGTCTTTTAGTAGGCATATATTTTTATTGTTTCCGTGTAGATGTAAAGGTTAATGATGACATTCTGTGTTTCAATTGTGTACAAACATTGTTGTGGGTAAAATGTTCATGCTGTCATCACAGTATTGACTAGGTAGCACTAATGATGTTCCGAAAACCATTTCAGCTGATGTACAACCCAAGTCCTTTTTTAATTTTTTTTTTATTAATGAAATTACCAACTGTGTATTTTCTAACCAATCAGTTCTGTTTTGTTTCATCACTAAAACTGACTTTAACTGTCTTTGTAAACGTTCTACCACCCACTTTGAACAAGAATGATAGGCTGTAGTTTTTTTATGCGTAGAGTTTCGGGTGAGTGATTAAACTCTCTAAATAATGTAGACTGAAAGTGAGCTCCTCTGTCTGTTGTGAGTAATGACGATACGAAAAATATTGCAAATCAGTAAGGATAGCAAGCTATTATTGTGGCTGTGATATCTTTGATTGCTACTGCAGCATACCAGCGGGTAAACCTATCTATTATATTTAGCATATATGTATATCCTCAAGAACAAGTTAAGGGTCCTACAATATTAACATGTACTCAGGTGAATCTTGGATCAGGCGTGTTGAATGTGTCTGCAGGTTATTTTGGTGTGCTTCTTTGTCTTGTCTGGAATAATTAACAATTTTTTCCAATTTCTTATATCGGTTGACATGTCTGGCCATGCCAAACGTTTAGTAACTAACTTCACAGCTGCACGTTTTCCTGGGTGAGACAATTTATGGAAGTGCTGGAAGACTTGCTGTCTCAAATTTGGTGGTATGTCAGGCCGTGTTGAGTTTGTGAAATTTTGCAATAAAATGCTGTCTTACTAAATGAAACAGGTAGTTCAACAAATGTTAGTGGTGTGTTTGTTCTATATTTTATAGTGAAGTGTTTATGGTTTGTTCTATAGCAATTAATTCAAAGTTCAGAGAACTAGAATCTACAGAAGAATTTGTGTCACATGGCAGTGCAACTGCCACTATATTTTCTTGACCTGTCACATATCTGACGTCAGAAAAGAATTGGTAAATATAATACAGGTGTCTGATTTCTTGTGGATTAAACTTTCGCCGTATACCCAGGTGTATGGTCACTGCTTTGTCGACAAATGTATCAATATTTGTACCATTATCAGCTTGCAGTGTGTAAAGTCTAGATTTTGAGTTTCGTTTTGGATCCAGTGGTAAAACACTCACTTCAGCAGCGGTGTCTATAAAAAATATATCCGTGATTTCTATCCAGGATATGAAACAGACGAACTTTCTGAAAGAGTTCAGCAACGTTTTCTCTACTGGCTGAAATTTTAGTTTTCCGACGCTGTGTTTACAAAGGCACAAGATTTCAAACAGTCTCTTGTCTCTGTACCAAATTTACAATGGTCGTAGCATATGTCGAATTTCCGTCTTGCTCTATCATTACTGAAAATTCTACTTTTACTTCTTCATCTGCACTTAGGTCTTCTCGTTTTACGAGTAGTTCATTGTCGTTGTTGTGGTTGGTTCAAAAGGGACTGTATCTTGCAACCACTGCTTTGCAGTTTCTCAAATTGCTTGTTTTGTTGTTGGTACGCAGGTTGTGATGTCAATGCGTTCACCTCCGCGTCTCTGAAACACACATGGATTCGGTCAAGAGACACCACTAGTATCTCTAGTTTACTTTCTTCTGCTGTGGATGCTAATTTTTTTGTCATTTCATTGGGTAGTGTGTTCAAATAAATTTTCTTGGAATATTTACTGTCAAGACATCGGTTTTTGTCTTTTTTTTTTATAATCGTATCGCCCCAAGCAAGGCATTATATTGCCACTGTTGTGCAGAGGGTTACATAGGAGGAAAGTTAGGAGAAGGAGTGACAGAATAAAGTGGGTGTCAGGAAGCGGGTAGAAGAGGGATGAGTATACTGCAGAATTGAGATGAGAGCATGTGAGAGAGGATGCAAGTTAGTGAGATAGGAGATAACTAGTGACATTGTATTTAAATTCTTGGGGACTGTAGCTGTCGGGGAAGCAAGTAAGGGGAAGGGAATTACACAGGCGAGAAGTGCGAGAAAAGATGCTGATGGAGTAGAATTTGCGTTTACATCTTATTCGTTTCACAGTAAAAGGGTGGGACCTATTTGGTAATCTTGTGGCAAGAGTAAATTCGTATATAGGGGGCACTAGTGAGCTAAGTTCTTCAGAGGTAGAATCACCGACTGACGCCAATTCGGTCGAGTTTCAATCCTGGGTAAAAATCCATCGGCTGTCTAACTGTACTGATGAACTGTGATACAGCGAAACAGATCTGTCTGCGGATGACTATTTACGCTCTTACATCCTGATTGAGCACTCTGGAAGAATAGCAGACTTTGAAAAACAGTAGCTACTCTAGCATATACGCATCATTCAGCAATGGATTAGAACACTCTCAGCTATTGGGCGTGTATCATAATAATATACACGCTAAAAAGTCTGCTTCCTTCTACCGAATGCCCATAGCTCAGAGGTATAATCGCTGACTGACGCCAATTCGGTCGGGTTTCAATCCTGGATAAAAAGCAATCGACTGTCTAATCGTACTGAGGAGCTGCGTATATATATATATATATATATATATATATATATATATATATATATATACTGCCATTCCCACGGAAATGCCGCCAAGTTTAAGCAATACACGCATATACATTTTTATAATCGTTTCACCCCGAGCAAGGCATTTCACTACCACTATTGCGCAGGGGGTTACATAGAGAGGAAAGTGGTGAGAAATGATGGTTAGCTATAGGTAATGTCAGAAGGAGGGTGATGTCAGTTTTATGCCATGAAGTTTATTTTATAAATTATAAATTAATTTATAGCCAAGTTTCTCAAGCATTCGGAGATTATTTCTATTTATGCGATAAATAGAGCATGTGAATTTTAACTTATATCTTTTATTCAAAACATTTACAAAAACATATTAGAGGTGTGAAATGTTGTTAAGTCGTGTGGTACATATCATTTCTTAAGGAAACAGATACTGATTATTATTTTTTAAATGTTTCCCATACGAATATTGTTATGAGTTGTATGAAAGAAATAAACTCAAAAGGAAGGACAATGAATTTTGAAGCCATTTTAGATGATTCGTACGCAACGTTGAAAACTTACAAAATAATTACGGGGCAATAATAAATAAATAAATTTAAAACTGTAGAAATGCAGAATTACGAGTTTTGTATTTTTCAATGTGCCCACGTCATTACCGAATGTGACACAGATCCAGTTTAAAGTGGCACTAATTCTGGGAATTATATTTTGAATGCAAAAAGAAATTTTGTTGTAGATGTCTCGAAATGAACGAATGGTCAGACATGTGTAATGAAAGATGTTCTGTTAATGAAGTTGTTGTATATCCAACACACACACACATATATATATATATATATATATATATATATATATATATATATATTTGTCGGAGATGCATTCTCTTAAGGGACATTGGAATTTATATATAATGTTCGTTTTACGTAATACATAAGTTAATGGGGAGGAGCTATTACGAATAATTAAATCATTAGTATTGTATTTTTGTAATATATTATTAATTTAATTTTTATTAGGATCCATGGGAGAGATGTTAGTAGGAATGAGTTTCTTTTAATGTTTTTTTTTTCATCCTGTTTGTAGTTATCGTGTATATGGTTGCAATAGAAGAGTTGATATATTTAAGGTCTTTTGTGGAAGTCCCATAACCTACTTGATGTGTGTTGAAGTTTTTGATATATCGTTTTATTTGCTCATCTACAAATCCGTGAGTATAAATGGATTTTATTAAAAATAAGAAGACATAATATTTGCAATTAATTTAATCTGACATGTCTAAAAGAGAATTTGATGCCTAATACACAAATCTTAATATATAAATATGTGTGTGTGTGCATGTGTGTATTTAGATGTGTGTGGGCGTGTGTGCGTATTTCTCTGTAGTAGATCGTATACTGAAGTGTGCGTATAAAAATAAAAAATCCACGAATGCTAAATACATGATTTTTTTTCTTTGTGCTTTTCGTGTGATCAGAGTGATAACTCAAAAATCTTGACAATAACTGTGGCAATAAAAAGTAATCGTGTTCAACAAAAAACAATGGACTTTGGACAAATTTGTAAGAATTTTAATCCGGATAAAAAATATATGTTAGAAATTAGAAAGGCAATAGAAAAAGTTTAACTGACTTTTTGGGTGTTATTTCTTGTAAAAAGCGACATGAAATCTGAGGGCATCAACACAGAGCCATAGAAAACACGTGGCAGTTAACCGGTCCAAGTTGAGAGAAACACTGGCAAAAAACTCAAACCAAAGGAAGAGCAGTTGACACAAGCCGCCATAGAGAGGCGGGTTCGCAGAAGGCAAAGTGACAGCTCCGACAGAGCAGAAACATAACATAAATGCAGCCTCTGCAACAGGGACTATCAATCCCGCATCGGCTTCTACAGTCACAGACGCCGATGCTCCAGTCAAGCAAACAGCTAGGATGCGACCCATGGTCAACCCTGACCGACTGAGGCCTAAGTGAATAAGAGATATGAAAATAGTCAGAATCTAAAAATTAGAGTCATGTTCTTTAAAAGTGTCGGTAGATCGAGACTTAGATATAGAGGTTAGACATAGCGCTGAATCCGTTCAGAAATAGCTAAACTAATTTCTCAAATCAATGGTTAAAATGAATTTGAGTGAGTGAAGCCTATCGGTCTTAGTGGATCATACTTCTAAATTTTTGGACTGGCGCGACAGAATGACGAACAAAGAACTGTACCAATTAACAGAAACCACATCACTTGGCGACATGAAACTAAATTCGATATCATATGTAACTAGAATAGAAAATAATGGTATAATCAGTATGTTGAGATTTGAGACAACTTTAAATAAGGAAGTAAGTCCTCATGAGTACTGGAAAGAGCGATAACAGTTACTGAACTTCAGAAACTTATTCTATAATTTTCAACCGATAGCAGTACCGGCTGTTCGGTCAATGAATCTCGAATATTTCTTTCAAATACACACACACACACACACACACACACACACACACACATATATATATATATATATATATATATATATATATATAGTCATCCGCGGACAGATCTGTTTTACAGCTTATCAGTACTGTTAGACATCCGATTTCTTCTAGCCAGGATTGAATTGACATCAGTCGGCAATTTTACATCTGAGCTATGAGCGCTCGGTAGAGGAAGGCGGTCTTTAGCGAGTTATATACAATATAAACACACACCAGTAGCTGAGAGTGTTCAAATTCGTTAATGAATGAACGATATCTATATATATATAATTAAATTGTTCGGAGTGTTGTCCTTATCTTTATTGTCATTATTACGACGTTTTGGACGTTGTACGCTTCAGCCTTCCTCAGGCCTTCATTACGATAACTGGATATGTTATTATTTCATGTGCGATACCAATTCTGGTAGCCATGAAGTTATCTTCCGTTAAATTAACTCATTAAGTTGTTTGTTCACCAGTACTGTAACCTGGTAATGAACTCACATTTTTTGGATCAAGTTATAAGAATCCACGTCAATATCCCCTTGGTCATGTGTGTATATATATATATATATATATATATATATTTCTACATACATATATATATGTGTGTATGTATGTGTTTATGTGTGTGTATGTGTATATATCAAATGAAAATGGATTAGTATCACTGAAAACACACACACACACACACACACACACACACACATATATATATATATATATATATATATTGTCAGTGATACTAATCCATTTTCACGTATGTTGGTTTACTGATTACTTAATCCCGTAGGTGGAACTCGTTAAACAATTCTCTTCGACAACGAGAAAGATGTACACAAAGTCCGACCTTCTAACCTAACATCTTAAATTTTATTTTCGTCTTGTGTGTTTGCTTTCGGTTTGTACATTTCTACTTTCAAAAGATAAAGTAAAATTAATCATGTGTCACAGGAACTGGTTTTGTTGAAAAGCGACATTTACTATTCCCTATCAACCGACCAAGACATCTTACTTCAGACGAACTTGGAAAAATAGCTGACACTTGACGTTTCTTTAAGGCTTCAAATAAAAGAAATGAAATGATCTCTGAAAATTTAGTCAACCATTTTATGAAGAAACTCATCCGAGCATTTCAGTAAAAAATAAAAAATAAATGAAATAAAATAATAAAAAAAGTAATTTATTATATACATTATTTACATTCAGTCTAATGTCATCATCTCTGTTGTCATTATTACAACATTTAGGTCGTTGTGCCCCTGGGGTTCATAAACAAATGGTTTCTAGTATCTATAGATTCAAGTCTCAGGCAAGAACTTATTGCAATACCAAGGTAGGCTAATATTAGTGGATCTGGGCAGTTTATATTTTTGCTGAAACTTATGCATTTTATAGCCAATATTTAATTGATTTTGTATCGTATATGTCATTTCATGATGTAAATATTTGCATATAATTCTTCTTCTAGTGGTTTCAAGTGCCCATAAACCCCGAATAGTTATAATTCAGCTACTCATGTCCGTTGTGTTCTCCGGGATTTTTCTGAAGTGTCTGACTGCAATCTTTATTTATTCTACGTATGTAGACTATTTTATAATCATATCGCCCCAAACAAGGCAGTTTCTTGCCACTGGTGCACAGGGATTTACATAGGAGGAAAGTTATGAGAAAGAGTGACAGGTTATAGCGGGTATCAGGAAGTAGTTAAGAGAAAGATGAGAATATTGATGAGAGTGGCCGGAGAAAGGAGTACATGAGAAAGGATGCAAGTCAGTGATATAAGAGTAGACTATTTTTACATTTAAATTTTTGGAGATTGTAGCTGTCGGGGAAGCAAGTAAACAGAAGGGAATTCCACAAGAGGGCAGTGCGGGAAAAGAAGCTTCTAGGGTAGAATTTGCGTTTACATTTTATTGATTTCACAGTAAAAGGGTGGGACCTAATTGCTAATCTTGTGGCTCGAATAAAATCACACTTAGGGGGCACCAAAGAGCTAAGTTCATTGGAGCAGAAGCCGTGAAAGTATTTGTAGAAGACACACAGGAAAGTCACATTGCGCCGGTGAGAAAGTGACTGTATCTGAGCTGTTAAGTCGGGATCAATTACATTACCGATTCTTCGTTGGATTCTGTCAAGGAGCCCTGGGTGGATAGCAGGGGCCCCCGACCAGATATGGCAGTAGTATTCAATGCACCGGCGGATGGCAGATTTATATATGTTCAAGATTGTTTCAGAGGGGAAAAACTTCCTGGCCCTACACAAAGAACCGACCTTCTTAGCAACGGATTTAGCTATGAATTCGATATAGTCATTCCACTTGAGGTCTGTTGTTAGAGTTAACCCAAGGAGGCGCAATGTTTTACTTTCAGAGAAACTAACCAGATTCATGCTAATGGTGGGTAGAGGTAGGAGCGATTGTCTGTGATGATTAATAGATAGTAGTTTCGTTTTGAAAGCATGAAAATTCACGTGAGAATTCTTACCCTAGTCCACCACAGCTTAGAGGTCCATTTCAAGCTCAGCAGCGAGGTTTGCTTTGTCAGCCTCGGCCGAATTTTGATCGAGGCGAGAGTAAACCGTAGTGTCGTCAGCTAATATGCCTTCTTGGGATCTTATTACATCGCGGAGATCGTTAATGAAGATCAGGAAAAGCGTAGGACCCAGAATATAGCCTTGAGGGACACTCGCGTTTGTATGATAATATTAGGAGGTATGTTCGTTCAATACTACCTTCATTGTGGGCTTTGAAAGAAATGACTGGATTAGGTCAAGCAATTGTCCAGTTATACCATAGCTCCACAGCTTGCGTAGAAGGTCAGCATGCCAGACTGTCAAAAGCTTTGGAGAAATTGTCAAACTTTTCCCGCTGTCTATATTTAGGGATTTCTCATCTCGATTTTATTTAGCACTGCTCAGTTACATTGTTCAGTTACTGTTATTGCAGTGAGAAAATACTATCTGGCACTTGAGATACTGGAACCAACATACGATTCATTAATAAAGTGTTTCAACCGAAATCTGTTACAAGAGAAAAGACTAAATTATCCGTGCGACCATAAGAACAGAATGTAGAACAAAGCCGAGTTAAAAGTGAGGTACGCTACAGATTTATTTTTTCCCTTGACTGAGAGAATGCTACCAAAGCTTGAGATTTCTAGGTCACAATAAAAAAAAGGCATTCAGAAATTCACACCCACATTTTGAAGGCAGGATGAACAGCAATAAGTAACCTATATAAAAAGCTTGTGTAAATGGATCTCAGAACAGGAAATGGAAGTAATGGTAAAGGCTGGGAAGCTGGGGAGAGTCATGAACACACACCTTCTGAAAGAAGACGGAATAAAGAAACAAAAGAAGAAAAATCGTTTAAAGCCGACTACATCTCCATTACAATTATATCTAGTTTATTACTTTGTTTTTTGTTTCTCTTAATCGTTGTTGATTTTACTTTAGATTTCATTTTTACTGGGCGGAAGGATGTATAAAACGCTCATGATAAAAAAAAAATTAAAAAATAGATCAAATGGATAGGATAACTCCAGAACAAATAAAACTTTGTCAGACTTCGATAAATAGTATAAATCAAAATTGCTAACATCGAATGCCAACCGGGGCACGATTTCAACGAACTCATTTAGCATGGAACGTTCTGATGAATTCGATTACAATCAGTTCTTTATTACCAGCTTAGCCTAGGTTGCCTCGTTGGCAGAGCTTAAAATACGCCGACTGCATACCGTGCAGATAGGTAAGACGCTGCTCACCAAATATGAAGTCACCTTCCAAGTAGACACGTGTATACCCTTTAAAAATACAACCAATGTTTGCCTTTGATTCAACCGCAAACCATACCTATACCTACTTTATGACTTAACAGTAAACTCTACCTATATCTTCTTTTGATTCAAGTGAGAAAAAAAAAAATAAAACGGATCTCTATCTACTCAAATGTAAACCGGACCTATGCCTATTTTATGACTCAACAGTAAACCCCTCCTATAGCTACTTTTGATTTAAGTGTAAAAGAACGAATCAGTATCTACTCAAATGTTAACTGAACTTGTCTACCCATCTATTCGTTCATTTTGATTGTCATCCTAGAGAACATATTTTTCTTACATAATCCAATCGACTTGAAGATTAATCTAATGGCGGCACAGCGTTAGGCATAAAGACTTAGTGATATCGTCAGTTAAATCGCTACTGACTACCCCACAATTGTATCCATGTTTCTGTATGAATTTTGGGGACAAGTAGTTATCATTATTTATATTATCTGTATTTGAAATATTGTCTTTGTCTTTGTTGTTATAACAACATTTCGTCCGTTTTGCTCTCTGGTCTCCATCGGGACTATATCAGTCAGGGTACGGATATCGTGGACTGAGCATACAAGCAACGACGAGGTGTTAGAAAGAATGGCAACAAAAAGGAAATTGATGCTGAGCATCAGGAAGAGACAACTGAAGTTCCTGGGACATGCAATGAGGAAGGAGAGCCTGGAGAACCTGATACTGACTGGACAGATAGAAGGAAGGAGAGACAGAGGAAGGCAGCGGATAACATATTTGCAGGGACTGATCAGGTGGAAGACGGAACGGGGGTTGCCAGGAGCAACAGGAGCAAACATACTAAGAGCGACAAGGAATAGGGAGACGTGGAGAGCCATGATCGCCTACGTCCTGAATGGGACATAGAAGAAGAAGAAGAACCTACAGGGTATTCTGAATTGAACGTATTATTTAGTCTATGTGGGTAAACTTTTCTTTTTGTACTTCCCATGTCTGAAGATATCTTGCCTAATTCTTATTTTTAGTACTGCTTAGTTATTCTTTGCCTGTTTCCACTGATTCTAAATATGCACTGCTAAGCTCAGAGATTGAACCCAGAAGTCCATGAGACATGGCTCTGTTTGATGTTGTTTGTTATGTAGTATACATTTCTAATCATTTTAACAAAGGAGTCCAGAAAAGGATCATTTTTGTTATGCAAAAATAATAGCCGAAAACACTTCAGCACGATGATACTTTTGGTTTTCATTCAATTCGTGTTTTACTCATTTGTCCAACTTAAACTTTGCAAGTTTGTCCAAATTCTCAAAAACTGATCCATACTTGCAGTTACATCTTTTGCAAGTTCTTGAACAGTGATTCGAAAAATTGCCTTCAATCTTCTACGTGCCGTGTTTTTCAGGGCGTTGGTGATCATGGCTCTCCATAATATTCTGTCTTCTGTAAAACTTAGCAAAATTTATCTTTTCGTTATATCTTCTAAGCCTTTCTACGCCACCCATTAACGCAAGCTCCTTAGGTAGGTAAAGCTTTGTTTACCCCTGCCACTTCAGTGCTCTCAAAGTGTCCTGTGAGTATCAAATTTTCTAAGTCCTCTTTCCTCATTATCTGCTCCATAAATTTCAACTGCCTGTTTTGGGTTAAAGTATGAGTCTTTTTTGTTTCCATTTTCTCTAAAATTCACATGTTCGGTCAATGCTATTATCAGTATCCTTCTGTAGATCCACATTTCTGCTGCTTCAAGTATCTTATTCATATTTGAGGAAATTGTTCAGCTTTCACTGCTATATAGAGACACTGATATTACATAACAGTTCAGTACTCTTTCCTTTGTTTTCAACGAATTATTTCTGTTTCTTCATACTTTGCTTAAACTTTGGAAATCATTTTTCGCTGTCCCATTGGATATCAGTGTTGCACATTGCGACATTTGTTAAAACCCTTCGTAGTTAAATTGTTGTACTTGTTTTATTTTCATATCTCCAATTCGTTATTTTTTGTATTGCGCAGTTCCTTTCATTAACAGCCATGAATTCCGTCGTCTTGCAAATGATGTTTTGTCCTTTTTTCTAGCTTTTTCTTACTACCTTCTGTAGGAGTTCTTGCAGTTTAATTTCTGTGTCTACTGCCGTACCTGTGTCATCTGCATAGCTGATGCCGTTAAGATTGTGGCCGACGTCGTGCTGAATTCAGCCTTAAAGATAAAAAGGACGTGAACAGCATTCGAGATGAGAAATTGAGTCTTTTTGATTGTCTTTTAACAATTAATTGCCTACAATAATGTTTACAATTTCTTATCTTCAATTGAAAGATAATGTCCACGGCCTTTATTATCATTAAGGCTGGTTTCACCACGACGAAATTTCTGAAACCAACATTGCACTGTGCATCGATCAACAGATTGTTCTCCCCAAACTTTATTAAGCATTAAAGATAAGATTATATTCCTAAAACTAAATTTAACAAAATTCTTTTTTTATAACGTTAAGGGGTATGATAAAATATGTATGAAATAAATAAAAAAAATCATTTGGACAAAAAGTTTATAAAATATTATTTAAACAGTATATGATTGTTTTGTGTGCATGATTTGTTGCATATAAAAATGTCAAGTAAAAATATTAGAATATAAAATGACAAAACCAGCATCATTTTCTAAATAACTATTAACTTATAGAATCAAAGTGTAAATTAACATTTCTCATGCAAGTATCTTAAACTAGAAATTTAAGAAATTGTGAAAAAAATAACAAAGATTTTTCTTCTATGTGCAGTGTCCCTTCAGGACGTGTGCCATCATATTTTTCAGCACCTCCCAATTACTTCTACCTCTTAGCAATGTTTCAGTTTATTATTATCTCTAATCCTTGTCCTGTCAACGATTTACACAAACAACTTCATTAAGTACATTATTCGCTGCTTGACTTTGTTCTTTTTACCTTCAGTATGTCCATTGAGTTTTAAATTTTCTAAGGCCTCTTTCCTCATTATGAGCCTTAGATATTTCAAGTGCTTCTTTCTGATTTAAATATAAGTTTCCTTTACTTAAAAAAAAATCTCGTTGCTGACATGTTTTGTCATTGCTATTCTCAGTACCTGTATTTCTGTTGCCTCAAGTCTTTTCTTTATTTGTGAGGAGCTTCTCCAGCTTATACTGCCATATATGAGCAGCGATATTACATAAAATCTAATAACCCTTTCTTTATTTTTAATGACACTTTCTTGTTTCTTAATACTTTGCTTAACATTTGGTAGATATCTTTCTCTATTATAACGCGTCTTCAGATTTCGGTATCGCATTTTTTATACTCTGCTATTTTACTGATATTTAAATTGTTGTCAGTCAGTCAACTACCATACGTGATACTCGCTTGGGACATGTCTCTTAATCTGTGACTGACTAGGTAGAAGATTTTCACGCAGTTGGTTGTTATTTCTTGCTATGTTAGACTGGTTGCCAGCCAAGATTATATAACCCAATCTGTCTTGTTATTTAACCCATAACTGGATGGAAGAGGCCTATTAATACCTTTCCCAAGTTTGTGCGTAAATGAATGCAACGAATTCAACTGGAATTCGAACTCGGCTCTCCGATTTCTCATTCCGAATCGATATTCATTGCACCACAAGGCACAGCTAAATTGTTGTACTTGTTTGGTTTTGATGCCTCCAATTCGTAGATCATGACTTGGGCTGTTACTTTTAATGACAACCGTACATTCAATTGATGTATAGTCCTTTCTTCTGTGGGAGTGCCTGTAGTTTACTTTCCATGACTATTTAAAAAAAAAAATCAAAATCAGGGCAAATGTCTTTATGATTGCCACAAAAGTGATCTGAAAAAATTTAAAGATTAGTAAGAAAAGTGAACTGAACACCTGCAAGAACATTTTTGATGACGTTGCAAATGTAAGAAAATACATTAAAGAAAGCAAATAAGCAATTGCCTTTTAGTAAAGAAAGAAAATATTGGTTGAATTAGTTAATGGAAATCTATTCCTAAACAGTAATGAATACAGAAATATGTTGGTTGAATCTGATGGCAGGACAAGAAGTTGGGGCATTCACTAAAATAATCAGCTCACACCATTTAGTATAAAACAGAAGAGAAATGCAGTATATTTTTTTTACTTTTTCTGACTGTTTTTCACTGGTACCATCAATATTGTTGTCTCGTATAGGATTATATTAATTTTAGTAAAATTTTACATTTAGCACAAACAATATTAAACTATGTCCGTCTACGCTAGAGTGAATTTTTAGCTGATTATACTTGTTAGGTGATACTTGAACGTTTCTTTTACAATATATGCTCCAAATTTAAGGCCCTGTAAAAGACCGTGCTAACCTTGAAAGCTTGAGAAATATTAACGAAAACGATATTTATGGAAACAAATGACGTCATTTATTTACTTATATAGTGATTTTAATGATGAATGAAATTGCTGAACAGAGTGTATTATAAATTCTTCAACTCTGCATCTAGAAGTGAAAATTGATATTCTCAAAAAAAAAAAAGACCTCGAACACCATTTTCTGATATTAGAAATTTATATTTTATCAGTTTGAATTTTCATCTGCTTTCTTATTTTTTTTTTCATAGCGATTTTATTGAAGATGAAACTATCTAGCAAAGGGCGAGTATACATTATTTTCTCACCATTTCGTGGTTCACCTTTCGCGGTCTCGCTCTATCGCGGGCTTTTAAAAAATATAAATATAATTTAATATCGCGGAAATAACGAAAAACATATCGAAAAATCTGCGGAAAGTCGAAAATCATAAAAATTCGTTATTTTAATGTATTTAATATTAAACAAAATACTTTCTCATCAGAAAAAGTAAAAACAGTTTGTAAAAGAAAAACATAAAATGCATAAATTATAAAGCATATTGCACCATTTTACAAAAATAAAAACAACATACACACTGTGGCTGGCGAACACAATGGGTCTCGTCTTCTTGCGTGGTCTTCCCCTGCGAGGAATCGTACACAACTCGATGGAATGTTTAATTGTTTAAGAATCTTACTAAATTTTATGTAGCGAAAGAAGTTTTTGTAAATTCTATGCTTTTTCACACTTCTCAAATAAGTAAGGTTACGTAACTTACGTTTTTTTAACAAAACAGTACTTTACAAGTGTGCACGGTCATGTGCAACAACTACTAATGTACTGTAAACTGATATTTTACAATATATTTTCATAAATACGAAAGTCTTTATGCATAAAATACTATACACGAGCAAAGTGTGAGGAAGGGTAATGCAGATAAAGGTTAGGTTAATATTAATATGTGGGTTTATATAGGCTTAAAATATACCTAAATAATAAAATAAATACTGTGTCAGTACTTCGCGGTTTGGGGCTTTTCGCGAGTCGGGTGAGGGTCTCGGAACACATTAACGTCAAAAAGCTAGGGAACACTGTGTAACATTTAAATCAATGTTCTAAGGCAGTAGCACTCAAAAGCGCGATTGTCTGAAGTGAGCAGCGAATTGTTGTCACGGTATTTATATGAGTAAAGAATACGGCAGGGAAAGCTTTACCTGACGATCCGTTTAGGTGAAACCTAGGTAGGTCTGTCTGGCTCACTAGGTATTATTTACTTATTCTGCTCCACTTAAGTATTGAGCACTTTTTGTTAGTTGATTACTCATTTTGGGGTTTTTTCTCTGGCCTACATGCTGACTCGGTCCGAACTCTTTTGACTGATGTTCATCTACTTAGCTCTTTCTTTTTTAAAAACCATTTTTCCCTTCTTCGTAGATTCGTAGAAGGTTTTTCGACACGAGTATAGTTATAATCTCTTTATATATATATATATATATATATATATATATATATATATATATATCATGTAGAAATGACCATACAACTGATTTGAACATCAAAATTTATTTTATTTCATAATTGGCTCTGTAATTTAAATATTAATTACATTGAGCCCTCCTCTTGTATCATTTGTTAATAATGTAATTAATATTAATTAAGATCGATTCTTTGGGATTTACCTTCCTGCTTTTCCTTTTGGATTAAAGTTTTATATTTGAAAAAAGTATATATATATATATATGTGTGTGTGTGTGTGTGTGTGTGTGTGTGTGTGTGTGTGTGTGTGTGTGTGTGCGTGTGTAATTATTAATGGTACAGCGTTAGTATTTGAATGAATGAATAAGTATGAAATTTTTATCCAAAATTAGCAAAAAAACCTTTATAAGTTTTATTGCAATTTTCTATATCTTATTTATGTGAATTAGGTTTCTCAATCCTAAATAATATCAAAAATAAGACAACGCTTGACTGAAGAAGAAATCAAGTTCTACTTATTGCACATTCGAGTAAATATTGAAGAAATCTCGAAAAACACCAGATTTGACAGTAAATATGCTGGATATATGTCCATATTTATGCGTGTGTTTTAAAAAAATTATTGTTTTATTTCACATTTACATACATACCCTTTGAAAAATTTGCTAAGTATACCGTGATACTTAGGTGTGCCGTTTTTTATAAGTTTCGAAGATATGAACCATAACGTGTATTATATAAATATATATATGTATATAAGTGTGTGTGTGTATTAGTCATCCACATACAAGCCTGTTTCGCTGTATCTCAGCTCATCAGTGTGATTAGACACATCCATTTGCTTCTGTCCGGGATCGAAACTCGCCCGATTTGATGACAGTCGGAGTAGCTACCCCTAAAGTCATAGACGCATGGAATATATCCGATAAACTACATCCGGCAGCAAAGCCTCACATCAGAAGATAGGATGTTCTGAGAAGAGTAAGACCACCTTTTATTTGTTGTTGTTCCTAGGTTCACCTTGACCCGGGTTTGTAGCACCTAGTAGGGTCCCAGCTCTGGGTAATACCAAACAAACACCAAAACACTGGAAAAGTATAAAAATACATTTTATAGTAAAAAAAAAATAGTATTTTATAGTAATATTAGCAAAAATATATTTTTTTTATGAAAAATGATAAAGATATTTTATCGCAAAATGAAAATCAATGCATTTTATAGTAAAATTGAAGATATGGCATAAATTGTTAAAATAAAATAAAAAACTAACAATTTATGGTTATTCTCATTTCAAGAGAAACAATTTTTCTCTCCTCTTTTCATTAACTAAGATTATTTGCTAAAAATAATATGCAGCTAAGGAATTATAATTTAATCATGAAATAATATCATTCTCTTGAATTAATCATGAAATTTGAATTTTTCACACTTAAATTAAGTAACCTATAGGTGTTGATATGTCACTAAATAAACAACCAAACCAGAGCAAATCTCTTTCCCTCTTTCTCCCCCTCTCTCTCTTTCTCTTTATGCGCTATTTTTCCAAAACATATGCGATTATGACTCTCCATAGCTTTATTTCTTCTGTTGCTTTAATTCTTGATTCTTTATCACCCACACATTATTTTTGTTGTGTTGCCCTTATTCTGTTAGCAATTTACTTTCAAGTTGGTTACACACTGCTTTCTCTGGCTTTCACTAGACCTTGTGAGTGTTAATTTTTCCAAGCCTGATTTTTTCATTATGTGTCCCAATAATTCTAAACTTTTTCTGATTGTTAGCAGAAGCGTCTTTTTAGTTCCTATTCTCTTTAACATTTCTACGTTACACACGTTTTGCTCATGGTATTCATCGTCTGAATTGATAAAAGCATATCTCTATTGTTTAAAATCTTCTTCATCTGTAAGGAAATTGCCAAATATTTAATGAAACACGATATTAGTTATGATATATTAATCCATTGCTCTTTATTTATTTCTATGGTCATATTCAACTTATAATTCTTAGTTTCTGCAAGGCATCTTTTTCTATGCGCCTTCGGACTTACCTTATATATATATATATATATATACCAATCACTCAGTTAAGTGCCATGCGATTTAGAAGAAAACAAAAGGTAGATACAGTAATAATTTGACTGTCTCACACTGTTTTAGATTCTCAATGGTTCTTTCAATATTGCGGCCTCGCGCCTGACCAGAATCAGTTTAGTAAAATTTTACATTTAGCACAAATAATATTAACCTATGTCCGTCTATCTTAGCGATCATGTCTTGAAAGAGACATGACTGATTGTGCAGATCTTTTTCCCGCAGTAGACTGCCATTACTTTCTGTGGTAGGCTGTTTGCCAACGAATGCTACAAAACTAAACTTGTCCTGCTATTTAACCAATAGCTGGAGGGAGAAGAGGCGAATTAATACCTTTCTCAAGGCTATTTGCGCGTAAGTGAATGCAACGTATTCAACTGGAATACGAACTCGGCTCTCCGATTTCTCTTTCTGAGCCGATATTCACTACACCACAAAGCACTTCCAACCGAAATAAACAGTCAAGTTAGAGCGTTAATGTGTGGGCGTAAGAGATGGCATGAAGTGCAGTTTCAAAGTTTATGTAAGAAATATAAACGCTAACCCTAGACTCGTAGAAGTTTAAATTGTAGTGATCGGGAGTGGGGGAGTAAAAAATCCTTCCGGTAGTCTGTTCTACTGAGCAACAGTTCTTGAGAAGAATATGTCCAAGTTTAGCTGACTTCTTCGTATTGGAATACCAAAGGAATTATGATGATTCATCCTGATGTACATAGTATGGTAGATCCCAGCTCTAAAGGTCGAGACAGGTGTAATCAACGAAAGTAGCTCCTGTGACACTATCTTTCGCTGGTATATTTTTTTTGTTTGGTTTAATATAACGGAGAGAGAGGAATTAGTATTAGTGGTATCATTAGTTGTGCTTTATTGTAAATAGCGATGTGAGTTTATGTAAAAATAACTATTTTAATGCTATCATATACTTGTAAAATCCGGGGAATATAAAAATTATCTATTTTAATACTATAATACACTTGTAAAATCCGGGGAATAGATGAATTAGTTGACAATTTGAAAGAGAGAGAAGGAAATATAGTTTTCTTTCTTTTTCATTATAGTTTCTTTCATTTTCATATACGATACGGGTTATTTTGCGCTAGGTGGAAATTTGACAAAATGGTCGCAGTCATAATAAAATGTCAGGATCTACTCGATGAGGTCAAGTAAGGTTAGATCCCTCAACAGATGTTCCTGAGAATTGTGGGAATTGAAAAATCTAAAAATGATGTAATCGAAAGACAGAAGACAGAAAGACATTACGTCATGTGAGCTGTTGATATTTCATTCCTCGAGGCACGCCTCCACGCAAATCGTGTGGATTGGTCAAAAGCTTTGAGTTGGACAAATCCCCTGAGAGGATTGGGGATGGTTATAAAAATCTGGACTTGGCGAGAAAGATCAGTAGCTGTGAGTAGCTGTGAGTTGCTGTTAGCAGGAGTTGTTGGCTGGAGAATAGTTTTTGTGAGTAGAAATGTTACGAGCGGGAAAAAGGGTTCCCAACTGGGGGAGCTATGACCCACGGCCGGTCGCCTACCATAGAACTTGTAGCTAACGAGTTAATGTCGAATGAAGCCTGCCGCCGATTAACTTAAAGAATTAATTTTGAATAATGAACCTTCTATAGGAATCCCGAAAGAACGTTATAGTTTTGTTTTTTTTTAATCATGGGAAAATCGAAATTCCTCGTTCGCTCTACTTCGGTAAATTCCATTAAACTCTGATAAGAACCCCAAATGCCTTTGTTATTTTAGAAGTTGCACAGAGTATTGACAGCCCTGATTATAGAGAATATGCGAAAAAACTTTAATGAAAATTTAATGAATACGTGAAAAGACTTTAGTGAAAATTTGAAGATCTCTGTTTACTTTAACGAGACTTAGAAAATACATTTTTATTTGAGGATTGAAAGCTCTGATATTTTTTAAACTCTCTCTCTCTCTCTCTCTCTCTCCGTTGCAAATTGGCATTCCGACAACTGAATTATCATCCTGACAACTGTATTATCTGCTCCTGTGACTAATAATTGTTTTTTTTAATAAAGACATTCTTCGTAGCTCTCCAGGCGTGTTCGACCTTATTCATATATATATATATATATATATATATATATATATATATATATATATATATATATATTTGATGCAGTGTTTATTTTTAACTACAAATGTACACAGGTGTCCGATCTGGTTCTGGTGGAAAGGCGTCTACTGAAATTGCATAACGCGAATTTCTGATATAAATTCACAACGTGGGCAGTGGTCCATTGTTGCAATAGACGTCTTGAAAACCAGCTTTTGTGACGAGATCATCATCACCAGCAACAGCGACCGAACCCACGGCGGAAATACAACCGGTGCCGTCACGACCGTCGACAAGAACAAGCATCACTAGCCAGCGAGCCCGGGCAAAAAAGTGTCACATCCTAGAACACTTGCCATAGAATTACCGATAAAACAACGAGAGGCTGGCGGCGTTTCGTCTGTCGGAAAGGATTTTGTTCTCGTCCATGAGGCTATGTAGACGCTTTTGAAAACTATCAAGACAGACAAGTAAGACCATTTTTGGCCGGAGCTATGTCTTTTAAATATATCATTTCTCAATTTTCAAAATAGTTTCTAGAAATTTAATAAAATTTCCACACCAATTTAATTTAACTGTTCCAACTGTTATGTTGATTTTTCAAACAGTATAACTGTTAAACTGTATAACTATTTATTGTAATTTGCCTACAATGAACCATGACTCAAATAGAAATAAAATTAGTGAGGATAGAATAGCTACCATCCTAAAGAAAGCGTATTCTTCTGGTTCGTCACTTCTTTTATGTGCCGTATTTTTTCGGATTCCAGTTGAATTCCTTACATTCATTTTACGCACAAATACCCTTGGCAAAAGTATTAATCCATCTCTTCCCTCCAAGTATGGGTTAAATAAGACAGATAGAGTTCTATGTCCTTGGCTGGCAACTATTCCTAAATTGTTTTTCCTTGAGACTTGAATAAAAAACAATACTGATAATACAATGAGCAATAACACATAAGGATACTGAGAATACAATGATCAATGTCACATAAGGATACTGAGAATACACACACACACACACACACACACACACACACACACACACATATATATATATATGCGTACATATATATATATTGAGAGTTCAAAATCAAGCAATGTATATTTTGACAGCAATCTCTTTTTGATGCAGGCTTCATTAAAATGACAGACAAGGTTTTATAGACCTGTTTCTATGTAATTTTTTATGTGATCTAGTGATTTCTTACATTTGAAAGAAATAGAAATCAATAGAAACGTAGCGGGATAATCCTCTGCTGAGTCAGTCTTTCGAAACATGATCACTCAAAGCGTGTATCACGCATGGCACTGATTAATTCTTTCGGAACCTGGCCGATTATATATGCAGCTTTCATTAAAAATGAATGTATATATATATACTTATATGGAGAATTCAATATCAAGCAATAGAACAATGAATATTCGATATAATAAAATATTTCTCTTTACTTATCTGAATTCGGAGTTGCATGGATACCATTTTATGTCCAATTTTTGCAGGAATTCACTCAGTAATCTGTCGAAAATTGTGCATAAAATGTTATCCTCGAAAATAAGGAGTAAAATTGTGTAGAGATTCTAAACTTTGGGGAGATGCCTCACTCTTAGTACGACCTTGCTGTGAAATATTGTTCAACAATCTTGTCTTACAGACCAGAATTTTTCATTAAATTCAGTACTTGCTGAGTGCCCCAAGCTAGTAGCCGGCCATATGGCTGAAGGAGGAAAAATATTACTTATTTGTCATTACTATCAAAGACTGCTATTCAAGTTTTAGTAAAAGTGGAGGTTTCGAAAGCTGATTTTCTTGGGAGGCACTCCTGCCCAAAGATTTCCCTCTTTCATTACTTTTCATTTCGTCTTAGGCTACAAAAAATCTAAACTTTGCTAACTTAATTAAGAATGTAATAATTTTTTTCTGTCACATAATTGTTTGTATATTTTACTGTTTAAAATAATTAACTAAAGTAACAACTATTATGGGATGGAGTTAATATACTTTTAGCGTAATAGGAGGAGGTGTAATTTTATATATAGCATATATAAAATCAATTAATAAGATAATGTAAAAACGGTTAGTGATCCCATTTTTTAACTATTAATTGTACGTTCGAATCTCAGGGTTTGCCAGGTTTTGTGCTAAATTTAGTAAATAACGATTGTAACGTCATGGCATAAAGGTAAGTAAGCAGAACTTTTCCAATCTTTTCACTGTTTTCTTATTTTTTATTTATTTTTTTTTCAATTGGAGTAGATAGACTAAACTATCGCCCGGTTCACACTCCACACTTCACACTCCATGTCTATTGAATGGGTGTAGAGGCTCATACCTTGTCCCCTGTTTATGATGTGGTGTCCGACTTTCTTTTTTCCAATCTTTTCACTGTTTTCTTTTCACTTTTTATTTTTTTTCAATTTGAGTAGATAGACTAAACTATCGCCCGGTTGTAGCCCCCTGCACATCAGTAGCGTTACCGCCTTGCTCGGGGTGATATGATTAAAAAAACAAAAAACAACAATGAGCAATGAA
The DNA here is from genome assembly GCA_037127315.1 of Ascarosepion bandense. Taxonomy (NCBI): domain Eukaryota; kingdom Metazoa; phylum Mollusca; class Cephalopoda; order Sepiida; family Sepiidae; genus Ascarosepion; species Ascarosepion bandense. The sequence goes on along the minus strand of JBBBDQ010001395.1, from coordinate 2,249,699 downwards.
ACATAAGGATACTGAGAATACAATGAGCAATGACACATAACCATACTGAGAATACAATGAGAAATGACACATAAGCATACTGGGAATACAATGAGCAATAGCACATAATGATACTGAGAATACAATGAGCAATGCCACAAGGATACTGAGAATACAATGAGAAATGACACATAAGGATACCGAGAATACAGTGAGCAATGACACATATTTAGTAAAAAAGGAAAAACCTATCTCAAAATATTGGGTAAGTTGCCGGCGGGACAGTGGTTAAAACAGCTAAAAATAGAAATATTACTTACAATTACATATGACAGTAAATTGTGGAGATCCATTATCAACCAAGTTCTGAAGTGACACGGCGTATAAGAGTAGAAGAAATGGTAATTATCTTAGCTATTATGGCGCTCATAGATGCGAGATTCTCTGGAAATAACACATCCTATGTTAACTTTGTACCTTTTGCTATTTTGCTAGCTACAGTAAAATATATCCAATACTTATTTTTAAGTAATTTTACTGATTTGGAAATTATTTCTACTTTAATAAAATCGAAATTAAAAAGACAAAAAACAACAACCTTACACGTTGATATTAACGTAATTACGACAATATTTTTAGATAATAAATATTTTTGAATTATCAATTATTGTATTTAGGAGAGTATAAAACTTGAATAATGCTTTCAGGCAAATGAGTTAAATTGTGAGCCAAATGATTTTTCTGTCAATATTCACAAATAAATTTAGAAAGGTGTCTACAAATGACCCACGACAGACGTCAGATTTTCTTGGGTGAGTAAAACATTGTACATTTATTTGAAGCTGACATATTTGATTTTTTTCCAAATTCAGTGTTCGAGAAGAAGTATTTGATTGATTAGCATAAAATATTTTTTTATGAGCATTTGAATTTGGGCTCTATTTAATAAAGTCAAGTTAATATGAAAATAACAAAAACAATTATTTGATTTTAGTACTGAATAAATAAATAAATGACTGTTTTTAGTCTTGCAAAACAGTTTAAAGTATGGTATAAGTTTTAAACACTAGTAATACTGAGTGGTAGAAAAAGAAATTAGCTTAAAAAAATTTAGTATGGCTCTGGTAAATATGGTTACTGAGACATTATGTTTATAAGTCACCAAAATTCATATACTGGTGTCCTCAAGGACACATGATCCAGTAGATATTTGATTTTGTTTCTAAATTCGGTTTTCCAGAAAAGTATTTGATAGATTAGCATAAAAGGACCCATGATCCAGTAGATTAGATATTTGATTTTGTTTCTAAATTCGGTTTTCCAGAAAAGTATTTGATAGATTAGCATAAAAGGACACATGATCCAGTAGATAAAAGCCTTAGATCCGGTGATTTGATCCAAAGTGTTGTGAGTTCAGTTTTGTAACAAACAACTTAGAAAGTTGAGTTAAAGGAAGATAACTACATGACATCCAGAAGTGATATGACACATAGAATGAGAGTAATATACCGCATTATTGAAATAAATGGTTCGGTTCGAATTTCAGCACCTGCAAAGGACTGGGGCGTACAACGGTTGAAACGTCGTGAATATGACAATATAGTACGACCAATGTAAATAATGTAAGATTATAAGTTAGTTTAGTTTCCTAAGTTATATAGAAAATTTAATGGCATTTGTAATGGTGTCATTAGTCGTATCCTTGTAAGGAAACATTCATTAGCTGAAGAATTGACGTTACTGCTGCTTGAAATTTATAAACTCTTTCTATTAAAATATCTTCAGAAAATAGATTTCTCAAGTTCATTGCTATCAAACTGATATAAATTTCCTCCTTAAACTTTTGTTTACAGAAGAGTAGCATAGCAGCATCTTGAGTATATCAATATTTTTTGTTCTAGTTACATGCAATATGCATTTTGGTTGTTTCTACTATTGAAAGTCTGCAAGTGATATTTCTGTTATTTGGTAAGTTTCTTTGTTCGTAATTTTTGACACCAGCCTACGAGATCCGACGCAGTATATTAATTCTCAAGAACCAGAGGGTTCATTCGTCTGAAGTCCTATTTAATAAGAGGACCGAGAAAAATGTGTATATAGTTATTAGTTTCAATATTTATGAACGAGTTGGACGCTATAAACGGCATCCGTCTGAGAGTCCAAATCTGTAAAGGCTATTTAAGAACACAACTCATATTCCGAAATGAATGTTTTCTTACTGGCGTGGTCTTGCACCAGATTAGGCCACGTTTAGAAAATAAAATATATATTTATGAAACAGGGAGATGTTGATGACTCACAGGGTTTCTGAAAACGGAGATTAGAGCAGTCGAAATCAAAGGCGTGAAGTTTTCTTCGTTATTGTTTTATTATATTCTTTTTGACATCAAGTAATATTTTCGTGCGGGTTTCTTGGAAGATTTACAATGAATAAGAAGTCATTTTGTCATGACTGTATTCTTGTTGAATGAATTTATATTACAGCGGATTTTGTTATCTCACTACCAGCCGTAAATATTCAAATGCAAAATTTACACAATTATACGACCATTGTCGAGAGTTTTAGAGAGCTTGTCAAGCAGGATATTGCCACAATAGAGAATTCAATCCATATTGTGTACATTACTAAATTTCTCTCTCTCTCTCTCTCTCTCTCTCTCTCTCACACACACACACACACACACACACACACACACACACACACACACACACATATATATATATATATATATATATCCAAACATATTTATAAATGGAACTTTGTCTGTGTGTGTCTGTGTGTGTGTGTCCGTTACCTATAGACGCCGAAACGCCTGAACCGATTTTCTTGAAAATTTACATAGTTGTACTATAAGCGTCTGTGAGTGTTCTTAGCTAGGTTTTGTGTCGAGGTACCCTCGATAAATATCGAAAATCGATAATCGAAAAATCGTGTTATAGAAGGAATGGTCCGATTTTAATCAAATTTGATACACTCATAGACAAATACATAAGAAACGATATTCAGAAGTTTCAAGGTTGCATTTCTTACAATAGTGCAGAAAATCGATAATATATATATATAAAAGACAAGATGTTTGTGTATGTGTCTGTTTATCTGCCTGTATGTTTGTACTTAGTTTTTGCTTCGGGTTTGACTCTAAGTAGGTATAATTGTAGTTCTTAGTCTCAGCCATGATACCATTTACTCAGAGGATTTATTTAGCCTTAAAAATTCTGTTTACGACGAAAAAACTTGTTTGATATCGATACCAGGAAATCAAAATTTGACTTACATCCATTCATTTTCCTTTCAGTCTACGGTTTCGCTTTAACTGGAAACAACTATTGCTTTTTAATCTTTCGTGCCAACGTCCAAAGTGTCTGAGCTCCAGGACCATGGATTAGTTTTAAAGCTTTCATTACACCCGAGCAACTCCGGGCTATACTGCTTGTATAATATATATATATATATATATATATATATATATATATATATATATATAACATAGAATACTTGGTATATAAATCAGGTAAATTCCGATATAGACGAACTCAAAAAAACTCAATGTTAAATTTATTTATTTATTTAATTAAACAGATTAATATAATTTAGAAAAAAAATGAGATATTCTACAAATTTATGGGTAATACGTATTTCGCCGGCTAATCTTGCTTCTCGTCAGACCCAAATGATACAACAGTTAATATTCAAAATAATCCAGAAAATAATTATACACAAACGCTCACGTGTCTATATCAAGAATAGACATTTGTAACGGTAATCTACAAAAACAATTTCTCGCTCATTCAAAAAAAAAATACAAAGAGAGAAAGAAAAAGAAAAATATAGACACCTGATAAATGGAAAGAAGAGAAAGAAAAAGAAAAGAAAGGGAAAGAGAACGAACACCATAAAGAGAAATTAAAGTTAACGTCTTAGATCGACACCAGCGTCTATTGCAGTTCATCTGCTTTCTTAGAAAAACATGACATGGAAATTTAACATTAAAATTTAGTTTTAAATATAATGAGATATATTTACGGTAAAAAATAAATTGTAAATCATACTTTTTAATACAAATTAAAATATAACCACTAGTAGTATTATATTACAAATGCACTTAAAATAATTAAAATAATTAAAACTTATAAAAGAAAATTATAAATAAAATACAGAAAATTAATTAACGGAAAAAAGAGAAAGAAAAAGAAAAGAAAGAAAAAGAAAAACGAGCAGTATAGATAACTTTAATTTCTCTTAAATACTATTCGTTTTACTTCCCTTTCTTTTATTTTTCTTTCTCTTCTTTCTATTTCAAATTGTCTTATGTATGTATGCATATATATAAATATATATATATATATATGTATGTTTGTATGTATGTATGTATGTATGTATGTATGTATATAATAATTTGAGAACGAAAATGTGCACCTCAGACCATATCTATCCATCTATCTACACACACACACACACATGTATGTATGTATGTATGTATGTATGTATGTATGTATGTATGTATAAACAGTTTGAGAACGGAAGTGAAGAACTATATATTATATATATATATATCCCCAGACAGATATGTTTCGCTGTATCACAGCTCATCAGTATGTTTAGATATCCGATTGCTTTTTACCCAGGATTGAAACCCAACCCAATCGGTGTCAGTCGGCGATTCTACCTCTGACCTACGGGCGCTCGGTTGAAGGAGTCAGACTTTTTAGCTTGTATATTATCATCATACATGCCCAATAGGCAGAGTGCTCTAATTCATTACTGAATGAGCGATATGATAAACACATATGCACTAACGTTATCGTTCAACATATACCTTAAAAACGTCTCTACATAAACATGCACATACACTAGTATACTATTTAACATCCAAAATATTTCACGCATATACATTTAAAAATTACATATTGCTTTAATACACGTGACACATATCTATCCAATAAAAACTAACCCAAATCACAACATTTCATTTCTCTTTGATTTATCATTTTTCTTTTAGAATCCGAGGAAACTTTAATAAAAGAGAAACATGTAAGATTGAGATACGTTTCCTATTTGTTCTCTGCTTTATTCTATCATCTTGTCTAATTCCGATCCATATATTGAATCCATATTGAATCCATAATTCTGATCTCTCTCTCTCTGTGTCTGTCTGTCTGTCTCTCTGTCTCTCTCTGTCTCTCTCTCTCTCTCTCTCTCTCTATATATATATATATATATATATATAAGAACGAAGAAAATAATTGCCTGCAACGTACAAAACATTAATTTAAAAAAGTGCTCAATGTGAAAATAGAGCAATGAATAGGATTAATTATTACGATAGAAGATGTGAAAAATACGTTTGCGCATGTAGTTTTTACATGTTTCAATGTAATAATAATAATAATAATAATAATAATAATATATATATATATATATATAGACAGCCAACTACCTAGCACGATTTCGCTCGTCAGGGAAATTGTTCATGTACTTCGTTTGTTTCTTTTTTTACTTCCCCTTCTTTTCCTCCGAGTACGTTCTCGGTAGGTTGTACAAGACGATTCAAATTATAGCTTAATTAATACTAGTTTCGGCAGAGTTAGTTCTGTTACTATTGGCATTGTTATTACTATAGCTAATATATATATATATATATATATATAATTGCTTCAACGTTATTTTGGTAAATACCCAAATTTGAGATGTTATGTATATTAAAGGGTATATTAAAAACTACTGATCTTGAAAAACCTATTTTTTGAAAAACCTATTTTTCTGAAAAGTTATTTTAAGAGAATGATGTTGTAAATTTCAACTGTAATTAGCACAGGTTACTCGGTGAATGAATGCTATATTTTTTCTCATAAGAAAAAGGTAATTATGCTATTCCCATTTTCTCAACGAGGTATTTATACTGATGACACAACTATTTACACCTGTCTTAATAGTAAGTGTGATAGATTCCACAAAGTAAAATTGAACACTGTTCGTGAAAATGACCTTCAACCAGTTGCTTAGTCGGACAACAAAAGATTCGCAAATTTTAACGCCTCCAAAACTAAGAGAGAAAAAAACTGTCCTCCATCTGTATGGCTGATGCTAATCTCCAGATTTCCAAACGTATAAAACCAAACTACTAACCTTCTTCCACCACCGAACAGACTCTGAGTTGTCACCTATCCTGATGAATGGGTGTTATCTCAAGGAAGCTCTTTGCCCTAAACGTCTGTTGGGTCACAAGATTATCTTAAATCTGAAGTTGAAATCATAAGAGCCTATTATATAAGGCCGAATGTACGTGGTATCCAGTTGAGGATCGAACTCAATACACATTTGTAATATGTTTTAGCGAGTCAAGCTTTCTAACCACTACACCAAGTCTAGGTGCCCAAGCTCATTTATACGATATATTGCTAAAGTCAGTCAGTAAGAGATACACACTTGGGAGATCATGTCTCGAAAGAGACATGAATGAATGGGCAGAAGATTATACCGCATATGTTGCCATTAATTTCTGCTGTAGACTGGTTGCCAGCCAAGGATATAGAACCCAATCTTTCCTGTTATTTAACCCATAACTGGAGGGAAGAGACGGATTAATACTATTCCCAAGGGTATTTGTACGTACATGAATGCAAAGAATGTGAGAATTAAATTCTACTCGCACAGCTCCCTCCCAAAAATTGAAGGCTTGTAGAACAGTCTACCAATATTTTTTTTCCTGATTACTACATCTCAAGTTTTGGAATATCTTCAATCCTCACTGGGTACCCCATACATTCGGTATTGTGACACATCTCAGAAAGTCATTAGGGTATCTCGGCGTAGTATAATGGTTAGCAATTTGTCTTATCTTGCTCGATCATTACGAGTTATTAGTGGGTTCGTTTCTCATTGGGTGCTCCTAATTTTCGGTATTCTGCTACATCTAAGTTAAAAATAAATAAATAAAAATCTCAATTTAACTCTTCTGAAAATTAATTATACTATTATAAATGAAATTGCACAGATAATTTGACTTACACTCTATATATGCATAGTAATAGGTAAATACCCATTCAAATGCGTTGGCAATTAAGTTTAAAACTTTATCACTCCACACATACGTGTACACCATAAAAACAAATATATCTAGACACATATTTGCAGCCTTATACAAATACGCAAACTTCCTCACACCAAATTGATTGTATACACTTGCACACTGACAGAGGTATATACATATACATACACATGCATAGAATTATATCTACACAGTTAAAAAAAATAAGAAAAATACGCATTTGCACAAGAAACAAAAAAAAGATATGGAATCCTTGATGCAATGATAGGTTAAGTAAGATTGATTAGTTTTTATAGCTGGACAAGATAATATACTCTTATAAGCTGATAGGAGACTTTCTAGGTCAAATTAAACAAAGCCAATGTCTAAAAAAAAGAAATAGATTAAAAAAAGAAAATTAAACTCAAAAAAGTAAAAAGAAACTTAATGTCTAAGTTTTTTTTCAGGATGTAGACAACGGATTAGTATTGTCGAATCCGTGAGCCAAGTCTCGTCTATTCTCCTCTTTTCTCGTAGCTATTGTTACAAGTAACGCCTACTTCGGGGCTGTCAGACGGACGTCGAATAGACGCACTGAATAGGCAATCCTAAAATCCATTATAATATCGATCATATTCTCTTTTTTCTTGCCACCGTGTTGTCTGTTCATGGCAATAGATCGCCTGAGTCGAGTTGATATTATTGTCTGATTCATGAATAAACACTATTTTAAACTCAAGTTCGGGGTCTAACTGCATAATAGGGACTCACCCCGATATTTTCGTTAGATGTGCAGGTTTAATATATATATATATATATATATATATATATATATGTATGTATGTATGTGTGTGTGTGTGTGTGTGTGTGTGTGTGTAATAGTGTATGGTAGCCCATCGGTATTTGATGGTGAATAATGTATATCCAGTTCTCATTTAACGTCTATGCCTTGTTCCTCTTCTTCTTCTATGTGCCCTGTCCCTTCAGGACGTATGCTATCATGGCTTTCCACGTTTCCCTGTCCCTGGTGGCTCTCAGCACGCCTTCTCCTGTTACACTGTGCAATCCTCGTTCCGTCATCCACCTGATTAGGTCATTCAAATATGTTATCCTTTGCTTTCCCCTGTCTCTTTTTCCCTCTATCTGGCCTGTTAGTATCAGGTTCTCCAGGCCTTCCCTCCTCATTTCGTGTCCCAGAAACTTCAACTGTCTCTTCCTGATGCTCAGTATTAATTTCCTTTTTGTTTCCATCATTTCCAAAACCTCATCATTGCTCACGGGTTCAATCCATGAGATTCGCAGCATCTTTCTGTAGAACCACATTTCGGTTGCTTCAAGTTTTTCCTTCATCTTTGATGATATTGTCTACCATTCACTGTCATATTGAAGGACGGACATCACGTAGCAATCCAGTACTCTCTTCCTAGTTCTAGCGAAATTGTCCTGTTTCTTAATACCTTACTCAACTTCTGGAATGCTTCCCTCGCCATGCCAATTCGCCTTCGGATCTCTGTGTCGCATTTTCCGTCTTATGTTATAACGCTTCCCAGGTATTTAAATTTGTGTACCTGCTTGATTCTGGTATTCCCGACCTGTATTTGGCATTTTGGGCTGCCTTTTTTACTGATGACCATGCATTCAGTTTTCTTGCAGTTTATTTCTAGTCTTTTTTGTTACTTCCTTCTGCTACCTTCTGTAAGAGGTCTTGTATTTTCGTTTCCGTGTCTGCTATCAGCACGGTATCATCTACGTACCTTAGGTTGTTTAAATTTTGGCCTCCGATGACGAATTCAGGCATAACATCTAGGGTCCTCAAAATATTCTCACTGTACAGGTTGAACAGATCCGGTGTAATGATCTTAACTGCTAAATAAGTGACCATCAAACATCTTACGCGTGTAATGTGTTTGCATCAATCAACTTAAGATAACTTTAATGTCATATTATTGCCACTTTTAACATTTTTAATTTGTTACATGATGTTTATACAGCACTGTATTCTACTGAATTGTAAATATTATAAACGAATTCGAAAATTAGCCCCATTCTGTACAGTGCTTCAGTTTACATACAGAAAATGCACTATATGCAGTAGAATTTTCAAAGGAGAAGGGGGGTGCAAACTCAAGCAGCGTCTTTATTTTCATACTACAACATTTTCATACTACATGACATAAAAATTCGGCGCCTGGTAATTCTTCAGTAGATTGGCGAAAATTACTGGCCAATTTTTTCGCTCGGCCATAAACCACCGACTGCCTATGTATCTACATATCAATTTGGGGGACATTATTTCCAATTAACGTTTCCTTCAGATATGAAAATATGATTAAGTCTCTTTTCTCCCCAACATGACTGTCTCTATCTATCTATTCTATTTATCTGTTTTAGTTTCATTTTGTTTTTGTTTTTTTAAACTGGTTTCTGTATGTATCTTTAAAACGCTAAATAAAAAAAAACTCAGAAGGAAAAGTGTTGAAGATCAAATCTTATCAAAATCAAAGACTGATCAGTTTTATAAATTTTTGAAGCCTATAAAGTGAAGGAGCCAACCAAGAGGCCAGCCAAAATTCTGGGAGGCCCTTGGCTTCTTCTGTTTGCCCCGTAGAATCGCCATTGCTTGTTCCGTCATCCATTCTCATAATTTAATTAGTCCTTTTTGCATTCGATGTCCTATAAGTATTCCAAAATCTAAGTTTCCTTTGTGCTTCCACGTTCTTGATGCCTTCCTCGGTGCTTACGCGTTACGTCCAAGATTATTCTAAGCATCCTTCAGTAGAACCATATTTCAACTGACTCCGCTTTTCTTTTCATCTGTAAGGAAATGATGTTGCATTTCAGTTGACATATTCAAACCAGCAATTTTATTCATCTTCCTCTTTACGTGTCATATTCCCTTAGAACGAATGCGAACAAGGCTCACCAAAATTTCCACTCCCTTGTAGCCCTTAATAAATTTTGTCTTTCTGTTATTTCTCCTAAACCCTGTACCGCAATCTATTTACTGAAACTTATTAAGTATGTTAGGTGTTGTTTTTTCTCTATGTCTCTTGGATTCAATACTGTGAATATCAGATTTTCCAAGCCCTTTGTTCTAAAAGCCAAATTCTTTAGTCATTACTCCGAAATAGTGACTGATGAATACTTCAATTTGAGCAAACTTTAACATAACTTGTCTTTAGTTTCAATATCTGGTCGCTTGATGAGATTACTTAAATTTGATCCCACGTATGGTGGAGGACAGGATTCGGCAACATACAACACATGTGCCACACGTGGCAGGCTAAGCGATTTTCAACTGAACGCAGCCGCAAATGACATCACGAAGTCCGAACCAATAACCACTACCACGAGAATATTTAGCTGTTTCAAAACAGCTCAGTCTTTGTATTCACTGCTTGTTTCATCTTGTAAGAAAACCGTTAATAAGGATATCAACTAATAAACAAGGAAACCTTTCTACGAACGTTAGTCTTTTATTAATTCTACAACTACTCGCTTGAAGATCTGTTTAGGCGCTCAAGGAAATATTTGAGCAAGCCGTCTATGACGAACTTTTTTAATTATTCAAGGACTCTTTTATACCCGTTGGTTTTTCTCTCTTTCTTTTCCCTTTGTATATAACTTTCTGTTTTTTTTTTGTTTTTGTTTTTTTTTCTTTCTATTTGTATAGATCCTACCGTTCTTCCATTCATCTGTTTTAAGAAAATTCTTTTGCTTTTCTTTCTGCTTTTGGCTCAACTTATTCCTGTGAGCAAATTTTTTCTTACATGAAAGCAGTGTTAACCCACAAGTAAGTTGAAAAATGAGAAATTTGTGTAAAACTCAAAGCAACAAAATATGTTGCCGATATTGAAGAGTTGGCTAAGACCATGAAAAAGCAACACTATCATTAAAAATAATAAAAGCCATTTTATTAATATGATTTAAATATTATTGATATTGAAATTATTTGTTTGAACATTATTTTTAATCGATACTCGTCTTTGAGTAAATAATCTATTTATAATCAAACAGTATATTTATTTTTACCGCCAAGATTATTTACGATAAATTTATGTTACGAAAATGTGTTATTCGGCAGGATTCGAACCTGCGACCCCTATCAACATAAGGATGCCACTCGTCCACGAATTATACTATAGTCTAAACGAAGTCAAATCAAACCTATATAATACAATTTGATTCGTTTAGACAATGGTATAATTCGTGGTCGAGTGGTCTAAGACGAGTCAGATCAATTGATGGCTTTCCTATGTTGATAGGGGTCGCAGGTTTGAATCCTGCCTAATGGTCACACATTTTCGTAATAAAAATTTATTGTAAATAATCAGGCCGATAGAAATAAAAATACTGTTTGATTAAAAACAACTCAAATACAAGTATCGATTAAAAATAATGATCAAACAAATAATTTCAATACGTCGGTTGTTAAACCATTTCGTTAATCTACAGGATCTTCCGTAACATATTACTATAAAAATATATATCATCATCATTCTGCGGCCTCAGCCCAGATTCAAAATCTTGTTAGTAGCTGAATACTTGATGCTTTGCTAGAGCTACCAAGTCTGTTTTTATCGTGACACCATTACTAGATGGGTTGCCTACCACGGCTTAAGAGAGGCCCATTCACCCTCATTGAGAGAAGGATATCTCGCGCCAGTTTCCCAACCTGGTATTTTTTACAACCTCGCGGTAAAAATATATATAGTAGAACAGGTATATTGACCTTGACTTGTATAAAAGTACTTATGTTGTTGGTACACTGAATGATTATAAACTTTAAGTCAGCACATAGTTAGGAAAAAGTTGCCGACACCCGGTGTAGGACATCAATCCCTTTCATTGTGCTGTTTCCATTCCATGGAACTTTCTCAAAAAAGAGCGGAAGTAAACTAATAATACCTTTTCGTTCACGTGGAATCATTTTGAACATCAGAACATTTATTTTTATAATTGTTTCGCCCCAAGCAATTTATTGGTTTCACAGTAAAAGGGTGGAACGTAGTTGCTAATCTTGTGGCCCGAGTAAATTCATATATAGGGGGCACCAGTGAGCTATGTTTATCGGAGCAGAAGCTGTGAAAGTATTTGTAGAAGAGACATAGGGAAGCTACATTGCGCCCGTGGGAAAGCGTCTGTATCTGAGCTGCCAAGTCATGGTCGATCATATTACTGATTCTCTGTTGGATTTAGTCAAGGACCTCTAGGTGGATAGCAGGAGCACCCGACCAGATATGGCAGCAGTATTAAAAGCAAACAAAAAGCTTTATTTCCATCATTCTAGCATATATTATTATTAATATATTTTTATAAAATTTAAATGCTTTCATTTGTACCGAATTGAACGGCTTGGTTTGAATATATTTTTGCTTGTGATTCCTACAACACTAAATCCTCTTTTAAAATACAATAGTACACCCAATACAAGTTTTAAGAGCCACTCGAGGTTACACTGTGAGGATGCTTAAGGAATTGTAAGAAAGCAAAAATAGGTGCATATTAGAAGGATGTGTAAGGATAGATGATAGCTGGTTCTAGACTGAGTGATCGGGAAATCGTTTTCTCGGGGTCCTGTTCCACAACAGTTCTGAAGAAAAAGCTGTCTGGTTAGAACTTGCTCTTTACCGATTGAATACAAATAGAATGAAGATGATTCAATCATATGTAACTGATATGGTGGGTCATAGCTGTAAAGATTTAGGGCGGTTTACATTGTAATTTCATATCTTAATGAAAGTACACGCATCAAAAACTTCAAACACGATCAGCCCAGAAGTATATCGCTATATTAATATAAACTTTATCATGAAAACATTGACATTTATCATAAAATCTGTTATCGTACAGAAGTGAATGATATGTATATATTTAACGTTATATTTGCTTAAAACAAAAATAAAATAAAATAAAATAAGAGTGAATACTGGCGTGGTCCTTAACATACTTTTTTTTGCTCTCGCCTTGGGTTGGTTGTTTAACAATTTGTTTTGCATTCGCTAGACAAACAAAGAAGTGCTTAAGTAAATTATAAGAGTGATTCTTTATATATATATATCTCACCCTAAGCAAGTGCATTATACTGCCCATGTTGCGCAGGAGCTTACATAGGGGAAAGTCATGAAAAAGAGGGGTTAGTTATAGGAAATGTCAGGAGGAGGGTAATAGACGGATGAGGATACCAAGGATGTGGGTGGAGTAGATGGAAAAAGAGCTTGTTAGAATGGATGCGAGTTAATGTGATAGGAGATGTCTATTAACCTTACATTTAAACTCCTGGAGATTGTAGCTGTCGGGGAAGCAAGTATATGAAAGGGAATTCCACAAGTGGGATGTGCGTGAATAGAAGCTGTTAGAGTAGAAATTGCTGTTATACTTTATCGGTTTCACTGTAAAAGGGTGGGACCTAATTGCTGATCTAGTAGCTCGTGTAAATTCATACCTAGGGGGTACCAGTGATCTAAGTTCATCGGAGCAACAGCCGTGAAAATATTTACAGAAGAGGCACAGATAAGCCACGTCCCACCGGTGAGAGAGTGACTTTAGCCGAGCTGCTAAGTCGGAATCGATCACATTGCAGATTCTCCGTTGGATTTTGTCAAGAAACCCAAGGTGAATAGCAGGGTCACCCGACCAGATGTGGCAGCAGTATTCAATACACTAGGCGGATGGTAGATTTATGTATGTGCAGGATGGACTAAAACTGGAAAAACTTCCTGGCACTGCACAGTGAACCGACCTTGGCAGCGGATTTAGCAATGGATTCGATATAGTCATTCCACTTGAGGTCCGATGAGAGTGTGAGGCCAAGAAAGCGGAATGTTTTAATCTCAGAGAGCCTAGCCTGTTCCATGCTAATAGGGGGGTAGGAGCGATTGTCTATGATGGTTAATAGAGAGCAGCTTCGTTTTGGAAGCATTGAAATTTACGAGCCATTTTTCACCAGTCTATCACGGATTGGAAGTTCTTTTCAAGCTCGGCAGCGAGGTTCGCTTTTTCAACCTCAGCAGATTTTTGATCGAGACGAGAGTAAACGGTGGTATCGTCGGTGTAGATGACAACTTGGGATCTTACAACATCGGTGAGAACATTAATGAAGATCAGAAAAAGCGTAGAACCTAGAATAGAGCCTTGAGGGACACTCGTGTTCGTATGGTAGTTTTGGGAGGCATGTCCGTTAAATACTACCTTCATTGTGCGATTAGAGAGGAATGACTGGATTAGGTCAAACAATGGTCCCGTTATACCATAGCTCCGCAGCTTGCGTATGTGGGTGAATGACAAAAAGAAATTCGTTTCCGTTCAAAGTTGTAGCGAAATAATGTATGCAAGTATCACGCAATGAAAAATTCTCTTTTCTTTCTTAATATATATATATATATATATATATATATATATATATATATATATATATATAACAGAAAAGAAGACAGTGGTAAGTAATGCCTGAGTAGAGAGGAGTAGGCATTTAGTATAAAATCTTTATTGATCCTTACACTTTTGAGAACGATTCGTTATATTTAACCTGCGCTTATATTGCCACTTTCGATTAGGCAATCAGTCAAGCATCATAAGTAATACTGTCAAGGGTGATCATGATTCTTTCATTCATGACTAACTAGGTAAAAGTTTCAGCCGTAGAATGGTTACCAACCCAGGCTATAAGAAGGGATGGATTCACAAATTTCCCAAAGGTATTTCTGCGTAAGCGAATGTAACAAACCCGACTGGGATACCATAATTTTAAAAAAAAAACAGTTAAAAGCAAGACTGTGTATCGTTGTGTAAAATATCATAATCCCTCTTTCTCACAGACACACATACACGCATATATATATATATATATATATACATATATATATATAGAGAGAGAGAGAGACAGACAGAAAGAAGTGGGAAGATTTGAAAAACAATGGAAGTGTTATACAACAAAAAAGCAAAAACTATTTGAAAATGGCTCTGAAATATTTGAATAAGTCTCAAATATTGGACAATTTAGTTTTGTATACGCACCAAAATACAGAAGAATTTTACAAAATACATTTTAAAAAACGAAATTTAAAAAAATAATTACCGAAATTTTGTTAGTCTTTAACCAAACTTTTATAAATTAAAATAAATAAGATATAATTTGTGACCAATTACATCCAATATCTATATATGTTCATTATACGATGAACATTTCATATTAAATATCGGCTGTCTAATATTTCCCTAGGTTTGAACATACTGTTCCGTTCTCGTAGATAAGCACGCATATATCTACACTGATAATTCAATGTATGTATGTATAGGAGAGTTTTGTAATTTGCTTGAGGCATTGTGCATATTAGGTGTATGAGTAGGTCTTCAAGGCATAACAATGCGTTTAGTAAAATAAAGGAAGGTAAAGAAGGTGTTGGGCATTGTCTTTTTATTATTCATTGATATTTCGAGATCAAAATCTCATTTATCTTCCTTTATTTTACTAAACGCATTATAATAGCCTTCAAGACCTACCCATACAAGTATGTATGTATGTATGTATGTATGTATGTATGTATGTAATTTATTTTCAATGTAAGACTTCAGCTGATCTACAGAATCAGATAACGGGATTTATCTTATGCATTCTCGCAAATTTAAATCATTCAGTTCACTCCTCGTTATTCATATACAGTTCACTCCTCGATATTCATATACAGAATGATTGAAAAGCAACTCTCCATTACAGGTTAAATAATAGGATAGTTTGGGTTCTATAGTCTTGGCTGGCAACCAGTCTACCGCAGGAAGCAATTGCAACCTACTGCGAGATAATCTGCCCAGTCAAAAGCGTGTATCACGAATGGTACTTAATTGACTGATAATATGATATGGAAGACATAAGTACTTGTATTCGACCTACAAGTTCTTCCAAATTCTTGGTTTAGTATTCTACTCCTTTAACCAATGAAATAGTCACAGGTTTTAACTGACTTGTCATTTTGTGTATATAATGTCTAAAGAAATATCTGAAACAAAAATTTGCATAACGCACGAAAACACTGTCAGGGAAATAGCTTCGATCCATTTTTTTAAATAATCGTTTCAATCAAAGCAAGGCGGTACTGACACTGGTGCTCAGGGGGTAACAGTAAGAGTGGAAAGAAAACAGAAAAAGAATAAAAAAGAACAAGGTACATGGGATGTCGAAGAAAGGATAAGAGAAGATGGGAATCAAGAAAACAGAAAATAGCAATTGACGTTGCACTTGAATTTTTAGAGATTGTAGCTATCAGGGAAGTGAGTATACGGAAGGGAGTTCCACTGGCGAGAAGTTCAAGAAAAGAAACTGATGCTGTAGAAGTGACTGCTCATGGATGACAGTAACGAAAAGAGAAACTATAAAATAAATAAAAAATAAAAATAGAAAAAACTTATCAGACGAAATTACGTCTTTTAATGGCCACTGTTAAAGATCCATTAATGTTAATATCAAAACAAACTGGTTAAACATAGCTTCAGTTAAAAATTAAAACGATAGAACTAGAAAAATATAGATTTAAGTAAGGCAAATTGTATATAATTTAATTATACGGCTAATAAGAAATAAAGAAACAAATATTTTAAGGAAATTTTATTTTAGATTGTTAGGAAGTTTGACCTTAAATTTAAATTTATGATGGCGTTTACTTATTAATTATTTTGTTAAAGTTTAAAAGCAAATCTTGATTAGGATATATTAATTCTTTCAGCTAAACATAGAGTTCATCTATATTAAAGGTTATTGGGGATGAGGACAGAACTTACTAATCTCCAACTTATTCTTGGATCAAGTTCCTCCTTCCCTCTTCTTTCATTTCGCAAAATGCTCGAGAAAGGGAAGTTTGAAAATTTAGATAGGGGTTGGAAAAGAAGTGTTTATGGGATTAGTAAGGTTGTTTATATTCTCCTGCTGAAATTCCAATGTAAACTTGATAATTATTATTGTTATGTCGGGGCAGATGTTGGCTTGGTATATCATTTGGGTAGATTTACATCTATCTTCCACAGGGCAAACGTTGATGAACCTGCAATTGCATGAGGGTATTATACCAGTTTAAATATTAGCTATATCTAAATCTTTAAAATCTATTGCGAGAATTAATGATATTATATATTTCTGTGCAAATATAACTAATTTTAATATTATGTGTATTGAAAAATCTGCATAGGAGTTATTGGTATGAAAATGTTTACTCGCCAATTTTCGAAAATATTTACTAATTTTAATGTTAGATAGTCTACAGAACGGAACGTTAAACTATATAACTTTCCTTTTTCTCCATCAACTCCTTATTTAAATGACTCGGATTTAAGAACGGGTTTTAAATATAATAATTTGTCCTTAAAGACGCTTTCCTGGAGGGCTTTATTATATAGCTTTTTATTTTCATTTGAAAACAACCGGTTCATCCTGGTATTAAGTGTGTTAAGTATTTGTTTTATAATGGTATTAGGCTGGTTAGAATTAACGTTAATATAGCTGGGGGTGTCATTTTTTTTAACGTAAGTTTTGTAAGAATTGTCACTTAGTTTTTTTATACACACAAACAAATAAATTTATTTCCCCATTATGTTTTGGTCTCGCTGACAAAATGGATGGTGAAATTTATCCGTCTAAATGGACATCCAATATAATAAATTTTGAACTTGTATATATATATATATATATATATATATATATATATATATATATATAATAGTAATAGTAATAGTAATAATAACACCTACCGTGTGTCAAGCTGAGTAGAAGTGGTCAATAGCTGTGCTGAATAAATAGCTAGGAAAATGTTGATTTTTAATAAATAAAAACATTTACAACACTTAACTTTTACAACCCACTGAAACTTTCACGGTTTTAATGCTTTTTAGACTCAAGATCCTTATATTAACTTTAAAGAGTGTTAACATCACGAAACTGTTTGTCGGTTTAGATATGATGAATGCATAATCACAAAGAAAAACAGAAAATTTTCTTACCCAATAGATTTCATTTTCTGATCGACTTCATCAATATATATATATATATATATATATATATATATATGCAGTTTTCATTAAAAATGACAGAAGAAGGGTGATGGTTATGCTTTTTTTACGTAATTTTTCATAACGACGAACACTCTATCAACATGCTTATCATGTTCGGTACATAACTGTTGTGGATTTCGGGTGCGGAAACTCACAAAATAATGAACAACAAAAAAGATATTTGAGATAGAAAAATAAGTTATATTAAACGTAAAGATACAAACTGGAACGCAGGTTAGTAATCCAGGTATACGATTAAAAAAAAATAAAAAATACATATATATATATATATATATATATATATAAGTTTTTGAGTTATGTCCACGTCGAATCTGACGGGTGCTGTGTGATACTATTCTGGCTGAGTAGAATTCAGAGCTACTATTACTACTGACGCGGTATTCTCTGTGAAACTTCGGTATTTTATGGATCTTTTACAATGTCCTACGGATTGCATACTGTACTCTATATGTCTCGTTATGTCAGGAGTATACGTGCACTCAAGTCGAGTGCATTATCATAGAAAAGGGGGAGATCCCACAGCAATAACACATACCACTAATCCACTTTATACATTACAACAAATTCCGTTATACTTAAAATAATACTCATCCTCGAAAATGGCTAAGAGTATAGCCGAAAAAGCTCGGATAAACAACACATTTGGATAATTTTAATATAATTTATGTCCTAAAAAAATCATCAGTAAATGTTCTTCTGTGGTGAGTGATCAGAGGGCAAAAGACACTGCACATATTGCAAATGATACGCGATTGCAACCGATACTGCTCCTGAAGTACCTTCTATGAGGTACTATGAGATGTAAATGTTAGGGCCACTTAATGTAGGCTGATACGTGCATCTTCTCTAAAACTTGTATAATGTGTTCGGTTTTCCTCGATTCATAGTTCCTGATACCACGCATTCTATCTCGGCAACATGACTATAAACAGCCGCAAAGGCTGGATGACTCGGCTACATTCAGTCTGAACATGCAAACTGATATTGCCGTGCAACCTGGCGTCCATTAGGATTTGCGTGGCCGTGTGTATAAAACATATCTACCTGCTCACAATATGAATATCCTACCATTTTTAAACGAAACAGTTCTCAAATAATTACACACGTTAAACGCTGAAGACAGAATAGCCATAAATGTACACAAATGACAAATGTAACCTAGTCTACATGACACCACGGCGCAATCTAACGTAAACTCACTTTGAACTTAATAACACAAAAACGAAGGGTATGATAAGAAAGTCGGTTCTCTTTGTAGGGCCAGGAAGTTTTTTTCCGTCTGAAACAATCCTGCACATATATAAATCTACCATCTTCCCGTGCATTGAATACTGCTGCCATTTTTGGTCGGGTGCTCCTGCTATCCACCGAGGTGTCTTTGACAAAATCCAACGGTAAACCTGTAACCTTGGCAGCACAGATACATTGATTTTCTCACCGGCGCAATGTGGCTTCCTTGTGTCTCTTCTACAAATACTTTCACGGCTACTGCTCCGATGAGCTTAGCCCTCTAATGCACCCTATATATAAATTTACTCGAGCCACAAGATTAGCAACTAGGTCCCACCCTTTTACTGTGAAACCAATAAATTGTAAACGCAAATCTTACACCATCAGCTTCTTTTCTCGCACTTACCGCCTGTGGCTTCCCCTACAGCTACAATCTCCAAGAATTTAAATATAAATTCAATAGTCATCTCCTATCTGACTAATCTGCATCCTCTCTCTCGTGCTCCTTTCTCCGTCCACTCCACTCTCAGATGTATTTTCATCCCTCTCTTACCTACTTCCTGATACACCCTATAACCTGTCACTCTTTCTCATAACTTTCCTCCTATGTACCCCCCTTCAAAACAGTGGCAGTAAAATGCCTTCCTTGGGGCGATATGATTATAAAATGCGAGCATATAGTTACATTGTCTTTTGTTTTTGTTTAAATGATTGAAAACACTCCAAAAATGTGTAAAGTTTTTCACACACACACACACACACACACACACACACACACACACACACAATATATATATATATATATATATATATATATATATATATTGTTGACTTGTTATATAACACGAACGCCCAAGCGTGGCTTGGCCAGTACTTTCTGACACTTAACCAGTCCGCCCACGTTGTGTTTTCTTTTGAAATCGGACCAGCCAATGTAGTTATCAACTGGCTAGGTTAGTGCTGACGCGTGGATGGTCGAGCATATTGTTAAGACAGGATTTACGCGATCCGCGGTATGGAATATAATCAGTAGAACAGTGCAGTACCATGAATAGTGTTGCAGATTTCTACTGATTATATAAGCGATATATATATATATAGTGTATAACGCTCTACATTTGTATCGAGCACTCTTTATAAAAGTAAATGCATGAACAAAAGGTTAAAAAACTTACGAGTTCAACAACTTAGTTACAATATATATATATACATATATATATATATATATATATATATATATATATACACAATAATAAGCAAGTCAAAGCTGGTGACACGCAGTTAGCTAGTATCTCAATAATTCATTCAGTAACAATGTTCTCATTGTTAGGGTTTACTCAATCCTCTTTAGCTGCACGCCAATTTCAGTTCGACCGTCACATTCAACTCATCGGCCCTGAATTTCTTTTCTAGCAACAGGCAGATTTCAGTTCGATCGTCTTATTCAAATCACTAACCCTGAAATCCGCTAATTTCTTCTTTCATGTCGGTTTAATTAAACAAGCACAAAACCGTGATGGTAAATGGTAGTCACGGGGTTTCAATTTTTCCTCGCTGTATAACACTTACCATCTCAAAATAAAAACAACATCAGTTATCCATTTTGACTTAGTCTCTGGTCCCTTCACTGGTGAGGCGGAGAGAACTTGCTCACTGTTATCACTTGCCTGTCCCTTTCAAAAGTCAAGTAGCCCAAGACAGGAAATACTCAGTTCAATTTTGACCTAGGGTCACAATTAGTCAAAAGAAGATAACAATATTATGACTGTAATTGTTTTACTCGGATTTAATCAGTTCAGTTACTCTTCCGAAGAGAATTCTATTCTTCAATTTTATTACTTCGGTTAGTTTTCCCGACAAAATGATTTTCTTCTCTCATTTTAGAGAATCTATTCTTATCTTTAAAATTAATAAAACATTAATACCAGCCATCTAGAAATAGGGTACAGTTATAAAGTTTAGCGCCAAGATTTTTGGGTTTCGTTTTTTTTTTTTCAGTAGTTTTACTGATAAAAGGTATTTTGGCAAGTAAGTTTTTTTTATCGAATAGAGATAGCGTGTTAATAGAATTTATGAAGAGATGGTTGTTGCATAACTGAGCAAGGTCAAGCCGACTTCACAGCTTCCTGAGAACACATTTATGATGTGGTCACTGGTCAGGGCTAGGATCTAAAATCGAAAAACTAGCCATAACCTAGCTGTTTATTTGTGGCTAATTATTTCATATTTTTTTGCAACAATTATGTCGTCGAGTAGTAAAGAATATATATATATATATATATATATATATAATAAAGACTGTTTTGTATTTATTTGTAAAAACACGCTCAAATATATATATATATATATATATATATATATATATATATATATATATATACTTGACGTTACTGTCCTACTCGTACAGTGTATTTACTCAGCAACTCATTTGATCAGGTTTGTCTGTTTCATTTTTATTGTATGTTTCAAATTACCGTATTTGACGGCATATATACATATATTTGACTGAAAATATCTTTTGAAATTCTCCTGCGTCTTATATGCCATACATAGGTTTAAAATTCACGATATTCGGCAGAAATTGACTACACGCATTTGCTATTTGCTTAGACTTTAAAGTAACTTCATATATCTATTGTCATTATTTAAAAGGCTATTATGCAGATTTAAATGTTATTGATAATATTTATTATATTAATTTCATCACGTTTAATATTAGTACTTTGTTTCACTAAAATTATATGCCATAAATCAAAATTTATGAATTTTATAAAAACTATTTTGTAAAATATATTTGTTTCATCAATATTTTTCTTCTCGTGTTCTTTGTTATTTTTCGTTTAATATTAATCATGACGTGTTTACCCAAAATCATACGTCACAAATATAGCCTAAGCTATACCATTTAATAATAATTTTAGTAATTTCACTCATTACTAATTTTTTTTGCTAAAATTGGGGTGCGTCATATATACTCATGCTTCTTATATGCCGTCAAAAATTTTGACTAATGAGCTTCACCTACGAGGCAGGAAAGTTCATGTTTAGTCAATGTAAGAATTACATCTTTACTATTATTATTATTATTATTATTATTATTATTATTATTAAAGATGCAATCTTTTAAAGCGCATGAAAATTCATAAACGACATTTTTTTTACATGGATGAGAATGAGGTCAGTCAGTTTTAGTGCCATACGTGACACACGCTTGGGCGATCATGTCTTAAAAGAGACATGCCTGACGAGACAGAAGATTTTCCCGCAGACGGTTGCCATTACTTTTTGCGGTACACTGGTTGCAGACCAAGGCTATAGAACCCAATCTGTCGTGTTATTTCAGCCATAACTGGAAGGAAGTGACGGATTAATACCTTTCCCAAGAGTATTTGCGCGTAAGTGAATACAAAGAATTCATCTGGAATTCGAACTCAGCACACGAATGAGAGAAATTGCTATTTTTTTAATAATTAAGTTAGACATTTTGAACTTTTATAGTAAATAAAAAAAATGAGGCTATCGTCAAGTGGTATGTACCGTCAAATTCTATTTTGATACTTTTTCACCTTGTTCATGTTTAGGATGCATTTGGTTACGATAAAATGAGTTAAAAATTGCTGGTGTGATTTTTTCAAATTTCTTCTAAGTTAATAATTTTATTTGCTCGTCGACGATGTGTTTGTGGAAATTAAACTCGCTGAATCTTTATTTTTTTTATTTTATGGTTATCTAAACTTATTTATAAATGGAACTTTGTGTGTCTGTGTGTGTGTGTGTGTCCGTTACCTATAGACTCCGAAACGGCTAAACGGATTTTCTTGAAAGTTTACATAGTTGTACTATAAGCACCTGCGAGTGTTCTTAGCTAGGTTCTGTGTCGAGGTACCCCCGGATAAATATCGAAAATCGATAATCGAAAAAATCAGATTATAGAAGAAGTGGTCCGATTTTAATCAATTTTGATACACTCATAGACAAAGACATAAGAAACGAAATTCAGAAGTTTTAAGGTTGCAGTTCTTACACTAGTGCAGAAAATCGATAATATATATATATAAAAGGTAAGATGTTTGTGTGTGTGTCTGTTTATCTACCTGAATGTCTGCTTGGGTTTGGCTCTAAGTAGGTATAATTGTAGTCCTTAGTCTCAGCCATGATACTATTTGCTCAGAGGACTTATTTAGCCTTCAAAATTCAGTTTACGACTAAAAAACTTATTTGATATCGATACCAGGAAATCAAAATTTGACTTACATCCATTCATTTTTCTTTCAGTCTAGGGTTTTGCTTTAACTGGAAACAACTATTGCTTTTTAGTCTTTCGTGTCAACGTCCAAAGAGTCTGAGCTCCAGGATCATGGATTAGTTTTAAAGCTTTCATTACACCCGAGTAACGCCGGGCTATATTGCTAGGTTCTTTATAAAATAATATGTCCGAAAAATAAATTATTTTAGCGCAGTTAATCATCTTCTTTTAACAGCTATTTTATAGCTTTGTGGATATTCACTTTGTTTGTAATTGAAAAATACGAATTTTTACTTGCAAAATTATGACAAATAACGAACAATCAAGTAAAAAAGAAGATAAACAAAAACTTTAAAGAAACATTTAAGAAAGGCCCCGTTCTCCACTTTAAATATAAACCCAACATTAATAATAGAATCTCTTTTCACGATGTCTTACTAGGTGATAACAATCACCGTTTTAAAGATATTGAGACTAATAAAAATAAAGAGCTAACATTAAACAGAAATATTCAGTGTAAAGGCGGAGATTTTAAAATGTTTCTTACCTCGCACTACTCGCTCGTTATACTCTCTTCCGGCTTGCATTTCAGTCCACTTTGATCTTCAAAAATTTAAATACAATATCAATCGTTGTATTCTGTCTTCTTGATTTCTTTTCTTTTATTTCTCTCTCACTCTCTCTTTCTTTCTTTAAAATGTTTTTCTTTTTCTCATATTTTTTCACACCCACTAACTACGCGTCTTAGGGGCTTCATTGCCTTGCTTGCGGTGAAATGCTTAGATTTAAAAAGAAATTAATACTATGTTGTTCCTTAGGCGTTGTAAAGTTATATAGATAAAACGGATTATTTTTTTAAATTAAAATGTAGACATGAGGATTTGGGATTATGTAATTATTAGATGTTTTTCTAACTCCCGTGATTTTTTTTTTTTTTTTTTTTTTTTTTTTGCTATTGGTAACTGTTTCAGCTGCTATTTTAGTTACGCTAAGATGAAGCCTTTCACATCGTGGTGAGTTTGAGTTTGAGCTTGAGTCTGAGTTTTGTTTAACGGCCTATCAACACCTCTGTGGGCTATTTAATGCCAAAAAGGTGGGGTTTTAAGGTATTTTTTTAAAGTTCAGTTATAGTAAGTAGGCTAATTTTAATTAAAATGTTTGTTTTTATTTTAGAAAACTAAAAATTTCTTCTAGTTTTGTTCTAAAAATGTTTTGCTGAGAAGATTTTTTTTTCTTTCAAAAATCTGTTATGGTAATATTTTTTTCTTCAAAAATGTATTGTCGGTAATATTTTTCCTTCAAAAGTGTATATTTTTTTATAGAAGTTCATTTTTATGTATATATTACCATAAAAGTGTATTTTATACCTTCATAGTGTTTGGACTCCAGTTTGGGGGTTAACTATTTGCCCATAGATGGGACCCTAACAGATGCTACTACACCGGGTCAGGGTGAACCTGGGAACAACAACAATTGAGAGGTGATTCTATGCTTCTCACAACCTCTCAATCAGAGGCCTTGTTACTGGATGCAGTTTACCGTCATACCCAGGACCGGGAAGTTTGGGTTTGATAACTCTAGCTTTAAGTAAACCAGGTACGTTGGAGCGCTCTTCTATTGTCATTATTATTTACAATTTTTGGTTTGATTGATATGAAATCATTTCGGATTTGTTTTCTTAAATAGGATATAGATGGGTGCAAAATTAGATGGATGATATAGATGGGTGCAATACTGAATAGGATATAGATGGCTGCAATACTGAAACAGTTTCTCTATTCATTCCTGGGTTTATAGCAATAAAGCTTAATGAAATAAGGAGGAAGTTCTTATCAGGCGGCCTTTTCCTAAGAACAACTGCTTCATTGAACAGACACACGCGTGGATACTTCTTCAAAACTAAATTTATCAAACAATGCGTCAATCTTTAAAATTAATAAAACATTAACACCAGTTTAGCGCAAGATTGTTAGGTTTCTTTTCTTTTTTTCAGTAGATTTACTGATAAAAGGTATTTTGGCAAGTAAGTTTTTTTTTTTATCGTAAGTTATTTTATATTGTGTTAATAGGATTTATGAAAAGATGTTTGTCACATATCTGAGCAAGGTCATGCCGACCTCACGATTTTGTGAGGACACCTTTATGATGTCGTCACTTGTCAGGGTTAGGATATAAAATCGAAAAAACTAGCCATGACTTAGTTGTTTAACTGTGGCTTATTATTTCATATACTTTTTTCGCAATAAATATATCGTCGAGTAGTGAAGAATATATATATTATATATTATTATATATTATTATAATAAAGACTGTTGCGTTTTTATTTGTAAAAACACGTTCAAATATATATATATATATATATATATATATATATATATATATATATACATTTGTCTTTTGACGTTACCGTCCTACTCATATATAGTATATTTACTCAGCAACTCATTGGATCAGGTTTGTCTTTCATTTTTATTGTATGTTTCTATTCATTCCTGGTTTTGTAGCAATAAAGCTAAATGAAATAAGAAGGAAGTATTTCTCAGGCAGCCTCTGCCCAAGAACAACTGCTTCATTAAACAGACACACGCGTGGATACTTCCTCAAAACTAACATTATCAAACAATGCGTCAATCAGTATCTATCCTCTATTTCAAGAGTTCTTAAACTGGGGTACATCTATCCCCAGTGTTACATCTACCCCAGTG
The DNA here is from genome assembly GCA_037127315.1 of Ascarosepion bandense. Classification (NCBI taxonomy): domain Eukaryota; kingdom Metazoa; phylum Mollusca; class Cephalopoda; order Sepiida; family Sepiidae; genus Ascarosepion; species Ascarosepion bandense. The sequence goes on along the minus strand of JBBBDQ010001395.1, from coordinate 2,223,453 downwards.
GTACATTTGTACTCTTCAAGGAGTACAATGACTCCAAGAGAATAACCACTACTGTACAATACATGATGAAATCTCCATTCAGAGTGCACAACGAATTTTTTTCCTTTCAATTTTCTTATTTTAATAAACAAAGACTTTAATTAAATTATATCAAATGTGCAGTGAATTTTCATTATTATGAAACATCCTGATATTGTAATCTGTACCTATACCTTGGTACCTTGCCTATGCTTAGTACTGTAACAAAATACACAATCTGAGGCCATAAATAGACAGATAGATATAGATAGAGAGATAAAGATACATAGATGGAGATATAGAGGGATAGACAGAGATAGACAGATATGAACAAAATGTATATATATGGTATATGTCAGGGGTTCTCAAACTGGGGGTACGTGTACCCCCAGTTTGAGAACATTTGTACTTTTCAGTGACTACAAAAATATCAGTTTTTGATCAAAATTCACAATCTGAAGCTAACAATATACGAAAATCAGCAACTGAACACCTTATGAAGCTTGAAGAAGAAACTGATGGCTATTTTCTAAGCCTTGGTGAAGATGAAGTTGTGTATCTTCGGAATCCTTTTACCTCAAATACCCGGGGGGTTGCAGGCTGGGATTGATATGCAAGAGGAACTGGTAGAGCACCAAAGTAAGGATTCTTCTGTATACTTTGAGAAAAATTTGTGCAATTTTTGGTTCCCGATGCGAAACTCATACAGACCGATTGCTTAACCTGCTATTCGAACACTGTTGTTATTTCCATCAACATGGCTTTGGGAGTCAACATTTTCAGTATTGTTAGGAATCAAATCAAAATACAAATCAAAACTCAAACCTCCTTAGCATAATTTTGGTTGTGCCATTACTAAAGTTTCTTCTCGAATAAATGAGCATTTTGAAAAAAAAGAAAAAAGAAAAAAACAATCTCATAAGTATTGCTTAGGTTTGGTTATCGTTACATAGTTTGAATAGTTTTGTGTATTTTTGCTTAGTAATGATTTTTTTTTTTAATCATTTCACCTCGAGCAAGGCGAAAACGCCACTGATGTGCAGGGTGCTACATAAATGTAAAAAAGATTAATTAGAAAAGAGTGAGGAGTACAAACTAGTTAGAAAGGAACAATAGAAAGCTGACAAAGCAGGTGCGATGACAGATACATAGGTGGAGAGAAAGGGAAGGTTATACGGGGGTGGGGAGAGAGCTAGAGTCCAGTGGTTAGTAGATGAGTATTGACTTTGCATTTAAATTTCTGGAGGTTGTAGCCGTCAGGAAAGCAAGAATACGGGAGCGAGTTCCACAGGCGGGAAGTGCGAGAGAAGAAGCTGCAGGAGTAGAATTGTCGTCTGCATTTGGCTAACCTGACTGTGAATGGGTGGGACCCAGTTGCCAGTCTGGTTGCACGAGTAAACACCTGTTGAGGAGGCATCAGGCATTCGTCTGAGCAGAAGCCATGAAAGTATTTATAGAACAGACAAGGGGAGGCCACATTTCGACGATGGGGAAGTGGCTGCAGTCGAGCCGCCAGATCAGTACCTATCACATTACAGACTCTCCTTTGGAGCCTGTCAAGAACACTGAGGAGAACGGCAGGGGCACCTGCCCATAAATGGCAGCAGTACTCCATGCACGGACGGATGGTTGACTTGTATATATGCAGGATGGATTCAGGTGGAAAAAACATCCTGGTTCGACATAGTGACCCAACCATCTTAGCAGTAGATTTTGCTATGGATTCAATATAGTGGTTCCATTTGAGGTCTGAGGACAGAGTAAGTCCGAGGAGGCGTAGTGTATTACTCTCCGGGAGAATTGCTTATGGGAGGCAGGAGAGGTTGCCTGTAATGGTTGACAGACAACAGCTTGGTCTTAGATGAATTGAAGTTGACAAGCCACTTCTTGCCCCATTTCACCACAGAGTGTAGATCCCGTTCAAGGTCAGCAGCGAGATTATGTCTGTCCGCCACGACAGGTTTCTTACTGGTGCGGGAGTATATTGTAGTGTCATCTGCGTAGATGCCTACTTGGGACTTGATCTCATCTGGGAGGTCGTTGATGAAAATAAGGAAGAGCGCCGGGTCCAGGATAGAGCCCTGTGCTGTAGGACGAAGAGGCACACCCATTCAGAACGACCTTCATTTTGCGGTTATTTAAGAAAGATTGGATTAGGTCAAGCAGGCGACCGGTAATACCATAACCGCGTAGTTTGCATAGGAGGCCAGAGTGCCAAACCCTGTCGAAAGCCTTGGAGATGTCCAGAGCAACCGCGCGAGCCTCGCCAGACTCATCAAGGGCCTGTAGCATGTACTCCGTTACGGTTGTTAGCAGGTCGGCCGTGGACCTGGCAAAGCGGAATCCATATTGCCTGTCGGAGAACAGTTTGTGGGCGTGAGATGATGAACTATTTCAGCATTGATTATAGCCTCGAATACTTTCCCGAATATCGGTAGAAAACTGATAGGGCGATAGTTGAATGAGTCCGAGGGTTCACCACAATTCTTAAATACAGGAACGACTGAAGAGAACTTCCAGCATGCAGGAAAGCAGGAAGCAGAAAGGCAGTAGTTAAATAGTTTAGAGAGGACAGGGGAAAGTTCAGGAGCACACCTCTTAAGGACTATCACCGGGATTCCATCGTCTCCACTCGCCTTATGGGGGTCGAGTTTTGAAATTACTCTGGATACTACTGTCGGGGTAATATATACGTCGTGCAGTTTGGCCTCAGTTCTAATAGGGAAGTCGGGTGGGTGTACTCCGGACGAGTCGAATGTGGAGTTGGATGAGAATCTGTGGGTAAAGCACTCAGCTTTGTCCGCAGATGACGTGAGAACCTCAAATCCATGGATTAAATGAGGTATTAAGGATTTCCTATTGTTGAGCACTCGTTTACAAATCCTCCAATAGTCCTTGGAGCCGAACTTGCGATCAGCTATGTGCTGTCGCATTCTCTCAGCGAACAACTGTTTGGCGTCATTTAGCAATAAATAATGTATGAAGGATCAAACTATCATCTCTATTATAATAAAAACCGTTGCGTATTTATGTACACACGCACACACACTCACACATATATATATATATGTATTTTCTTCTAAACACATATTGTTGAATATAAAAGACACATAAATGTCTATTATGTTTAATCATGAGCCGTTCTAATCATCGTATATTGGCTTTAATTTCAAGTGAAAATAAAGCCAAAAATTCTCCAACAAGTTGGTTCTAAGCTTTCGGCTCATATGAGCCATCTTCAGAGAGGTTACAAGAACATAAAACAATTACATAAAACATCCACCATCATCGACGATTTTATCTTGTGATGACATAAAACTTTGCTAAGCAACGATAACAGTTACCAAATAGCAAAGGCAGTTTGTAAAGTTGTTGCAATAGTATAAGTTAATAGTGTTATGTTTATTTTGACGTACACTATTATTATTAGTATTATCAATATTGTTAGAGCTATTGTTAAGTTTATTTAAATATATTTTAATTTGTTGATCAATGACAGAGTTAGAAAATCCGTTGTTAACAAGTGTTTGCTTAATGTTGTGTAATTCTTTATAAAACATGGATTTGGAAGAAAATATACTACACAATAACATGTGCATCAAATGAATTGTTCTGGTGTCAAGTTTTTGTGCTCTCTTCCCCATGCTAGTCTCTTCTCATTATTGGCTGGCCGAAGCAACGGCTTCCTGGCTGCCTTGTAAAATTTTGCAAATAATAATAACAAAAGAAGCATTCTATTTTCATTTAGAATTATCCACTTAGCAATAAATACTAAAAATAGTGTGAAATACATCATTTTTATAAAAGAAAACTGGGGTCGCCTAATAATTATGGCCGGTAGTGTTTATATACATTGTAATTCTGTTATCACAATGCTTTGTACAAGCATTATAACACTACACATAAAATTACACTTTCTTCTTCAGGTGATATTTTAAAATAAATGGCGGAAACTATTTAATTAGAAAATATAAGATGGATTCAAAATTATTTAGAAATTAGGGAGTGATAGTTGGAGAATATTATCAATATTGTCAATATATTTTGATCACAAATAGAAATTAGGTTGTCCTATGAAGTTGAGGATTTTGGTCGCGAAAGGAAACAGAGTAGCCTGTTGTCACGGCACGACACGTTTTAATTTTGTCTGGGTAAGATACATAGCGAGACCATACATTATTTAAATGGGTAGAAAATATTTTTAACAGCAGTTCATTCTATTTACTATCAATTATTAAACTTTACTACCAGTTGTGAAAGCTTTTGCTGCGTGTTTGCTCTTTAACAGTGCCTTATTATTTTATTTTTTGCAATGATGTCGTTGAGTAGTGAAATATATATGTGTGTGTGTGTGTGTGTGTGTGTGTGTGTGTGTGTGTGTGTGTACTCTATATTATGATAAAGACCGTTGTGTATTGATTTGCATATATTTTGCGGTCATTTTTTACGGTTGGTTGCACTTGTTTTATATATTACGTGAGTTTAATTCATTGATGTTATCAGTAATTAACTCTGCTCAAAACGTCTTCATAATAAAATATCAAAATTTCAAGATTTTTTTTTTGATCCTCATTTTTCTGAGGTACATAGGAATCTATAAAAATATATACCCATCTAACCATAACATTCTACGCTTCCATTCGTATCACTCACGTCATTTATTGACCATCTAACTTGAGTGGATTTTTAGCTTTGTTTTGTGATGTAATGGATATCAGCATGGAATGAGATTTGGAATTCCAGTCGAATTCGTCGCATTCACCTACGCGGAAATAACTTTGGGAAAGGTATTAAGCCATCTCTTCTTCCGCCAGCTGTGGGTTAAACAGCAAGACAGACAGGGTTCTATAGCCTTAGTTGGCAACCAATATACCGCAGAAAGAAATGGCAGCTTACTGTGGGAAAATTTTCTGTCTTGTCAGTCATATATAGAAAGAGACATGATCACCAAAACGTGTTTCACGTATAGCACTTAACTTTTTGATTAAGTAAAACATATGCTATTTCATGTGGATTAAAATTATTCTAGTATTGTAACGGTTATTAGGTATTTTGCTTATGCTTCTTAAAACGCATTTTCTTCTCTTTCCTTCAAGTGGATTGCATCCACACTGAATGCAGTTACATGAAATTTGCATTTAAGAAATACAACTCCCACATCTCTAGATTAAATTCCGAATTCGGGTACACGTTATAAACTTATCTTTCTGGACTGTAACATAATGTCAGAGCATTTAAAAACACGCATATACAAGAAGCGTTATCAAGTTCTACTTCCGGTTTCATATATACCGTTCACTTTATACTGAAACCTCGCTCGATCACCGAAGTTAAGCAACGTTGAGCCCTGTCAGTACTTAGATGGGTGACCGCTTGGGAATACCAGGTGCCGTAAGCGTTTATTGACTGATGTGCGTTGTGGTGCAGTGCATATCGGCTCGGAAAGAGAAGTCGGTGAGCCGAGTTCGAATTCCAGTTGAATACTCTGCATTCACTTAAGCACTGGTACCCTTGGGAAAGGTATTAATCCGTCCCTTCCCTCCAGTTATGGGTTAAATAACAGGGTAGGACTTGGGGACCCTGCCCTTAAATCAAATCCCAATGAATATTGATACTCGAAAAGAAAAAAGTATTACTAGACACAAAACTTATATAAAAACAACAATAAATTGTTGAAAGAAAATGTATTACCAGCAATAAATAAATAAAAATTTAGTTGGCAATAAATGACCCGCCGAGGTTGATATGCTATAAAAAACAAAACAACCAACCAATCATACTGAAACACTTATAAAAGGCATGTATCTATCTTATCTCTACTCCTATCTATGGATAAAACGGCAGTGTAGTTGTGCCCTCGGGACATGGGCCACAGCTAGTCAAGTTAGACAGTTTTATTTCAAAACTGTTAGAAGACATAAGGAAACAACTCCACTATCTTACCCAAGAAATCACAGGATTTTTTTTTTAATCATATCACCCCAAGCAAGGCGAAAACGCCACTGATGCGCAGGGGGCTACGAAGGAGAGTGAAAAGATTGGAAAAGAGAAAAACCGGAAACCACACCCTAAACAGGAAACAAGGGATGAGCCTCTTCATCTGTTCAATAGACGTGGGTGGAATGTGAACCGGGCGATAGTTTAATCTATCTACTCCAATTGAAAAATAAAAACAAAAAATAAAAAAATAAAAAAGAGTGAAAAGATTGGAAAAGAGAAAAACCGGAAACCACATTGTAAACAGGAAACAAGGGATGAGCCTCTTCACCTGTTCAATAGACGTGGGTGGAGTGTGAACCGGGCGATACTTTAGTCTACCTACTCCAATTGAAAAAAAAAATAAAATAAAATAAAAAAAAGAGTGAAAAGATTGGAAAAGAGAAAAACCGGAAACCACATCCTGAACAGGAAACAAGGGATGAGCCTCTTCATCTGTTCAATAGACGTGAGTGGAGTGTGAACCGGGCGATACTTTAGTCTACCTACTCCAATACACAGATTCGAATGCGAAATGGCATGGAAAAGGGCGTGTTCCAGAGTAAAGTATTGAGACACAGGAAACTTCAGGACAATTTCACTAGAAACAAAGAAGAGAGTACTAGATTGCTATGTGATGTAAGTTTTTCTATATGGCAGTGCATGTTGGACAATATCATCAAAGTTGAAGAAAAAACTTCAAGCAGTTGAAATGTGATTCTACAGAAGGATGCTGATGATATCAGGGACCATGCATGTGAGCAATGATGAGGATTTGGAAAGAATGGAATCGAAATGGAAATTAGTATTAAGCATCAAGAAGAAACAACTGAAGTTCCTGGGACATACAATGAGGAAGGCGGGCTTGGAGAACCTGATACTAACAGGCCAGATAAAGGGAAAAAGAGACAGGGAAAAGCAACGGATAACATATTTGAAGGGCCTGAGAAGGTGGATGACAGAACGGAGGTTGCCTGGTGTAACAAGAGAAAGCGTGCCACCTGGGATAGGGAGACGAGGAAAGCCATGATCGCCTACGTCCTGAAAGAACAAGGCACATAGAAGAAGAAGATCTGAGAAAGCGGTGTTATGCAACTGACAGTTTTGATATTTCTGAACGAATTTGGCGACATGCATGACATCCATGTGAAAGTTTCCATGAGACGAGGCTATTTAAGAACATAATTTAAGTTTCCATGTCAATGTTTCCTAGTAATTTTCGGTGTTGGAGGAACACTATTTCTAGCGGAGCCTGTTCTACAGTGTGTCCAGTAAAAAAGCGGAAAATTTATTATCCCTGTTTTATCTTTCAGAAATAAGTGACTTTGAATAACCTTGAATAAATATCTTGGATATTTATGACCTTGAATAATCATTGAACTTTTGCGTAATTACATAACTCTGATTGGATATTTAATTATTGATTAATTGCTGCTTGATCTTGAAACTCATCATTTAAAGGTTATTTGCAGGTAACTTTCGTCTTTCGTTCTGAGCGTCAAGTTTTCGTATTTTTCAACAGTGGGGATTGATGAAATGTGCAGAAATTCTTCCTGAATTCTTCGGTCACATCATGCCTCACTAGTTTTCAACAGTTGTCTTTTTTTTATATATATCATTTCACCCCGAGCAAGGGGGAAACGCCACTGATGTGCAGGGGGTGACATAAATGTAAAAAGATTAATTAGAAAAGAGTGAGGAGTACAAACTAGTTAGGAAGGAACAACAGAAAGCTGAGAAAGCAGGTGCGATGACAGATACATAGGTGGAGAGAAAGGGAAGGTTATACAGGGGAGGGGAGAGAGCTAGAGTCCAGTGGTTAGTAGATGAGTATTGACTTTGTATTTAAATTTCTGGAGGTTTTCGTCAGGAAAGCAAGAATACGGGAGCGAGTTCCACAGGCGGGAAGTGCGAGAGAGGAAGCTGCAGGAGTAGCATTTGGCTAACCTGACTGTGAATGGGTGGGACCCAGTTGCCAGTCTGGTTGCACGAGTAAACACCTGTTTAGGAGGCATCAGTGACTTAAGCTCATCCGAGCAGAAGACATGAAAGTATTTATAGAAGAGACAAAGGGAGGCCACATTTCGACGATGGGGAAGTGGCTGCAGTCGAATCGCCAGATCAGTACCTATCACATTACAGACTCTCCTTTGGAGCTTGTCAAGAACACTGAGGAGAACGGCAGGGGCACTTGACCATAAATGGCAGCAGTACTCCATGCACGGATGGTTGACTTATATATATGCAGGATGGATTCAGGTGGAAAAAACATCCTGGATCGACATAGTGACCCGATCTTCTTAGCAGTAGATTTTGCTATGGATTCAATATAGTGGTTCCATTTGAGGTCTGAGGACAGGGTAAGTCCGAGGAGGCCTTGTGTATTACTCTCAGGGAGAATCACTTGGTCCATGCTTATGGGAGGCAGAAGAGGTTGCCTGTAATGGTTGACAGACAACAGCTTGGTCTCATATCTTTTTGAATTTACTTTTTTTTGTTTTTTTTTCCTGGGCACCCCGTATATTTTATTTCTTTATATTCTATGCCAAATTTGTTATAACTAGTCTTAACATCGAAGTATTTGAAGATTTTAGCATCTACGAATTCCATAGATAGATAGATAGATTGGCTGATTGAATGATTTTAAATGCGTAATTTAAGAATGGCTGTGCGTTGTGGTGCAGTGGATATTAGCTCGGAACGAGAAGTCGTGGAGCTGAGTTTGAAATATTGTTGAGATTCTTGCATTCACTTACGCGCAAATACCTTAGGGAAATATATTAATCGGCCTCTTTCCTCCAGCTATGTGTTAAATAGCATGACAGATTAGGTTCTATAGCCTTGGTTGGCAACCAGTCTACCGCAGAAAGTAATGACAACCTACTGCAGAATAATCTTCTACCCAGTCAGTAATGTCACTTTCAAGACATGATCGCCGAAGCGTGTATCACGTATGGCACTTACCTGACTAATTTAAGAACATATTGTTATAGATCGGTTATAGACGAAACGATAACTTCTAATGCACATTTTCAAGGCAAACTATATTTCATCATTCGGGAGCATGGATAAACACAGTCTTTTTATTCTCAGAAAATAGATAGGACCTCGTACGGAAATCTGCCCGTTAATTCGTCGTGTCTCTTCCACGCGCCTCATCAACAGGCACAACACCGCTCAACGGAAGTTGCGCCGCCGATCACAGCTCTGCACAATGCAGTGTTTGTCTCACATTTTCAGGCCCGCTGCTCCGAGCGTCAACGAATAAACACTTGCAGCGATCAGACAGGAAACGGATCTGTAGCGATAGTGACGTCTTTAAAAGGCCACCTCAGACCCATTTCCTGTATGCTAGTAAGAAAAAGGCATTTAAAGCGCTGGACCGTTTGCTTGTGAAACGAGGTGAAATAGACTGTATCATAAGCTAAATCAACGTGGGCGCACGTCTCGTCACCTAAACTGATGCAGGTGTCTATTAGCGTTACAATCGCTTTCTCTTTACTTTTTTTTTCAGATGAGAAAACAAGTTCCTAATTAATGCATAGTTTGGTATCTATGTCTTTTTATCTCTGAATTCTTCCCTGCGGACTCACAATACTTTCTTTCTCACATTAGTAATATGCAGCGTTTGTTTACCCCATTTGCATATTTGGATCTATCTATCTATCTATCTATCTATCTATCTATCTATCTATCTATCTATTTGTGTCGGCTCGTGTCCTTTTTTTATATACATTTATATGTATCTGACACAGTTCAAATATATGTATCCAGTTACTCGTTTCTATCTATCTATCTATCTATCTATCTATCTATCTATGTCTATAGTTATCTACCTGTGTGTAGATTATATATATATATATATATATATATATATATATGTTTGTGTTTTTCTGTTTTTTATACATGCATGTATACAAACAAGAAATATATCGATAATCGGGTAAATAATTATACACATATTTGTGCAGAAAGTTGAAATCGACTTGTCCAATTCACATTCTGCCTAGTCTGTAGCGTTCATTTTCAAACCTTGGGATGTCATGTATTTAAGGAAAATGGAAGGAGTATGGATGCTTACAATTCATTAATTATGGCCAGATACGTTACGGTCAATTATCATTTGGTTGAAAATCTTTTATGCAACAAATGTCTGCAATGCTCATATAGGCCTTTTTTAACTTTGTAGATGTTTCGCGGATGTATGTCACTGGACACGTTGGATATATTTTTTGTATAACTGTTACTATACTGTTGTTTTTTTTCGCTAGGTGCCAACTATATCTTTTATAGTTTTAAGGATGTTGTTGAATTTTAGATCAAGATTGGATAAGTAATTATTATGGTGGCTTTTATGGAGTTGATAGACTGAATTATGTGTCTAATACTGTCATGTTTGTTGCGATTACTATATTTTATGGATTTTTTCTATTTTTCTTTTGTGTATTGTGTAATCTTTGTGTTAGACATTATATAAGAATGAATGTGGGCATTGGAGAAGTTTAAGTGTTTTTAATGTAATTTTCTTCCTCGGACAGAAATTGGGGGCTACAAGTTCTAAAAGCTTCTATGTAGAATCCTGCTGTTCCTCAGGATTCTGTTTTATTGTTGTGATTGGAGTAGATGTGTTTAAGATCGTTCTTATTTTGTAGATTTTCGATAGACCTTCACTAGTAGGGCATTATGTGCGCGAATTAACAGAACTTGAGAAAGAAAGAATACAGACGATATATTCCTTTTTTTTTCTTTTGATTCTTTTGATTGAAAAAGACCTCCAATCCATATTGGACTGGGGTAAGAAATGGTTAGTAAATTTTAATGCTTCTAAAACGAAGCTACTCTCAATTAACCATCATCGACAATCTCACTTACCTCCCATTAGCATGGACCAGGCTTGCCTCCCAGAGAGTAAAACACTGCGCCTCCTTGGTCTCACACTTTCAACGGACCTCAAATGGAATGACTATATCGAATCCATTGCTAAATCCGCTGCTATGAAAGTCAGTTCTCTGTGTAGGGCCCGGAAGTTTTTTCCGTCTGAATCTATCCTACACGTTTATAAATCTACCATCCGCCCGTGCATTGAATACTGCTGCCATATCTGGTCGGATGCCCCTGCTGTTCTCCTCGGGCTTCTCGATAAGGTTCAGAGGAGGGTCTGTAATGTGATAGATACCGACTTGGCAGACCGCCTGCAGTCTCTCTCCTACCAGCGCGATGTGGCTTCCCTGTGTCTCTTCTATAAATACTTTCACGGCTTCTGCTCCGATGAACTTAGATCACTAGTGCCCCCTAAATACGAATTTGAACGAGATAATAGATTAGCAACTAGATCCCACCCTTTTACAGTGAAACCGATAAAATGCAGCCGTAACTTCTACTCCACCAGTTTCTTTCCTCGCACTTCCCGACTGTGGAATTCTCTTCCAAATGATTGCTTCCCCGACGGCTACAATCTCCAGGAGTTTAAATGTAAGGTCAATAGACACCTCCTAACACACTAACCTGCTCCCATTCTATCAAACACTCTTCCCATCTGCCCAACCCTCATCCTCGCTATCCTTACTCATCTGTCACCTTCCTGCAGGCATTCCCTATGTCTAACCACTCCTTCTCTTTACCTTCCCCTATGTAGCCTCATGCGCAATAGTGGCAGTGGAATGCCTTGCTTGGGGTGAGATGATTTTTAAAAAAAAAAATTCCTTGGTTTTGGATCATTTTTAGACGAGTTAGTCATACTAAACATTTCTACTGAATAATTTAATTCGAACATTACAAAATTCGACATTAAATAACCCAAAATAAATTTACAAGTAAAATTAACCAACCTAAATAAATAGATGGATTCGTGTGAAATAATGGTCAGTGAGACTACTATAGTTAACAATTATTAATTCTCATTGGATACCACATAGAATATTTGACATTAAGTAACCAAACAAATGTTAATATGTCATAAAATCGACCAACGTTGACGCATATGCATCAACCTGGAATAATATTTAACGAGTCTAGATAAGTTGGGCACCCTATATAACATTTAACATTTAGTCAGTTAATTACGTTATGTGATACACGCTTGGGCGATCATGTCTCGGAAGAGACATGAATGACTAGACAGAAGATTATCCTGCTGTTGCCATTACTTTTTGCAGTAGACTGGTTGTCAGCCAATGCTATAGAAAACAATCTGTCCTGTTATTAAATCCATTTAAATATCTCAATAAGTACTCACGTGTCATAAAATCGACCATCATCATTACTCCGCGTTGTTTCAGATTGCGCATCAACATGAGATATTATTCTCGTGTTAATTTTTTTAGCCTACTCTTCCATGCTGGCTCAAGGCATGTTGAAAGAGAGCGCTTGCTGCAGTATATTGCCAGTTCTTTCTGTGGTAGACTGAATGCCAATCAAAGTTACATAAACCAGTCTGTCCTGCTGTTAACCCCCACCAAGCTGGTTTTGAATTCAGTGTTTCCTTCTCCTAGACCGGTTGCCAACCAAAGCTATATAACCAGGTCTGTCCTGCCATCTGATCTAAACTTATTTATAAATGGAACTTTGTCTGTGTGTGTGTGTATCCGTTACCTATAGACTCCGAAACGGCTGAATGATTTTCTTGAAAATTTACACAGTTGTACTAAAAGCGTCTGCGAATGTTCTTAGCTGGGTTTTGTGTCGAGGTACCCCCGATAAATATCGAAAATCGATAATCGAAAAAATCGGGTTATAGAAGGAATGGTCCGATTTTAAACAAATTTGATACACTCATAGACAAAGACATAATAAACGATATTCAGAAGTTTCAAACTTGCAGTTATTACATTAGTGCAGAAAATTTTATATCGATTTCAGCAAATCAAAATTTGACTTACATCCATTCATTTTTCTTTCAGTCTACGATTTCGCTTTAACTGAAAACAACTATTGCTTTTTAGTCTTTCGTGCCAACGTCCAAAGAGTCTGAACTCCAGGACCATGGATTAGTTATATAGCTTTCATTACACCCGAGCAACGTCGAGCTATACTGCTCATTTTTCCATAAGTGGAGGGAGAATATATATAATCTGATGCTAATGACCACCTCAATTATCTGCTAATTGTTAGCAAGTCTAGTCTTGTTGAAATTTACTAATTAGCATTACGTTCCTCAATAGGTGCACCATTTAAAATTTGTCAATAAATAACCCAACAACCGCTGACATGACGTAAAATTAAATAACCCTATTAAAAAATATAACAATGTTCTAGTAAATGAAATAAGATGCTATGGTTGTTCTACCTATCAATAGAAGTAGATCCTATTTCACTGAAAATTACAAAGATTATTCCTGAGTAAGATGTTAATTAACGATTATTCGTTATCCAATCGTCGTCGACCATAACGCGCGTCCGGTATTTAATCTTGTATGACTGTCGATCACGTCAACTGCAAAGAAAGATATAAACTGGAAGAGAAAAAACATGGATTAACAAAGTGAATATAAAAAGAGAAAAAAGAGGATAACATGTATAGGGAATTTTTTGCTTAAATACAATTAAGTAGAAACTAATCTAAGGGTTCAGCGCTTACACTGAACAAATGATTTGAAGAAGAAAAATGAAAAAATGTAACCTAACCTAACCAGACATCACGACTTCAACCATTTTCTCAGTGATTTGAGATGGCTTCCCTCTGTCTTTGTTACAAATAGTTTCATGTCAACTCTTCAGATGATCTTTTGTCTCTAGTGCATCGACTGCATGAATTTTAGCGAGCTACTGGATTTGCAATTAGGTCTCACAGTTCTGTTGTCGAACTAGCTCAATGCTCTCCCTTCCGATTTCTTGCTTTCCTGACACCTATCAACGTCAATCGCCATCTTTTGTCTTCCGGAACCATATTTTTTTGTCCTCTTCTCAATCTTCCACACGAAAGTTCTCTCATTCTCTTTGACTCTGCTGCAACAAGAAGCAATTTAAAAACTTTTCAAGGAATTGTACTATTCTATTTCGAATCTTGTTGACTGGCTTTACAGAATCAAAAACAAAGAACTGTCACAGATAAAAGAAACCACGTCACTTGAGGACATTCAACAACAGCAAAAACGAAAATGAATATCACTTTTAACTCGATAAGAAAATAATGACATAATCAAGATGTTGACACCCCACAGAACTTCAAACAAAAGGTTAGGATAGAAACTGCCATCAATATAGGAAAGAGCGATAACAGCTACTGGACAAGACAAATCTATTTTCCTGAAAATTTGTTTTAAGAGAAAAATTGTATAAATTTCAACTGACATTAATAATAATAATAATAAATGTCAAATGTTTCCTTGTAAGGAAACGGTTAATATTGCCATTATCTTTACCAGACCCACACACTAGTTTCATGGAAGGCTCTTCATCAGGATTTAAAAGATTATTGAAATATATTTTAGCTACTTCATAATTTTCTTTATTAACTCTGTCAGAATTTGACAAGATTGTTTAATAAAATAATTCTTTAAATTTATTAGGAAAATTAAAAGCAAATATCTTGTCGATAATAACTTTATTAGACAAAATGAGGACAATTACTCACTTTATATGCAACAATTGAACCTTAGTAAGCAAACAGTTATCCAGATGGAATATTAAACATTTTATTTAATGATATTGCTTTTTCGTTGATCGTAGAAAAGATATTCTACATACTGAACCAATTGGAGTAGTTAGACTGAACTATCGCCCGGTTCACACTTCACCCACGTCTATTGAACAGGTGTAGAGGCACATCCCTTGTTCCCTGTTTAGGACGTGGTTTCCGGCTTTTTCTTTTTCAATCTATTCACTCTTATGTAGCCCCCTGCACACCAGTGGTCTTACCGCCTTGCTCGGGGTGATAGGATTAAAAAAAAAGCGATTGATCGCCCAGTAACTACCTTTTTGACTCTAGTATAAATCGGACCAATGTCTACGTTTTTGACACTAGTATAAATTGAACCAATGTCTACCATTTTTATTCCAGTGTAAAGTGCATCTATCTCAACCTGTTTTAGTTTAATTTACACCGGATATATATTAATATGTGCGTTGTGGTGCAGTAGATATCAGCTTAGAACGAGAAATTGGGGAGGCGCGTTCGAATTCCGGTTGAATTCCTTGCATTCACTTACGCGCAAATACCTTTGGGAAAGGTATTAATCCTTCTCTTCCATCTAGTTATGGGTTAAATAAAAGAACAGATTGAATTCTATAGGCTTGGTTGGCAACCAATCTACCACAAAAAGTAAAGGAAACCTACTGCCCAGTCAGTTATGTCACTTTCGCGACATGATCGCCTAGCGTGTTTTTTTTTTAGTCTAGTTTAGACTGTATCAATGTTTTTTTATTGATTCTAGTATGAATCTGATATACGCCCACCTTTATATCACTAATATTAACCGTATCTATGTCCATCTTTTGACTCTAGTATTAAACGGACTTATGCCGACCGGTTTTACTAATATAAACCGGATCTATGTTCACCTTTTTTACTTTAGTATAAACGGGATCTATGCGCAAAATTTTTACTCGTGTTTGAACTGGATCAATGTTTATCTTTTTTATTCTAGTATAAATCGGATCTATGTCCACCTTTAATCGAATCTATGCTTAGCTTTTTGATTCTAGTATAAATTGGATCTATGTCTACATTTTGGACAATTGTGAAAATCATACGTATGTATTAGTTCATTGTGATTTTTTTCTATAAGAATTATATTCAACATTGCATAACCCAACTAGTGATAATATATTATCAAATAAATCAATCTGACCTAACTTTATCTAATTCTAGGTGCTTTTCGTTGCTTACCAATCTTACGTACAGTTAAAGGTAAATCGTTTCAATTTTGCTTCTTTTACATGCATTCCACATTATGGAGAGTTTCAATAGAAATCGATATTATTGCTCTTATGTGCAAACCGCACATCAAATTGACTAACATAACTAAAAATATATATTTTACAATGTTGGCTATCTGTCACGTCGTATAAATTTAGTATTTAGCAATTACTTTGTTTTGATCGCTTTAAAACTGCACTGATCACCCCAAAACAGACAGTTATAAATCTTCGACCAATCATAGTTCCTTCTCTATTAATATTACAGTTTTATGCCAATGAATCTGCAGAAAGATTAATAACAAATAATTACGTTGACAGAATATGGCCCAATGCCGGTTTAAAGTGGAGAGCACAGGGTAAAATTTGCACAGTCTCCACAACCATTATAACATCGATATTAAACCGACCCTTTCTCCTTTCCGGTGCAATGAGAGAGGTTCAGCCCCACGGTTAGAATCCCCTGTGTCATGCATCCTGCATTCATTTTATGCGTTTAAACTGAAACACTATTGAAAGATAAAATTTGGTGTCTGGGGACAGATACTGCACTTTGATTTCAGTCCGAAGACTAAGAACAAAACAGTTTGATATTTACGAGCGGGATATGAAACATGGTTGTTTTTAATGTGGGGTATCCATGCTCATACAAATGAGCCAACAACATAAACTGCCACAGTCCACGGACACTGTCACGCTGGGTTCGATATTTCACCAATGACCTTTAGCGGAATGAGAGAAGTACTCCAGTAAGTTTAAAAATCCCAGGGTTCAGGAATTCCAAAAAACAGAAATAGGGCAGACTGATGAATGATAGACACTGCGATCGGATTTTGGCCTCAAGGCCGTGGGAGACCATGTTGATATGAAATTTGCATATATATACACCTAATAAATGGCATTTACAACATAAACATTTATTTTGCATAACAAAATTTTAAATATATTTAAATACGTTTTTTCAGTTTTATTTATTTTTAATTAATTTTTAAAAATTTTTTGCATATAAACAAAATTTCCGTCTATAATTATTTTTAATTCACATATTTTTAATTATATCGCCCCAAGAAAGGCAGTAACGCCACTGATGTGCAAGGGGCTACATAAGAGTAAAAAGATTAGAGGAGAGTGAAGAGAAGGACGAACCAGTTAGAAATGAGCAAGAGAAGGATGGGAATACAGGTGTGATGACAGTTGCAAAAGGTAGAAAGAAAGGAAAGGATATACAGGGCGGTGTGGAAAGAACTAGGGTAAGTAGTTAAGAGATTTGTATTGACCCTGCATTTAAATTCCTGGAGGTTGTAGCCATCAGGAAAGCAAGAATAAGGAAGCGAATTCCACAGGCGGGGCGTGCGAGAAAAGAAGCTGAAGGAGTAGAATTGTCGTCTGCATTTGGTTGATCTAACTGTGAATGGGTGAGACCCAGTCGCCAGTCTGGTTGCGCGAGTAAAGACCTGTTGCGGAGGCACCAGTGACTTAAGTTCGTTGGAGGAGAAGCCATGGAAGTATTTATAGAACAGACAAAGGGAAGCCACATCTCGTCGGTGGGAAGGTGGCTGTAGTCGAGCCGCCAAGTCGGTACCTATCCCATTACTGATTCTCCTTTGGAGCCTGTCAAGAGCACGGAGATGAACGGCGAGGGCAGATAACCATATATTGCAGCAGTATTCCATGCACGGACGAATGGTTAATTTGTATATATGCAGGATGGTTTCAGGTGCGAAAAACATCCTGGCCCGACACAGTGACCCAACCTGCCTAGCAGTGGATTTAGCTATTTTTTTTAATCGTATCACCCCGAGCAAGGAGGTAACACCACTGATGTGCAGGGGGCTACGTAATTATGAAAAGATTGGAAAAGAGAAAGCCGGAAAACACATCTTAAACAGGGAACAAGAGATGAGCCTCTTAACCTGTTCAATAGACGTGAGTGGAGTATGAACCGGGCGATAGATAGATCTATTGACTCAATGTAGTGGTTCCGCTTGAGATCAGAAGAGAGGGTAAGGTTGAGGAGGCGCAGAGTATTGCTCTCGGGGAAACTCGTTTGGTCCATGCTTATGGGAGGCAGGAGAGGTTGCCTATGATGATTGACAGACGACCTTCATTATGCGGTTATTTAGAAAAGATTGGATCAGATCATGCAATCGTCCGGTAATACCATAACCCGTAGCTTGCATAGAAGGCCAGCGTGTCAAACCCTGTCAAAAGCCTTGGAGGTGTTCAGAGCAACAGCACGAGCCTCGCCGGACTCCTCGAGGGCCTGGAACATGTTCTCCGTATTGGTCGTTAGCATGTTGGCCGTGGACATGTCAAAGCGGAAGCCATACTGCCTGTCAGAGAAGAGTTTATTGGCAGTAACATCTTGAACTATTTCAGCATTAATAATGGCCTCGAACACCTTCCCGAAAATTGGTAGAAGGCTGATAGGGCGATAGTTGGATGATGGTTATAGAAGTGGATTAAGTCAATGAAAATTATGGAGCATTTTTGCACTCGCTTACTCCTACAAAACGAAAAAACGTAAGAATATTCGAAAAGTTGAAAAAAAAATCTTCATGTGCTGTATTTAATGAAATATGTTTGAAGGAAAAGTGGCTGCACAAATATAGATTCATTTATACAGGGTTTGGTGGATCAATTGGCGCCATTTTATATTTTTAATTTTGCGCATGCGTGCTGTTTGTTTTTCATTTTTTGATTGCACATTATAGCAGGGTCAGTTGGGCACTGGGAGAAAAAGAGCACCATGACTTCGCCAACATTCTGCACTAATTATGTTTGAAACTGGAAAATCCAAAACGAACATTTCAAAAGAGTCTGGGTGTCAATCTGTAGACAATGCAGAGAATGCTAGGTCCCCAAAAAGTGTACCGAGAGGGAGGAAAACTAAATAGCTCGTTAACATCATGATGTTTGGAGTGATCTCTAGTAATATCCACATTATGATAACATTTATCTCCCCACAGAGTCTCAGACTAGGAGGCCTATATCAAGTGCCTTGAGGCGGTAGTGCTGCTCTAGGTAAAAAAGGGTGGCTATGGAAGACCAATCTGGCAACAGATCTCTGCACCATGCAATATAAGCTGGAGATCACAGTCATTGCTATCAGACATTTTTTGCGACCGCATCACCCCTTACAGCTAGTCATCTAACTCCCCAGATTGCAACTATTGCGATATTACTTGATTACTAAATGCGGAACTCAGTTAAGCGAGAGTTCAAAAATATTCCTTGTGACAGTGATGAACTGAAAGTAAGGCATGTCGGCATTCACCAGCTTAAAAAAGAAGACCGTCCGGAAAAAATCCAGAAGATTCCGAAGTTGTCGGGAGACGATGGTTGAAACCAATGATAAATTTATTAAATAAATTTCCTCTATACTAATTAAAATATTTTGATGTAATTTTGATAATTGGTAACTGTTAAAATCAGATGTCAGATTTATTTTCACTTTGCGTAATTTACAACGACTATTCATTCATGTGTGCTGTGGAACAAGAAAGCAGCTCGGAACTTAATGCCAGTTAAATTTGTTGCATTCACTTACGCACAAATACCCTTGGTAAAAGTATTAATCCGTTCTTCTCCCTCCAGCTGTGAGTTAAATAGCAGAACAGATTCGGTTCTGTAGCTTAGGCGACCAGTCTACCGCAGTAAGTAATGGCAATCTACTATGGGTAAATCTTCTGCCCAGTCAGTCATGTCTCGAAAGAGACATGATCGACTAACAGTGTATCCCGTATAGCAATTACTTAACTGACTGATTCCTCCATCTCACCCTATATATATATACTAGCAGTATAGCCCGGCATTGCTCGGGTGTAATGAAAGCTTTAAAACTAATCCATGGTCCTGGACGTTGGCACGAAAGACTAAAAAGCAATAGTTGTTTCCAGTTAAATCGAAACCGTAGACTGAAAATAAAATGAATGGATGTAAGTCAAATTTTGATTTGATATCAAGTAAGTTTTTTTGTCGTAAACTGAATTTTCAAGGCTAAATAAGTCAACTTAGTAAATGGTATCATAGCTGAGTCAATGATACAATTATACCTACTTAGAGATAAACCCGAAGCAAAAACTAAAAAAAGGGCTGAAAAAATAGACATACAGGCAAATAATCAGTCACACACACACAAATAGTTTGCCTTATATATATATATATATATATATATATATATATATATGTAATCGATTTTCTGCACTATTGTAAGAACTGCAAACTTGAAAATTCTTAATATCGTTTTTTATGTCTTTGTCTATGAGTGTATCAAATTTGATTAAAATCGGACCACTCCTTCTATAACCCTATAACCCTATTTTTTTCGATTATCGATTTTCGATATTTATTGGGGGCACCTCGACACAAAACCTAGCTAAGAACACTCGCAAACGCTTATAGTACAACTGTGTAAATTTTCAAGAAATTTTCAAGAAAATCGGTTCAGCCGTTTCGGAGTCTGTAGGTAACGGACATACACACACAGACACACACACACACAAAGTTCCATTTATAAATAAGTTTAGATATAGGGAAGATCAGCCGGTTAAGCCAAAAGCAAAAAACAATCGTCTAATGAAACCGAAAAGGTCAAAACCATGGTAGCGTAACCAGCTGATCTTCTATCTAATTATCTAAAAGCTGTACATGTTGAAATTTCACCTACCTTCAAACATGTACTAAGCACTTTTTATACAACTGTTCACTGGTCCTTCACTGGACCTTCGATAAATAAAGTTCGCGTAGGCTCGCGAACTGGAATTTAATATTTAATTAATTTTTAGTTTTCAACTGGAACTTCTGCGCGGAGCCAGGGTGCGCACCTGCGAGTTTTGGGCATTTGCTTTCTGGTCGTGAGAGTGCAAACATCCGGTCCATCGCTTTGCTCGGTATCAACACATAACTTTCGCCCAAGAAAACGGAGATTTTTTTTTTTGTGTCTGTTGTCGCTTTTTTGTTGTTGTTGTTGTTGTTGTTGTTGTTGTTGTTGTTGTTGTTGTTAGAAATAAAAATATGTGTTTTCTTTTTTCCATTTAATCGTTCTTAGTTTCCTCGGTACAAGATGGGGAGTTATCCAAATTCCCTCTTGATTCGATGGAATCTTTTGGTTTTTGGTCCTTCTTGAAAGGGCGAACACTGGTAGTGAATTTTTTTTCTGACTGTGGGAATAGTCATGGGTGAGTTGGTTCTGATTTGTTGAAATTTCTTCCATGTCCGTTGCTATGTTGAGTTTGTGTTGAAAAGGAAATATTCAAATTTCGCTGAAAGTCCAAATTCTTTGTGTGTGTGTATATATATATATGTGTGTGTGTGTGTGTGTGTGTGTGTGTGTGTGTGTGTGTGTGTGTGTGTGTGTGTTGAAATCACGTCTGGTAGTCACCAGTATATAGTGGGGAGTCCGTTCTTTTAAATTCGCAAGTGACTATCCAACTGTTTTGTTTATATATTCCTGCAGTCTCATCGAATTCTTTTCATTTCTGTTGACTGACATTAGTGAATCGAAAATTTTAAAATTCAACCTTCAGTTTCATTTTTCTTTTTTTCATTTTTAATTGTTTGCGCCGGGGGTCAAATTACTCCTCGACCACGTGTCAGAAGCACATGAATTTTATAGTGGTGAGTCCGACAGACGTTAAAATGTTAATGGCGATAAAATGCTGAAAAGAGAAAGGTGTAAAGCATTAAGGAAGTTTGCTGATGTAAAAAAATCAAATAAAGAAACCCATTTTAACAAAAAAAAAACATAAGGAAAGAAGATTGCAGTGGGCAAAAAAAGACATGAAAACTGATTTCAGTAAAGTGCTTTTTTCAGACGAATCAAGGATCCCTCTCGATGGGCACTATGGATAGGCTCGAGGATGGGTTTATTAGTAATGAGCTCAGGATTCAATTTAAATTGAATTTTATTTTAAATTGAAAGACTGGGTGAAAATGAATTCCAAAAGTTACTGTGATTTTCTAGAGCAATATTTCTTTGAATGGCTTGATAACCAGTCTTTAGCCAAGTGTAAATCTATGATCTATGACAACGCACCAAGTTATGCATCAAAGTTTGCTAAATCCTGGTTGAAAGAAAAGGGATTTGTTGAAGATACTCTTATTGACTGGCCTTCAAATTGCTGTGACTTAAATCCCATTGAGAACCTGTGGAGCATCCTCAATAGAGATATTTATTCTAATGAAAGGCAATTCAACAGCAAGTGTGACCTCTAGGAGGCAGTTAAAGTTGCTGCAAGCAACTTACCAGCCACTAAAATTGCAATTCTAACATTAGATGTTGACAATAGGCTGCTAAGAGTTATTGAAAAAAAGGAGCATTTGTGCAATAAATTTTAGGAGGTTATTATTTTTTTTATTAATCTGTCTTTTATTTTTAAAATAAAATGTTTTTTAGGTTTTTCCTTTAAGAAATTGATGAATTTGTTCTAAAATGTTTCATATTATTTTTTTACATTAGTTTTACAAGGTATAATAATGTAAAAGTATAAAAATAAATAGTTGCAAATAAAATGCTGACAGTCAAATTAGTTTGTTTTGTTAGCATAGTAAATTTTTTTCCAACCAAAAACAATAGTTTTCTTTATCACTATATAACTAAGGTAATAATATTGAGTAGAATCTAAACCACATCATAATAGGACTTTTAACATTAAAGACGGAACTTTTTATACCATTTCATATCTTGCATATAATCTCTAGACGCAGTTTATATAGGGCACATGTTGTTAAAGTGAAACATGTTAGATTAACGACACTTTTTTCGTACTTGTTCTTTACTTATTTTATGTATCTTATCGCATTTTCATCCTTATATTCAAATCATATATATATATATATATATATATGTCAACCTATTATTAGCGATCAAAATGTATCTATCAACAAATATGATTAGGTAGCAACAGAATACTGTACACTACTCATTTGACGCGTATTTAGAAACAGCTTAATAGCGCCAAGAAACAGATAAATCTAATTAAAACTTTATCTCGACTAAGCCAGCGAACATTGCCGTATCACAGAAGATCTCCATATTCCCACTGAATTTCTTGCAAAAGAGACTTGAATTGCCTGTGAATCAGTGAAGAATGAGAAACAAGAAATCTAACAATCTTAACAACTGTTATCATCACAGAATCCAAATTCATATATGAGGTGTATGCACATATGCTCTCCTGTTGTATAATGCAATTAAAATTTAACAGTTTGTGTCCAACATGATTTTCAAGAAGTTTTGCAAATCTTTTCTTCTTGTCAACTCTTACAACAGCAGCATCAGTTGTTTTTTTTTATCATATGACCCCAAGCAAGGCCATAACGCCACTGATGCTCAGGGGGCTACGTAAGGGTAAAAAGAATGGAAAAGAGAAAGCCGGAAACCACATCCTAAGCAGGGAACAAGGGATGAGCCTCTTCACCTGTTCAATAGACGTGGGTGGAGTGTGAACCGGGCGATAGATATATCTATCTAATCCAATTGAAAAAAAAAAACAATGTGAGAAGATTGGAAAAGAGAAAGCCGGAAACCACATCCTAAACAGGGAACAAGGGATGAGCCTCTTAACATGTGCAATAGACATGGGTGGCGTGTAGACCGGGCGATAGATCTATCTACTGACAAATAAAACATTGAAGGAATATACAAAGGAAAAAGACAGAGAGAGAAAAATTAATGGCTGTAAAAGAGTCCTTTAATAATTAAATTCGTGATAGACAGCTTGCTCAAATATTTTCTTGAGCGCCTAAATAGTTCTTCAAGCGAGTGGTTGTAGAATTGATAAAAGACTCACGTTCGTAGAAAGGTTTCCTTGTCTTTTAGTTCATGTGCTTTTAGAAGGTGAAAAAAGCAGGAAGTCCAACGAGTGAGCATTTTTGAAACAGCTAATATATTTTTTTGCATTGTAGTAGTTACTGGTTCGAACACCGTGATGTCATATGAGGGTGCTTGCCTTTGGAAATCGCTTGGTGTGCCACGTGTAGTACGCGTGCTGAAGGTTGCCGACCCCTGTTCCTAACCCATTAGTAATAATATTATTAATAGTTTTCAAATTCATACAACCATGTTGCTTGTTTGTCAGAAACTCCTATTCAACATTCCCCTCAAATACTGCTTACTTACTTCTGAATGTGACATACCTTTCTGCACCATCAATTTTATCAAAGAACTTCTGATTCGATACTAATCATTGATCTATCGTGTCCTTTTCATTAAGCAAAGAGAAGATGGGAACGTAACCAATTATGGTCCATTGAAGTTTGAACTTGCAAGGGTTTGGAAGGCTTTGTAAATTGAAGAACACAAGCATACCAATTGTCATTGGTTTCCTTAGGATTGAAAATATAGAAAATATAGAAGAATCGATAACGAAAACTGGCATTTGTTAGAACAGCGACGATAATCCGAGGAGTGATGGTGACTTGTTGACTTATAATCCCAGGAGTGATGGTGACTTTATAGTGGGTTATCTATTCTTTTCTGTTAGTAGTGGAGAGTCCGTTCTAGTGAAGGGTAGTTGTATACTGTTGCAAGTTAACGGAATTTGGCCTTGTTGTAGATAGCCCACTATAAGTCATAAAATGATTACAAATCAAGAAAGGCAATTTGAGTAGAAAAATAACATTTTATATATACACATATCAATCAATGTTTTTACAATTGAAGTAATACATGAATTATAGGTCCAACGGAGGTTAAAATGTTCGTGGTAATAAAATGCTGAAAGAGAATTAATGCTTAGGAATTTGGGAGCGTGTAAGTAAGGAATGTCTTTGATGTATTCGCTCCTTAGGTCAGTAAGTAGTTTTTGAGGCAGGGAAAAAGGAAAGAGGTAAGGGAGGCGAGCGTAGTAAGCCTCTTGACTTGGGGTCAAGGGAGATACTAATTACTTTCTTCTCCTCGAGTCGGTCTGCCCGTCGATACTTTCAGTATCCGCTTTTTATATCTTCTTTTTTTTTTCACAGCAGCTCATTTGGGATTTCACACTTGTATTTGGTTCTAGGCTTCCCATTGACTGATAAATAAAATTCGCGTAGGCTCGCGAACTGGAAATTTAATATTTAATTAATTTTTAGTTTTCAACCGGAATATCTGCGCGGAGCCGGCGGCGCAGCGACGACTTTTGGTCATTTGCTTTTTGGTCGTGAAAGTGCAAACATCCGGCCCATCGCTTTTGTTCGGTATCACCACAACTTATTGATTCGTTTTCTTTGGCTTATCAGCCCTTTGTAGGATATTTAAATCCAAATAATAGTTTTAAATTGTTAGAATGTGCTTATTTAAAACAAATAAGAATGTTTCAAGTAATACAAGTATTACTAATTAGCCCATAACTGAGGGATAAGTAGGTGGATTTATATCTTTCCCAAGAGTATTTGCGCCTAATAGTGACTATAGCAAACTCAATGAGAATTTGAACTCGCATTTCCGATTAAAAATTCCGATCCATTACACTATCCAGACAGCAAAGTTTACAGCACCTAGTATTCTCATGGTGTTATCTATCTAGAAACTGACCAGGTTCAACGTTGCTTAAATTCGGTGATAGTACGTGAACAAATTTTTCATCGTAATGTAGAGGAAAATTGTCTGACACCTTAGACTCCTGGTTGTGACCTGCTGCTTATGCATTAATTAGCAAATATTAAAATATCTAAAAATAAAAAAAATTTGAAATAATAATAATAATAATAATCGGTTGCAGAAATAGAAGATGTCATCATTCTATAGGATTACACCATTCTATAGGATTACACCATCTATACAGATAGAAAAATTGAAGCAAACAGGCCGGAGATTACTGTTAAAATCCAAAAAGAAAAAAAAACTTGCTTATTAATTGATATGGCTTGGAGAGCAGATTGTAACATCGCAACCAAGGAATTCGAAAAACTGTCAAAATATGAAGACCTGGAATTTGAAATAGAAAAAAATGTGGAAATTGAATTGAAAACAAGTGCACTTGGAATGATAAAAAATGGAACAAAGCAACACATTGAAATAATCCCTGGAAACCCCAGCTTAAGTAATATACAAAAAATTGTCTTATTAAGTACCACACTCAAAAGAAGAACTTTGTCTATTTAACGCTAGGAATGTTAGGAAGATATGAAAAAACATGAAATGGGGCCATAACAGCACACCACGACCTGCCTTAGGTCTTCCTGCAGACTTGGTAGGCAGTGCGACCATAGCAGACATCAGTTTATAATGAAAAATGACACAATAATAATAATAATAATAATAATAATAATAATAATAATAATAATAATAATAATTGAAACCAGAAGAATCTTATAAATATCTAGGTGTAAATGAGAGCGAAAACATTCACCATAAAAAATGAAAGAAATAGTGCGTACAGAGTACAATAGAATGCTACGAATGATATTAAAAACTGAATTAAATTCACAGAAGAGAGTTATGGCCATTAATAGCCTTGCAATCCCAGTTGTCCAATATAGCTTTAACATCTTAAACTGGACTCTAAACGACATCAGGCGAATGGATGCTAAAACAAGAAAGCTTCTTTCTAAGCATAAGATGCATCATCCAAAGGCTGATGTAGACCGTCTATACATACCCCGTAAAAAAGGTGGAAGAGGTCTTATTCAGCTGGAATTGTCATACAAGACAACAACTATTGGCTTACTAACATACATAGAAACAACACAGGATTGGATGATACAATTAGTAAGGCAACATGAAGAAAGAAAGAAAAAAATATTCAATAATAAAAGAAGGCAGTAAATACAAACAAGATTTACCGTTAGTAGATTCTGTAGAAAAGCAAAACAGAAGCCAAGAACCAACTATTGCGGCAAAAAATATGAAAATGAAAGCCAAAGATAAAGCTCTTGAACAGATGAAACAGCGCTGGCAAGACGAACCTCTGCATGGCCAATATCCAGAACGTGCCAATAAATCCAATGTTGACAAAGTTAATACTCATCGATGGTTACGTGCATCTGGATTAAAGTCTGAAACTGAAGGCTTTATTCTTGCAGCACAAAGACCAAAGTCTTTTCACTAGAAACTTTCAGGCAAATATTATGCATAATAATATGGATCCAAAATGCAGGTTTTGTGATAAACACCAAGAAACAATAGACCACCTAATCTCAGGCTGTTCTGTGCTTGCCCCAAATGAATATAAAAATCGCCACGATAGAGTTGGGCAATATTTACATTGGGCAATGTGCAAACATTATGGAAAAGCTGTAAACAAACACTGGTATGAACATCACCCAGCACCGGTTACAGAAATAGAAGATGTAACCATTCTATGGGATTACACCATCTACACAGACAGAAAAATTGAAGTAAACAGGCCAGACATTATTGTTAAAAACCAGAAGGAGAAAACTTGTCTATTAATTGATATGGCTTGTCCAGCGGATTGTAACATAGCAATCAAGGAATTTGAAAAACTGTCAAAATATAAAGACCTGGAAATTGAAATAGAAAAAATGTGGAAATTGAAAACAAGAGTTGTGCCAGTGATAGTAGGTGCACTTGGAGTGATAAAAAATGGAACAAAACAACACATTGAAAGAATCACTGGAAACCCCAGCTTAAGAGATATACAAAAAATTGTCTTATTAAGTACAGCCCACACACTAAGGAAAACTTTATCTCTGTAATGCTGGAGATGATAGGGAAGATAGAAAAACATGAAATGGAGTCATTACAACACGCCCCTACCTGCCTTAGGTCTCCCCGCAGACTTGGTTGGTAGTGAGACCAAAGCAGAAATCGAAATATGATGAAAAATGACACAATAATAATAATAATAATAATGAAGTAATGTAATGGTTTTTATGTGTACACCTTAATATTAACGCACCGACAAAAATAATTTATTTCGTGTTTAAATCAAAATTCACATTAAAAGTTCTAACTTCTCACTCAAAACTGTGTTTGGCGGTAATAATTGATCGCTGGTATAATGTTATGCGCAAGTGACACTGTTAGATTTCGCTAAAAAAATATTTCATGCATTAACATGAAGGATTTCATAGCTATCAAACACGGGATGCCCTATTGCTCCTTCCTCTGTATATGCTTCTCCCTATCTATAAAGTATTATCGACAGGAGTAAGTACTATATAAACTAATAAAATAAATGAATTAATGACACTAAAAGAAATAAATAAATAACACTAAAAAAAATAGGAAAGAAAGACCGAGAAAAATATTCAGAGTAAAATATAAAGAAAAAATATTCGGACTAAAATATAAAGTAAAAAAAAAAATGAGATCCTGACCGCTTTCATTTATATTTGTAAAATAATCAATCAAGCCACGCGAACGTTTCTATGGGTTAGAACATTTAGATGTACTGCGTAAAAGAGAGGAGCGAAATTTGTCAAGATTTTTTCGCTCCATTTCCTTTTCCTTTTTTGTTTTTTTTTCTCTCTCTTTCTCAGTCTCAATCTCCCCTCCCCTCTCCCCAACTCTCCTTCTCTCTAGATCTTGTTTTCTTGTTCTCGTTATGGATTTGGAAAAGATGTCCTGGGTTAGGGGCAAATAAAAAAACAGAGCTTCTTTGAAAAGGGCTAGACAATTGGCGCCGTGAGCGGGTGTTGTTTTCTACCCTTTTCTTACCCTTTTTCTGTTTACCCTTTGCTTTTCAACTCATTCCCCCTCCCGCACTTCGACTTCCCTTCTCCCATTTTCTCTGAGTGTCTGCATGTCCGCCTGTCTGTCTGCCTGTCTCTCACCTCATTCATTCACACTCTCTCTGAAGGACTTAACTTTCTTTTCTTTCTTTAAAAAAAAATGTTTCTCTTCTTCGAGGCCCTCACAAAATCCCTAGAGCATTTTCGTAGCGGTGTGTTTAGGGGGTAAGGCTGTTAAGATGTGTCGACTCATGGTCATAAGACCCATTTTTCTGTCTCTTTCTTTTCATTCTACCTCTAATCAAGCGATAGTTAATTTTATATTTCTCCTTCTTCTGTTGGTCTAAAAACCCGTAACTGCACGGTGGAATTCAACCCTCTATTCTCTAACTAACCTCCCACGTCCCATGGATATTTCATTCGCTTTCTAGAAGCATCGACTTTCATGACATCTTTGCCAAGGGCGCAAACATAGGATACATGACGCCTGTAACTTAAAGCATGTTCCACTGACTCCTATCCTTGTGAACTTTACTGCTAAAATATTTTTAATTTATGAATTCAAGCTCTATTGTTATTATTATTGTTGCTGTTGTTGCTGTTGCTGTTGTTGTTGCTGTTGCTGTTGTTGTTGCTGCTGTTGTTAGCATAATACCAGTCAAAAATAAAAATTTATGGACCGTTATTTTTCCCTGGAATCAGGGTTTAGCATCACCTCGGGCGTTGGGATAGTATAAAAATATAGTATCTCTTTATCATTACCCCCAATTTTTCACGAAAAAAAACAAAACTTTGGGGGTTGCCTCGTCCCAGAGATTCAAATCATGCTACAGTGCCCATCACTTTCACTAAGGAATGGGGGTTAGTTGAAACCAACATTAGCGCCAGAGAGACTTGGCAGTTAATTCTTTTCTTTGGCACACATGTATGGGCAGCGATAATCCACAATGGGAAAGCGAGTATATACCGGTCAGTCAGTTAAGTGCCATGCGTGATACACGCTTTGAGCGATCATGCCTCGAAAGAGACATGGTGGACTGGGCAGAAGATTATCACACAGTAAGTTGCCATTGCTTTCTGCGGTAGACTGGTTGCCAGCCAAGGCTATGGACCCCAATCTGCCCTATTATTTAACCCATTATCATCATCATCATCATCATTCTGCGGCTTCGGTCGGGATAGAACTCACTACATCCTTCCAGTATTAACTATTTGTTATAGCTCCTGTAAGGTCTTACTTGGCGATAGATGTATCTCTATGTATCCCGTCTGGAAAGGTTAACTTACGAGATCGATTGTCAGATGATGGGTACCTCCATAATACAAACGATGAAACAAGTTCATCTGTGGCAGGTGCACAATGCCCAGCAAACTGGACACGTCTCTTTTGAACTAAGGTTGATACTCTTGGTAGGTCTCCATATATCATTTCTAGAGTTGGATAGTTTCGCCATGAAAGATCAAGTACTCTTCTGAGAAGATGAGTGTAACATCCATCTAAACGGCGCTGTTGTTTTGCTGAAAGAGTCTAAGTTTCAGACCCATAAAGTAAGATTGGTTCAATAAGTGCGCGGAAAACTTGGATTTTGATCTTACGATCAAGATTTAACCCATAACTGGAGGGAAGAGACAGATTAATACCTTTTCCAAGTGAATGCAAAGAAATCAACTAGAATTCGAACTCGGCTTTCCGATTTGTCGTTCCGAGCCGATATCCACTATAACGCACGTTACCGGATGTATTTTTATCTGTACGTGCTGAGAAAGGACTCAAAAGTTGGCGCTGAAATGTTCTCAGCCTATATAGAATTATTTCCAATTATAGTTACGATGTGCGTTGTGGTGCAGTAGATATCGGCTCGGAACGTGAAATCCGAGTTCGAATTCCAGTTGAACTCATTACATTGACTTACGGGGAAAAAACTATTGGAAAAGTTATCAATCCGTCTCGTCACCCTTCAGCTATGGGTAAAATAGCAGCGCAGATTTTTGCTGTTTCCATTAATGCTGCCATTTGCATGTTCTCATTTTTCTCCAGACTTTTTTCGAGGCTTTATAAGAGTGATGTATATGTATATAAAAACCGAGAATAATCTATGTATTCATTTATGAAAGCGGAATAATATGTATTATATTTGTATTACTGCAAAGCTTCCAAGAAAATTAAATTTCGGCTTTAAATGGCCCTTCATCGTCATCGGTGATCATGGACTTCCCTGTCCCTTGTCGCTCTTCATATTTTTTCTCTTGGAATCTTTCCCATGCCCCGCTGCGTCATCCATTTTCTCAAGCCCATCAAATATGTCTCACGCTGTTTCACCTGTGTATTGTTACCGCTATCCATCATGTGAGTATTAGATTCTCCAAACCGTCCTTCCTCATTACGTGTCCCAGGAATCTCATCTGTCTCTTCTTGATGTCAAGTATGAGTTTTCGTCTCGTTTGCATCCTTTCCAACACGAGCGCAACGAGGAGGTGTTGGAAAGGATGCAAACGATAAGAAAACTCGTTCCATGGTGTCTTCCGTATCTTAGTTCCGTGGTATCTTCAGCATCCTTCTGTAAAACTACATTTCTGCTGCCTCAAGTCGCTCCTTCATCCTTGATGAAATCGTCCAATATTCGCTGAAGGAGTTGATATACCGTTAAACAAATAAATCAATCAATTCTTGCGCTTTTATGGTATTCATTGCTTCCATTTTCATTCATCTGTTTGTGAATACTTGTTTCTGAAATACTCTTATATTTGCAAATCTCATTTTCTGTCAGCATTCTAAGGCTTTCCTAGCTGAGAAACTATATTCCTTTTTTAATGGGTTTCTTTTATCCGTGTACATTAAAAGCTTTTCACCTTTTATAAATCCACTTTTGGTTAATCGGAACCCTGCACAGAAAACAAAAGCTTCTAACTACTCTGTTATTTTCTGTGTTGAGCTTGCTCTGGTATCCTATATATCAAGGGTTTAAACCTCAAAGAAAGAAAAGGCTTATTACTTGCTAAGGAAAAGGTTTAGTGGATCAGAAGCAGAATATCGCCAATGAGGAGAGTATCAGCTGCAGCAGAGAGGGGATCAGGTCTAGAGGAGGCCCATAGTAGAAG
Source organism: Ascarosepion bandense (assembly GCA_037127315.1). NCBI lineage: Eukaryota > Metazoa > Mollusca > Cephalopoda > Sepiida > Sepiidae > Ascarosepion > Ascarosepion bandense. The sequence goes on along the minus strand of JBBBDQ010001395.1, from coordinate 2,191,884 downwards.
TGCATTTTCTCGCATTACCATCAGAAACACTATACATGGGGTGGGGTGCAGAATTTCTTGGGTCTTACGCATGCCGAGGGGCCTGATCAAAATATAATGATTAAGAAACGTAATATTGAACAGTTACAGATGTAATTTATACCGCTGATAGGTTACTATTAATTGTCCCAAAAGTTCGTAAACACTTGCAAAAAATTTAAATTTTACTCGCCAAGTAATCTAAGGTTGCCAAAAAGCACTTGCAAAAAATTGAAATTTTACTCAGAAAAACAACAAAAATTATTGCTCAAAATAAAGACCATCATTTTCCAAGACTTTCTGCCATCGATCTGCAAGCTTTCGGATCTGGTCAAACTTTTGGGACAACCTAATATTTATTAATCAAAAATGAATGCGCATGTAACAGTATATTGTATACGTGAGTACAAAATATGATTTTCTTTTTATTGAATTCAAACTTAAAGCCAAAAATCTTCTAAGTAGTTTAATTTAATCCCAAACATAGCGCACTGGGCGTAAATCCAATGTTTCTCGAGAACGACGGATGTAATACTTCCTTTATGTGCAGTGTTCCTTCAAGACGTAGGTGATCATATCCCTCCACAACTTCCTCTACCTTCTAACTCTTAATATCCTGTTCTGTTATTCATTTGTTTAAGCCGGTTAAGTATGTCACTGTTTTCCCCTGTATTTTCCCTCTATCCGTCCCGTGAGTATCAGGCCTCCTTCCTCATTACGTGTCCCAGAAACTTCAGCTGTCTCTTCCTGGTGTTAAGTATAAGTTTCCTTTTTGTTTCCATTCTCTCCAAAATCTCGTCATTGTTCACGTGTTCAGTTTATTTTATCCTCAGTATCCTTCTGTAGAACTACATAGACTAAACTATCGCCCGGTTCACGCATCACCCACGTCTATTGAACAGGTGAAGAGGCTCATCCCTTGTTTCCTGTTTAGGATGTGGTTTCCGGTTTTCTCTTTTCCAACCTTTTCATTCTTATGTAGCCCCCTGCATATCAGTGGCGTTACCGCCTTGCTTGGGGTGATATGATTAAAAAAAAAATTCTGTTCTTTCAAGTCCCTCCTTCGTCTTTGAGGAGCTTGTCCTGCATTACCTACCGTATAAAACGACCGATATCAGGTAGCAGTCCAGAATTTATCCTGTCTCTCAATACACTGCTCAGCTTCTGGAATGCGCCCTTAGTCATCACAATACGCCTTTGGATTCCAATGTCGAACTTTCCGTCCTCTGTTAGAATACTTCCCAGGTATTTAAATTTCTGTACATGCTTGATTTTAGTATTCCCGACCTGTAATTGTCATTTTGGGCTCTTCTGTTTGTTGATACCAAAGCGGGCGAAATTTATTTTCTCTCCTCAATTACAACAAGAATTGATTGATTTATTTGTTTGTTTAACGGCATATCAACTTCTTCAGCGAATGTTGGACGATTTTATTAAGGATGAAGAAATGACTTGAGGCAGCAGAAATGTGATTTTATAGAAGGATGCTGAAGATACCATGGAACGAGGATACGGAAGATAACATGGAACGAGGATACGGAAGATAACATGGAACGAGGATACGGAAGATACCATGGAACGAGGATACGGAAGATAACATGGAACGAGGATACGGAAGATAACATGGAACGAGGATACGGAAGATAACATGGAACGAGTTTTCGCGTCATTTACTCATGTAGCGATTGCTTTGAGATGCAAAGGGCGAGATACAAATGTATTAATTGTATTAAAATTTTAGGAAAACAATGATCACGAAAATGCTTCTCGGCTGGCCACGCGTTTAAGACCACTGCTATATACAGGTATAAAACGAAGATCCCCCAGATCAAATGAGAGGCATTTCTATAAATAACTCAAATATATCTGCGAGCTGTCACCAAATGAATGTGACCCTTCATGTTTGCCAAACTTATTCTGTAATTCTTTTCATCTTGATTTTATCAATCGTGAATCTTTTCACGCAACATACTGACCATAATGATTTCACGTTATGTCTTTTACAAACTCTTTCGTATCGGTTTGGCCTAGGCAGCCGGGGGATTTTAATCACAACAATTCAGTAGGAAAACCACAATGTATACTAAATGCATATTTGTAACTATTAATAATTATTACTAACACTTTTGTAAATATTATTCTTGTTGTACTAATACACTGTTTTGAAATAGTTTAAAACATTTTATATATTTGTAGAAAAGACAGAGGGAAGCCACGTCACGTCGGTTTGAAAGTATTATTATTATTATTATTATTATTATTATTATTGTATTTTGCCATTGTTTTTTGTCCAAACTCTAAACCAGAGACTTCAAGAGACAACGCGCTTTGTTTTTCAATCAAAAGATGCCAACCGATTAAGCGTCATGCGATCAAAGAGAAAAAAAACTAATGCAATTATTGTCACTGCCTGGAGAGAAATCTACGCATGATATCGAAAATACATATCAGTTATATATATTTTTTTAATTCACATATTATAGGGATACACGGAATTTATCCCACATATTTGTTTGCTCGTTTTGATATTGTTGTGGATCTTTGTTGCCAATTTGTTGTAACCGGTTTGGTCGGAAGTAAGACACAGAAAACAGAATATTGGTTCAAAACAGTGTATTAGTACAACAAGAACAATATTTACAAAGTGTTAGTAATAAGTATATAAAAATAAGTCCGAACGGTACAGTTACGATGCTTGTTGCCTGAATCGTAGCTAGCTTTATTTGCGTACTAGCTGTTCTTAATTGCCATTGACTACAGTATTTAACTGCCTTCCTACTTAAGACAAAATGTAGCACAAGACTTTTTAATGTGGGTAACTCGGGCCATAGAGCCCGGGCAAAAATTTCTGTCTAATTTTCCCCAGACGAGACTCTGCCCTTCGGCGTAGCCTCGACTGGGTCATTACTCTCTGCCTGAAGGCAGAGAGATCGACAATGCACAAGGCAGTTAACTGCCGTCAACTGCTTCTTCCGGAAGTCACACAGGTAACTATAGATAACAAGAGGAAGAGTCCATTCCTCGTAGGAGGGCACCATAACAAATAAAATTTTCAAATATCCATTATCAACAGACAAAAAACACACCTTGAGCCTACAAAAATGTGGTTCTACAGAAGAATATTGAGAATACATGTGGGCAACAACAAAGCTTTAGAGAAAGCGGAAATAAAACAAAATCTTTAGAATCAGAAAGAAACAAATGAAGTTTCTACTGTACATAATCTGGAAAGTGGGTTAGAAATATTTAAAACACACGAAATATGTCAAAAGCAATGGGACGGAGGAAAGAAGCTTGGGCAAGTAGTCGGTAGAACAGGGATTTGAAATAGCAAAAAGAGAAATATTGCAAACAGCTATCAGGGACAAGAAGTTGCGGAAAACCATGACCGTTCAGGTCCTGATGGGACACGGTACATAAAAAAAAAAAAAATTGATGTCTTCAAATATCATATTGTGTTGATTTCTATATCGGGATCCTTGTATTTAATTAGATTCTCCAGTGTTTGAAAAATGTTTTTCTCAGTTGGGTTTCACAATATCTATTAAAAGACGAGTTTTCATCATTATCTTCTTACAATTATTATCTGCTTCATTTACATGAATTTTCTGATTCGCCTGAATATTGAAAGTATTACTATTGTATTGTGAGCCTGCTTGTGTCTTTTTTTTATTACGAGCAACCTCCAAGTGTTAACCGGAAACCAAAATATATGCAACCTGACTGATAAGGATTGTTAATACAATTAGTTGGGTATGTACATTAGGATGTGCGTTGTGGTGCGGTGGATATCGGTTTGAAATCGGAACGAGAAATCAGGGAGCCGAGTTCGAATTTCAGTTGAATCCATTGGATTCACTTACGCACAAATACCCTTGGGAAAGGTATTAATCAGTCTCTTCCCTCCAGTTATGGGTTAAATAGCAGAACAGATTGGGTTCTATAGCCTTGGCTGGCAACCAATCTACCGCAGAAAGCAATGGCAACCTACTGCGGGATAATCTTCTGCCCAGTCAGTCATGTCTCGAAAGCGACATGATCGCCTAAGCGTGTTTCGCGTATGGCACTTAACTAACTGACCCTTGGAAAAGTTATTAATCTATCGTTTCCCTTCAGTTATGGATTAAATGATAGGATATATTGGGTTCTGTAACCTTAGCTGGCAACCAGTCTACCGCAGAAAAGTAATGTCAACCTACTCTTCTGCTCAGTCAGCCATGTCTCTTTCAAGACATGATTGCCCAAGCATGTAACACGTATGGCATTGAACTGACTAACATTATAAGTATTATTTTCTTAATTGTATGGTGTCTTTGGAGTGTGTATAATTGTTTAAACTTTCATTAATTTGTGTATGTTTATGTATATAAATTTAAATTTTATCAAATGTATGTATAATTAAAATATGTAGTCATAAAAAAATGAGGATATGACAAACTAGTATTTTTTCGCAGGTGTAAAATTTATGAAGTACACAGAAAAATCTTCAAAATATGAAGAAGAATCATGAAGAAATGTATAGCGTTCTATGAATATATAAGAATGTGCATGAAAATGTCAAGATTTTTGTGAATATATAAGCATGATTGTCAAAAAGATTAGGGTTCTGTGACTATATGATCATGTGCATGCAAATATTTAGGGTCCTGTGGATATATGAGTATATGCACGAAAATATATAAGGCTCTGTGAATATATGAGAATGTGCATGCAAATCTATAGGGTTCTTTGAATTTATGAGAATTTGAATACAAATGTTTAGGGTTCTGTGAATATATGAGGATATGCATTAAAATGTTTAGGTTTCTGTGAATATATGAGGATGTGCATTAAAATGTTTAGGGTTCTGTGAATATATGAGGATGTGCATTAAAATGTTTAGGGTTCTGTGAATATATGAGGATGTGCATTAAAATGTTTAGGTTTCTGTGAATATATGAGGATGTGCATTAAAATGTTTAGGGTTCTGTTAATATATGAGGATGTGCATTAAAATGTTTAGGGTTCTGTTAATATATGAGGATGTGCATTAAAATGTTTAGGGTTCTGTTAATATATGAGGATGTGCATTAAAATGTTTAGGGTTCTGTGAATATATGAGGATGTGCATTAAAATGTTTAGGGTTCTGTTAATATATGAGGATGTGCATTAAAATGTTTAGGGTTCTGTTAATATATGAGGATGTGCATTAAAATGTTTAGGGTTCTGTGAATATATGAGGATGTGCATTAAAATGTTTAGGGTTCTGTGAATATATGAGGCTGTGCGTGCAAATGTTTAAAATTCTCTGAATATGTCAAAAAGTTCATTAAAATGTTTAGGGTTATCTGAATATATGAGGATGTATCTGCAAAGATTTAGCGTTCTGTGGATATGTGACTATATGCATGCTAATATTTAGGGTTCTGTGGTTATATGAGAATGGGCATGCAAATATTTAGAGTAATATCAGGATGTGCATGCAAATGTATAGGGCTGTGTGTATATATGAAAATGTGCATGCAAATGTTTCGGATTCTGTGAATATGTAAATATCTGCTTCTAAATGTTTAGGTTTCTGTAAATATATGAGAATATTCATGTATCGGGTTCTGTGAATATACTGCAATGTGCATGCAAATGTTTAAGGTTTTGTGGATATGTGAGAATGTGCACGTCAAGTTGTAGGGTACATACAAATTACAGTATTACAGGTCCATAAACTGTTACGTTGATAAAAATTTACTGAGGATGTTAAAAGTATAACGATGACTGCAACCCTTTGCATTTCAGCCAAACTCGTTTTACCAGTGAATGGGGAAACATAAATTTTCATATATTTTGGTAGTACCACAAGAAAAGTTAGGATTATCTGATTTTTGACATGACACATTTTATTTTTTTTAAACTTAGGATCGAAAATTTTACCTATGACTTGGACACTGTGCATCAATTTCGGTGAACCTCATGAAATAAGTATTGTTTTGTTTTCTTCCAATTTTAAGTGTTTTACATTTAATTGAATAGTATCGATCACATAAGCACACAAATAAAAGAAACCATGTTCTCCAAGAAGTAGTGGTTACCCATTTTAATTAATAATTTCATTGTAATTAATTATGCAAACCATTTTAATTAATACACTGTTTTTATAAATTTTGGTGAACCTCATGAAATCAGGATTTTTTGTTTACATCCAATTTTAAGTGTTTTACATTTAATTGAATAGTATCGATCACATAAGCACACAAATAAAAAAGACCATGTTCTCCAAGAAGTAGTACTTAATCATTTCCAAAAACAAAAAAACAAAAAAAAATCTATAGTCTGGAACAGGGAATAAAAGTGGTGATGTAAATAGAATCTATGACTGTGTCATGGTGAAACACACCTATTCTATAGTGAATAGAATCTCCAACCTCAATTTAAGTAGGAGTAGTAACAGGAACGAGGGTCAGTCGATGTTGAAGGATAGTAGTCGACAGTTAGTCGAATACGAAAGTAGTCAGCGACCTGGCAAGATTACACTGCGTAATACATATTATATCAAGTTCCTAACGTTTTGTACGTCGAACCTATTAAAACCGAGTTTAGCACAAATACTAGCCTCCACTACAAAAATAACTCCACAACAATGATAAAACTTCAGAAATTGACATAGATAAATTCAAATCAGTTCAAATATATTTTTGTGTGAATCAGTTATAACAACTATATTATAGAAAGTAAGGGGATTGAACATAGAAAATTTAGAGCTAGGGGCAGTGTTGTCCACCACCACAAGATTCTACAAGATCACATTATTAGCTTAAGATCTTGAGTCATGTTCGCAAATATTCTCGTTAAAGCTAGATATAGATAAAATGTATGGCGACAACTGGTTCAAAATGATCTTTATAATATTCTACATATTTCTTAAAGGAAATAATTATTGATTGGTTCAAGCGAATGAATCCTGTAGGTTTCAAAGTGGACAAAGATCAATAAAACCTATGAACTGGTGTTATAGAATCGCAAGTAAATTCAATCGGACAGTCATGAGTCTATCACGCTATCACGGCCCTGCATCAATATCAGAATATCATTAGGGTAGTATTTTGAGTAATTTCACAGTTGGTCAATGCATGTGGTTGTTATGTCGCCAAGTATAATTGAATAACTCAACAACAGAATCAGAATATAAGTTGTATTCCGCGGAAAAACGGTTAGTATGTACAGAAGTGATTAGTAATATTTACAATAGAAAGATACAAGAGTCCAATCCGTCGTAAGACGTGTGTATACGTGATTACTTCCGGTACACCACCGGAAGTGTGACTAACTCTTCACTGACTCGCACTGACTCTTCAGTAACTCATTAGAGACTCTCAAATGACTTTCTACGACTCATTATTTAGTCGTCCCTCCCAGTAAGGGCAACATATGACACATGGTCAGTTTATATCTGGGATTTCCGGGCTATATGGCCCGGCCAAAAAATGTCTGTCTATTTTTACCCAGTCGTGCTTCTACCCTTCGGCGGAACTACGACTGGGTTATTGGTCTCTGCTCGGAAGCAGAGAGAGCCCTCTACCCGAAGGCAGAGAGCTGACAGTGTCGTAGAGTCGTCAGTCTAGTGACTCTCTACCGACTCATTATTTAGTCGTCCCTCCCAGTAAGGGCAACATATGACACATGGTCAATTTATATCTGGGATTTCCGGGCTATATGGCCCGGCCAAAAATGTCTGTCTATTTTTGCCCAGTCGTGTCTCTACCCTTCGGCGGAACCACGACTGGGTTATTGCTCTCTGCTCAGAAGCAGAGAGCGCCCTCCACCCGAAGACAGAGTGCTGACAGTGTCGTAGAGTCGTCAGTCTAGTGACTCTGTACGACTGTATTTACTAGCCTTCCCACGTAGGCTGGATGTGACACATAGTCATTTTATAGTGGGTATTCCCGGCCATATAGCCGGGCCAAAAAATGTCTGTCTATTTTTGCCCAGTCGTGGTTCTACACTTCGGTGGAACCATGACTGGGTTAATGCTCTCTGCTCGGAAGCAGAGAGCGCCCTCTGCCCGAAGGCAGAGAGCTGACAATGTCGTAGAGTCGTCCAGCGACTCTGTACCGACTCTCTTGTCGAGAATCCACCATTGCTATATATAGCAATGGGAACAGTCCATTTGTAGTCAAATAGGAGCAGCGCCCTAACAGTGGTTACTAGTCAACCGACTCGTCTTACTCTAAGTGGGGTGTCCAGTGTAGTAGATCATTTGTGTGTTCTTGTTTTACTCGCCAGCAGTGTCCAGCAAGACGCATTCTTTACTTGCGAATCACGCAATCAGAGGACTGTGTTAAATAACAATAAATACGCCACTTGAAGATTACCAGCAGTAAAGTCTAAAACGGATAGCAAAACTAGGGGAAAATAATGATTGTAGATAGTAGGGAGATGGTTAATGTTTCTTTGATTCGGCCTCGTGTCATACTTAACCCAACTCCCTACTGCATACACGTTTGATCCAGAATTATCAGAAGGTTATTTTCGTCATCATCAGAAGGTTTTCATCAGAAGTTTGGTAGCAGGTTGGAATGTGTGGATTAGTGCAGAATAGTTAAGAATAAAATATACATTTTTCTTGTTAAAATAGAAATTTATTAAAAGGAAAGAATAACAAGAATTAGTAGAAATTAATGTTCAGTTAGAAAGTATAGGGTATAAAGAATTCGTAAAAATGTTCGTAGTAGTAATTTGTTGAAAGAATATATGCGTACGTACGTATGTATGTATGGGCGCTTGTTTCGTTGGGATGTCTTTGGATGGAGAAGAAGTAAGATGAATCAGCACACGAGAAAGAAGGAGAAAGAGGACAGTGTACGACGTGACCTACGTCCGGGTCCTGGTTGAAGTTTCTCCCGTTACATCTTAGTTGTTTCGTCTCTCAGCTTCTATCTGACTGTCTGACTGACGCTGATCAAACCATTTATAGCAACTTAGATTTTTCTCATTGGATCGCTAAGTCCCTTTACCGCTCCCATTGGTCAGAAAATCAGTTTAACATCTACTTGTGATATCCGATTTCGACTTTTTCTTTAAGCACATGATCAATCCATTTTCTATTTGGGAAAACCAGGATTTTACACGTCATTGTGAATTTTTGTAAAAGTGAAGGAAAAGGTTAATTCTAATTCTTAATTTCCTATCCCACATTATATAATCAAAATCTTGAAATTCCATATACAAAATGTTCAGAAATAAACTATTGAATAAAAGTGATAACAATAGATTTGAGAAAACTATTTTCCTGAAAAAATCTGTTCTGGCAAAGATTTTAATTTCTGAAGGAAGTGGTGGATTTGTTATTTATTTATTAATCCAACAGACTTTATTACTTAAATATTAGTTGATACCCATATATGAATAGATGCTCCATTATTTTATTTAACGGTATATTTATATTTTCGAAAAATCTTATTAAAATAAAATATGCGCTTCCCGACATTTATTGAATTTTTACCCCACTTATGAGTAGAAACCGCGGTTAATTCTGACCGGCTTTCAAAACATCTCACCCACGGTATGCGCCGACGAAATTCGTAAATTTAAATCGTCTTTTATAAAAGCAAATCTTTCTCAGACACTCGAAACATTCATATATGCTCTCTTTCGTATCCTAACGTAAACAAAGTAATTTCTAAAGAAGTAGTGCATTTTTTAAACTTTATTAATCCAACAGATTTTATTACTTAGACGTTATTTTTACTGGATACACGTTTTCCTTTATTAAACTGCATATTTATTTATTTTCCTCTCCCGACCTGAATATTTGAAAATTTTGAAATCTCCCAGGCAGGATTCGAATCTGCGTCTCCATTCAAGCCGGTAGATGAAAATAAATTCATACATTTTTAATAAAATAAAGGAATGTTTATAAGATTATGGGTAGTCATTAAAATAACGTTTAAGTAATAAAAGAAAGATTTTATAAATTTTCACCAGTTGTCACGCTAACTGTTCAGTCAGAATGATTTATTGATTGATTCGTTCGTTTTATGGTTTATCAACCCACTGCAGGTTATTTAAGGCCAGAAAATATTCTATTAGACGGTATATTTTATATGGATAATAATGGTTTTATTGTAAGAAGTTTTACTAATTAACCTATATCTGATGAGAAGTGCTTTCATACATTTTCTAAGAGTATGAGAGTGTAAGTGAATATAACGAACCCAACTGGAATTAAAATTCGGTTTTCCAATTTTCCGGGCCATTATTCATTACACGACCTGCAAATCAATGCTTGCGGTATCAGGAATTCTCAAAAAGGTAGCTTCTCTAGCTGTTGACTAAGCTGGACGTTGCTTAACATCGGTGGTCGTAAGGGAACCGTCTTTTCTACATAATCTAATATATCCATCTAATCTAAACTTATTTATAAATGGAACTTTGTCTGTGTGTGTGTGTGTGTGTGTGTGTGTGTGTGTCGGTGTGTGTGTCCGTTACCTATAGACTCCGAAACGGCTAAACCGATTTTCTTGAAAATTTACACAGTTGTACTATAAGAGTCTGCGAGTGTTCTTAGCTAGGTTTTGTGTCGAGGTACCCCCGATAAATATCGAAAATCGATAATCGAAAAAATCGGGTTATAGAAGGAGTGGTCCAATTTATATATATATATATATATATATATATATATATATATATATATATATATATATATAAGGCAAGATGTGTGTGTGTTCATCTGCCGGTATGTCTGTATTTTTTTCAGCCCTTTTATTTTAGTTTTTGCTTCGGATTTGGCTCTAAGTAGGTATAATTGTTGTTCTTAGTCTCAGCCATGATACCATTTACTCAGAGGACTTATTTAGCCTTCAAAATTCAGTTTACGATGAAAAAAACATATTTGATATCGATACCAGGAAATCAAAATTTGCTATATTGCTAGTGTGACCATAAGCCCGTTCAGCCAGTGAATGCCGAATGCTTCCTGTATGAAAACACCTAATCTTACCATTACAATTATCATTCATTTCTTTTTAATAACAAACAAAATGTATTCAGTGTTGTTCTGCATACGATATCAGTATTTTATGGTTTTCTATACCCATTCGGGTCGATAAGGAATTTCTCTCGTTGGGTTCCCAGCGGTTACACTCAAATAATAGAGACACACACTCTATCTTATTCGCTCTTTTTCTCTAACACGCCCTCCCTCTCTATTATTTCTTTCTCTCTTTTTTCTTACATAGGCACAACGTCTCCCTCTCCCGCCCTCCCACTCTCCCTCTCTCTCTCACTCACACACACACATACACGTGTGCGCGAGCACACACAGGGTATTACACGTGCATCGACGTATACACGTGCACGCACGCACGCACTTTGGGTGCCGCTAAACGATTGTTTCCCGGTACCCCATCGTTTCTAATGCAAACAGTCACGTGTTTTCTATTTGTCATTAAAGGCACGTTATATTTCCCATTAAGAAAGCCCCATTCCACTGCCCCATTACACTACCCACAACCAACAGCGGGTGGGAGCCTTTTTTCTTCGCCCTTATCATCAATGTTTCACTGTGTCACACACCAATCATCAAAATAATCTCGCCCTCCTACCCGCCAACGACAGACCGCACTTACCCCCCGGGGAAGGGAAAATGCTTTAAATGAATGCTATGGATTCGTGTTACAGTCGCAATAACGACTGCCTACAGTCGACGAGCGAACCCCTTAAAATAAAGTGATGAAGCGATGTATTGCAAAAGGGGAGTCGGTGGAGGGTCAAGACTTTCATTTCTAGTCAGTCTTCAGTTATCACCTTTCTCACCCCCGAATTTTTTCGTTTTTTTTTTAATGTTCCAAACATTTGTACATTTCTTTTCCTGTTAAAGATGGCCAAAATCTATGATTTTGTTTTATTTTTTGGAAAAAATCAGATTACAAAATTAATACAAAGACGAATTCAACGTACGTAAAACAATTCCTTCACAGGTAAGTAGTAGGTAAGCTAATATTTCGCTGTTTTGTTCACATCATTGTTAAAACTATGAAAAAAGCAGTGGTTAATTACAGCAAATATAAGAACATGAATAAGCGGCAGGAAGATGAAGTCGATTAGATTAATATAAACTGAATTTATAAATGTGAATTTGTGTGTGTGTGTGTGTGTGTGTGTGTGTGTGTGTGTGTGTGTCCGTTACCCATAGACTCCGAAACGGCAGAACCGATTTTCTTGAAAATTTACACAGTTGTACTACAAGCATTTGCGAGTGTTCTTAGCTAGGTTTTGTGTCGAAGTACCCCCGATAAATATCGAAAATCGATAATCGAAAAAATCGTGTTATAGAAGGAGTGATGTAATTTTAATCAAATTTGATACACTTATAGACAAAGATATAAAAAAAGGTTTTCAGAAGTTTCAAGGTTGTAGTTCTTACAATAGTGCAGAAAATCTATAATATATATATATATATATATATATATATATATATATATATATAAGGCAAGATGTTTGTGTGTGTGTGTGTCTGTTTATCTGTCTATGTCCTTTATACAAATCCACAATTTTTATCCGATTCTCACTAAAACTTCAAAATTTGACTTACATCCATTCATTTTTCTTTCAGTCTACGGTTTCGCTTTAACTGTAAACAACTATTGCTTTTTAGTCTTTCGTGCCAACGTCCAAAGAGTCTGAGCTCCAGGATCATGGATTAGTTTTAAAGCTTTCATTAAACCCGAGCAACGCAGGGCTATACTGCTAGTAATAATATAATCATATAATATAACAGAGCATAATAATATTATATTACTGTAAAAGACCATAAGAATCAACTGTAGTTGGGATCATCAAGCCAATGCGAAAGATCCTTTCCTTAGCTGCGTAGTATGCATTACATACAACTTTCAATCTGTTTTTCCTTAGATCAAGAATGTGTTTGCTACCTTTTAAGTGCAAAAGCCATATTAAAAATTCTCAATTTTATAGGGCCGCATCTTAAATTATGCAAAATAATTAAAGTAAAAATAGACAAAATCAAGAGCTCCTAATGAAAAAATGCAATTAATTTTTATTAATTAATATTTTAAAGAACTGCAGAAGATTCATATGAAGCGCATTTATTTGAAAGACAAAGTAAGTCAGTTTAAACTTTTAAAGGAAAACAATTTTTATTAAAAAGTTTTTTTAAGTAGGAACTTCACACGAAACACATTTAAAAAACAAAATATCCTTTTTTTCAGAAACAAGGCAATCATTTTTATTCATTAATATCATAAAGTACAAAAACGTATTTATTCAGAACCCCCCCCAAAAAAAAACAAGGTAACTCTGATTAAAGAAATAAAATATTTAAATTGATATTTCAAAGAGGAAACTTCAAATGAAACCCGTATAAATAAGTCGATTTAAAGAAAAAAATAATTTATATTTCAAGGTAGAAGTTTTACACGAAACACATTTGTTTGAAATCAAGATAACTCAATTTAAAGAAGACCAAATAATTTCTCTTTCAAATTTGGCAGGATGTATGAATTCCTTTGGTAGACCACATGCGTCCTGCTGGCCGTAGTTTGCCGACGATTGTTCTAGACCGTTTGCCACCCAAGGCTATAAAGTCCAGTCTGTCCTACTATTTCCCCATAGCTTGAGTAAAAAGAGCTGCATTAACATCTTTCCTTAGGGTATTAGCACATAAGTTGACTGAAATTCTTGGTCGGTTCTCCGATTTCTCAAACAAATGGCAATCTTTTTCCCTACCGTACCTCACCGACACAAACTGAAATAAATAAAGTTAAAATAAATATTTCTGCCTTTTATTTTTGTTTGCTTCATAAATCTAATTAAAATTTGAATCCTTTAATCTTTCTAATTCAGTTTAACATCATACTATAGAATAGAATAGATTAGTTAGGTTAATTTAGTGACATATAAAACCTTGTTTCATTATTTAAAATCAAATATATCTCCTAAAGGATATAAGTCACAATAATGTTAGACACATGTCCGGTTTACACTAATATTTAAAATCTTCGTTTAACAGAGGGTCGTTGTAAACTAGAATAAAAAGTTAGACATAGGTCCGGTTTACAATAGTATGACCACGTTAGATATAGGTCCAATTTTCATTAGAGTCAAAAAAAGGTAGACTTAGGTCCGGTTTACACTAGAGTCAAAAATGTAGACATAAGTCCGGTTTACACTAGAGTCAAAAACGTAGACTTAGGTCCGGTTTATACTATTTACACTATTTCTATATTGGGCACTGTTTTAAATTGATGTTTTGGACGTTGTAAATGTTTCCTTCGTTCTTTATTCATTTGGATATAACGCCTATAGCCCAGAGGTAGAATCGCTGACTGACGCCAATTCGGTCGGGTTTCAGTCCAGGGCTTTTTTTTTAATTATATCACCCCAAGCAAGGCGAAAACGCCACTGTTGCGTAGGGGGCTACGTAAGAGTGAAAAGACTGGAAAAGAGAAAAACCGGAAACCACATCCTAAACAGGAAACAAGGGATGAGCCTCTTCACCTGTTCAATAGACGAGGGTGGAGTGTGAACCGGGCGATAGTTTAGTCTATCTACTCCAGTTGAAAAAAAAAAATTAAAAAAAAAGAGTGAAACGATTGGAAAAGAGAAAAACCGGAAACCACAACCTAAACAGGAAACAAGGGATGAGCCTCTTCACCTGTTCAATAGACGTGGGTGGTGTGTGAACCGGGCGATAGTTTAGTGTATCTACTCCAATTAAGCAATCGGAGTCTAACCGTACTGATGAGCTGCGATGTGATACAGCGAAACAGATCTGTCTGCGGATGACTATATATATGCTTCTTCTCTGTGCGGTATCCCTTCAGGACATTAAGGATCTGGGCTCTCCAAAACCACCTGTCCTTTTTAGCTTCCAATAATATTTTCTTTTCACCATCATTCTCAAAACCTGCTCCGTCATTCATTCAATCAAGCTCACCAGATCGGCTATGCGTTGTTTTCTAATTGCCTTCGATCTGCCCTGTGAGTGTAAAATTTTCCTAGCACTCTTTTTTCATTATGTGCCCTAGAAGTTTCAACTGTTTGTCTAGTATAAGTGTCCCTTTTGTTTCAACCCAGAACTTAGTCGTTGCTCACATGTTCGGTTCATGGTATTCTCAGCATTCTTCTCTCGAGTAATATTTAAGTTAGTTTAAGCATCTTCTTTATCTGTTATTCATATCTATATAAGACTGATACTGCATGGAGTAGATAGACTAAACTATCATCCGGTTCACACTCCACCCATGTCTATTGAACAGGTGTAGAGGCTCCTCCCTTGTTCCTTGTTTAGGATGTGGTTTCCGGCTTTCTTATTTTTTCCAATCTTTTCACTGTTTTCTTTTTCTTTTTTCTTTGTTTTATTTTTTTCAATTGGAGTAGATAGACTAAACTATCATCCGGTTCACACTCCACCCACGTCTATTGGACAGGTGTAGAGGCTCATTCCTTGTTCCCTGTTTAGGATGTGGTTTCCGGCTTTCTTATTTTTTCCAATCTTTTCACTCTTATGTAGCCCCCTGCACATCAGTGGCGTTACCGCCTTGCTCGGGGTGATATGATTAGAAAAAAAAAACAAAAAAAAACATAACACTTCAGTATTTTTTGTTTCTTTATCGTCTGTTTCTTAATACTTTGCTTTGACTTTGAAAGGCAATTTTTAGCTATCCCGATAGCGCTTCTAGATTTCGTGTTTTTTTTTAGTAAAATTAAATATTCTATTTATTTTTCCCTTCACATTCTACCGCTTTTTGCAGAGGGTACCATCATTATACTCTCATTTACAATTTTTTTTTTATTTTGTAAAAATGCTATTTTATAAATAATTATTTGTATTTCATTTGTTGAGAGTTATGAAATTTAAAATTTCATCCAAAATTAAATTAGCCGGGAGAAATTGGATTAATCGTGATCGTCTAGTGGTTAGGACTCTATGTTGTGACCGTGTCACTCCAGGTTCTGGTCACAGCAGGAATAATACGATTATAGTACTCGGGGAGTCGAGTTCGAATTCCAGTAAAATTTATTGCATTCACTTACGCGCAAATACCAGTGGGAAAGGTATTAATCCGTTTCTTCCATCCAGTTATTGGTTAAATAACAGGACATATTGCATTCTATAGCCTTGGCTGGCAACCAGTCTATCGCAGAAAGTAATGGCAACCTACTGCGGGATAATCTTCTACCCAGTCAGTTATGTCTCTTTCGAGACATGATCGCCCATGTCACGGGTATCACGTATGGCATTTAACTGACTGACTTTCTTTCCTCTGTTGAAACATTTCCCAGATATTTAAATTGATTGATTTTGGTATCATTCTTTCATAATTTTCTTGTCAGACGCTTTTTTTTTTCTAAAGAATATGTATTCTGTCTTCTTGCATTTGATGTGTAGTCCTTTCTTGGTTTTCTTCTCTAATTTCTTCAGGATTTCTTGGAGCTTCCCTTTTGTAATACGTATTTGTTATACGTGTACATTTGTGGTTAGTCTGTCTTCAACGTCTAATTTGTGTCGTTGTGAGTTAACTGAGAAGTGTTCCGTTTAACAATGGCATGTTATTCATATCGTAAGTAAGCAGATATGAGTTTGACATAAAAAAAATGAATTTGCTCTTATGCCTGACAACGAAAATCACATTCTGCAGGCTTTTAGGGACGATCCAGGTCAAGCGACCCTAGCATGCCGTACATGATATGCATATCGTAAGTAAACAGATATGAGTTTGATATACGGCCGCTGTAATGGACCCGAGGCTGCATGGTAATATCAAATGTGCTTCCAGACCGAATGCAGCCTAGTCATGCAACTTTTTCTGATGTTTATCGTCGCATTGCTAAGACAAAATCAGTGGCACCCCAAAAAATGAATTTGTTCGTTTGCCTGTCAACGAAAATCACATTCTGCAGGCTTTTGGGAACGATCCAGGTCAAGCTAGCTTAGCGTGCCTTACATCTCATATCAAAAGAAGGGTACTTCAAAGGCACCTTCTGTATCTGTATCATATGCAACCTGTGCAGGGTCTTTCGCCTCTCTGATCACTTACCACGGGAGAACGTTTATCGTTTCTTTATTGCACGAACTGTCGATCCATTGTTAGTCTCTTCAGTCTTTGTTTATGAATGAAGCAACATTTAAAAGAGACGGAATAACAAATTTAAGCAAGTAACATCTGTGAGCGGATCGGAATCACCATGATACAAAACAGGCTCGAAACCAACATTAGTTTAATATGAATGTGTAAGGTTGAACTATAGGTGACTGTTTGGTAGGTCCGTATGTTCTCTCAAGACGTCTTACAGGAGCTGTCTACAGGGACTTTATTTCGAACACACCTCCAGACCTGCTGGAGGATATACCCATGCGAATGCAAAGATATATGTAGTTCATGAATGATGGCGCCACAGCAATTTTAGTCACAATATTCGCGATACACTGGCTGACATCTACCCTGAAAGAGGGAAGGAACGGTTCATAGACCTTAACCCTTTGAATTTTTATTTGTGGTGACACGTAAAACATTTGGTTTATGCAGGATACATTAATAATGCAAAAATGTTTTATCAACGTGTGATGGGGGCCTGCAAAACCATTTGACACCTTGTATTTCGCATATACTTAGACCGATCGACGTAATAATGTTTAAAATAGAAAATGTGTCTTTTATTTATGTTGTAATGGAAGAACCTGTCTTCCCCTAGCAATGGACTGTCACCCATTATAAATACACCACGCAGTGGATTATGAGCGAGCTGATGACCGGAAACGACCAGGAACGGGCGGAAGTACTCTACGCTCCATTTTTTGTATATAGTGACTATTGTGTGGACTCTTAATATTTGTACCTTTAGTACAATAAACCTTATGATTTAATCGTGTGGTCCTTAGTCTTTACCACTCGAACTAATCACTCATTTGTTTGTATCGTATTTTCACGACAAAACAATTTCAAATACTAATGTTCACTACAATAACGTTGGAAGTAATTAAAATGTCAGATTAAAGATAAAATCTTTAATACTTTAGAATCTGCTTTGTTTATGTTTCGGGTTCAAAACTGAGTAGATGTAAAGATTTCGAGAAAAATAATCCGAGTGAAAAAGATTTCTTCTTCTTCTATGTGCCATGACGTTTCAGGACGTATACGATCATGGCCTTCCACGTCTCCGTATCCCTGGTGGCTCTTAGAACACTTTCTTCTGTTACCACACTCAAAATACGCTCTGCCATCCACCTGCTCAGGTCCTTCAAATATGTTATCTGCTGCTTTCCTTTTTCTCTCTTTCCCCCTATCTGACTTGTAAGTATCAAATTCTCCAAGCCTTCCTTCCTAATCACATGTCCCAAGAACTTCAGCAGTCTCTTCCTGATGCTCAGTTTAAATTTCCTTTCCGTTTCCACCCTTTCTAAAACCTCATCTTGCTCACATGCTCCATCCATGATATCCGCAGCATCCTTCTGTAGAACCACATTTCAGTTGCTTTCAGGACGTAAGCGATCATGGACTTCCACTTGATTTTGTCTCTTGTCACTCTCAACATTCTTCCTCTTGATATCTCTCCCAAAACCTGTTCTGCCATCCAATTGTTCATACCTATCAAGTAGGTCTCGCGCTGCTTTCTCCTGTCTCTTTTTCTCTCTATCCGTCCTGTGAGTAATAAATTCCCCAGACTCTCTTTCCTCGTTACATGTCCCAGAAACCGCATCTGTCTCTTCTTTATATTAAGTATGAGTTTTTGCCTCGCTTCCATCCTCTCCAAAAGCTCATTGTTAGTCACGTGGTCGGTTTATTGGATCATCAGCATCCTTCTGCTGCATCAAGTACACAGTTCACATATATATATATATATATATATATATATATATACGTGTGTGTGTGTGTGTGTGTGTTATTACTGACGAGATCTTGTCGTTTTGAACACGATTTTAGTTTGACACGATTGGGGTTTTACGACGTTTGTAAAAGTCAAGTTGTGGAAACTATCATTGAATATGCCTGCCTAAATTCCCATACAAAGCTAGAATATGTGAATTCATTCAAAATATGTATTTCAACTCGGAATTCCGAAAAAAAAAAATATTTACTGATACGCGAACCTTGGCGTGTTCGCGTCGGACTGAAATGTGTGTATGTATATAGCTTGTGCGTATTGGCAAGGGTTTCCGTCTCACGTGTGTGCTTTGGCATTGATAAGTGTGTACGCGACGAGTGTATGTGTCTGCCTATTGGAAAGGGTCTGTACTTATCTACTTGTAGTGAGCAGGATGATCTGGTGTCGTTGAGGTGGGTTATTACCTGCTTTCGACTTAAGCGGTGGCGCGCATGCGGATTCCGTGAAGTACGTCGTCCCTGGCAACGTTTTCCTTTAGCTGGCAGGATCAAAATTCCACCTTGGTCATTTTTGACGTACTATTTATGACGTAGTGTGCGGACGTAGTTAAGAGAAAAAACTTCACACCTACTCGGTGACTTGAGTTAAATGATTCTGTCACAGAAAATGTGTGGTGTTTTAAGGAAAAAGATAAAAAGCAGATCAATCTGATATAGATTTCATATTTTCTTTTAACATAAATATTTTTATCTTCCAAAATTAAATAATATAAATTTAAAGTTTTTTATAAAAACTTTCAATAGATGCTCGAAGATAAATTTATTTAATAAGAGTATTGGATTTTTCTTTCCGAAAAAACAGAAGTGCATTTATTTGTACTATTTACATTGTTCGGACTTTGTTGCCATATTCTCGACGTATCGGCAGTTGTACGCTTCCCACTTTTTCAGTTGAATGGAATTTCGAGCTGAAACAATTATTCCGTCCATCGGGAGTAGATTGTTTTAGTTGCGTACACCATATTCCGGAAATCTGTGTTATCTCCTTTTAATTCAAGTCTCGAAGATTTTTGGACACCTGTGCTGTAGCCAGGTATTGAACTCGCAGTTGTTTGGTTTAAGTCATTCGGATTATTTCAACAAACGCTTTTATCCCCTGGAACACATGTCCCTTGATGACAACAGTCCGGACAATGTAAATGGTGTAAATAATTGTATTATCTAATCTCAGAAATACATACAGATATTAAAAGTGCAGTGACAAATTATGTAAACATAGCCATTACAACCCAAACCCCTTCGCTTCTAAATGGCTAAACGAAACCACGGAGAGGTCGGTCATATTTTTCTTTTCTTTTTGCTAAAAATTAAAATTTGCGGAGAGATTTACACTGAGTAAATAAATGTGAACAGTTTTCTTTTGAATAGCGCTGGCAGTGATGAATTTCAACTTATCAAAAATAATCAAATAAAAAAAAAGCTTTAACAGGCAACGGTCTTGTGATCCACCAATCAAAAAGCAAGATGATGACTTTCAAATTAATGGGTGCTTCGGCGTGCGCCTGTATTTATGCATGTAATATTGTGTTCGTGTGTTCGTCGAACCGTGGAAATTTCATATCGAAGTCAGGACGTTAAGATATTCGGATTGGTTGAGAATTCTCTGTGTGAATAAGCAATTCTGTGTACATGGGTTTACTTGCATATATTCGGACGTATGTATGTGAATATGTACAACATGCGAACGGTGTTGACTGTTGAGTAAAGTCTTTCAATTCCATAACTTTTGAAATTATTTACCAACATATATTTATCGGCTTGTGCTATATGTAAGCTACTCTTAGAAAATCACTGCATGAGAAAAATAAAGAGAGATAAATTGTTAGGCTTACAGTTATATGCATTCATCCAAAAGAATGTATGTATGTAAGTGGATGTGCGTTGAGAAATGAGAAATCGGACAACCAAATTCGAAATCTCGTCGAGGGTGGTTATATTCAGTCAGTTAAGTACCTGCCATACGGGATACACGCTTTGGGCGATCATGTCTCGAAAGAAACATGACTGGCTGGGCAAAACATTATCCTGCAGTAGGTTGCCATTGTTTTTCTGCGGTAGGCTGGTTGCCAGCCAAGGCTACAGAACCCAATCTGTCCTATTAATTAACCTATAACTGGAGGAAGGAGACAGATTAATACCTTCCCCAAGGGTATTTGTGTGTAAGTGAATGCAAGGAATTCAACTGGAGTTAGAACTCGTCTCCACGATTTGTCGTTCCGGGCCGATATCCACTGCAACACAACTCTCATCCTGCGTTATATTCACTTGAGTGTAAAATACTTTTCGGAAAGGTATGAATTCATCTCTACTTCACCCGTCAATGAGCTAAATAACAAACTGGGCTCTTTAGCTTGTATGTATGTATGAATATATATATATATATATATATATATATATATATATATATCCGAATGAATACAGAACATTAATTTAAAACAGTCCTCGATATATAATATATAGAGCTGTGAATATTTATTATAAATTATATTTTAGAACATGTACACACCGCCTGATGAGACATTGAAGTTTCAATGTCGAAACAAACGTACCTTTTTAGTGGATATATATAGAATAATTATGTACATGTTATAAAACATAATTTATAGGATATATATATATATATATATATATATATATATTGCTGCCTATATATATATATATATATATATATATATATATATAGGCAGCAATCTTTCTTTTAAATATGTTTTATGAAGGACGAACTAGAGAAAAGATTTAATTAATTTTTTATTAAATTTTTCTACTATTCTTACATTTTTCTTTTTGCTAGAGATAAGAAATGTATAAATATCCCATAATTATTAATTTTCAAAACGATTTCAGCCTCTTCACTAGCCATTCTCAAGAATGTTATTTTCTGATGCTGTTTATTTTTCCGTATTTTTTGACTGTAACATAATTCATTTAGTGTTTTTGAAAACGAGCCTTCTTTAAAAGCCATCACGTGACGCACACGACTGGAAATCGTGGGAGCGTCGTTCTATTATAAAACGACGCTCCCGTTTTAAGTTATTAAAAAAAAAAACTTTGAAAATTGTGTGTGCATTTCTGTTTATTTTTAAATTTTGAATCGCTCTCGTTATATTGTTCTGGTTCTTTCATTTTTTGTGATTGTTTCTATTTTTCACATAAGTCTCTTTCCTTTTAATTTTTGGAGTTGTCTATTGCTTCGCGCTTGATATTTTCCAAACGAGGAAACAAAGGATTCGTTTCTTCATTTCTCTTCCTCTTTCTTTTCCGTTCTCTTTCCATTTCTGATTTATTTTCCTCTTTACTTTCTATTTAAATTTTCAATACTTCATCTCCTTTCTTTACCCTATCTTCTCGATTTCTTTTTTATATCTTTCTTTTCCTCTTCTTGATTACGTATTTCTTTCTTTCTTTCATTGTTTTTAATATTTTTCTTTCTATTTATATATTTATCACTATAAACTACTATTTTAGTCAGACTGGATTTTTTTTTCTTTGAATTGTTTTAATTTTCTTTCTTTCTCTCTCTCTTTCTCTATCTCTCTCTCTTTCTCTCTGTATTACGTTTTGTATTTTTCTTTTTTCTTTTTTTAGCCTTAAGTTTTTGCTAACTTAGATGTTTTCTTTCTTTCTTCTGATTCTAAATAAAAGCTATAATTTCTTAATTTTCTCTTTTCATTTTTATTTTCTTTGTTTTCTTTTTTTTCTTTATTATATCCATTTTGCGTCTTTTTTTTGTTTTGCTTTTTATTTAATTTATCTTCCTTCTGCTTTTTCCTTTCTTTCTTGCTTTGATATTAAATAAAAGATTTACCTTTCTTAATTCCGTACTATTTACTTTTTTGATTTTTTCGAATTATTTCTTTAGTTGTTTGTCTGTTTCAGGCACAAATTCATATTTTTTGTATTCTTCCTTCAATATTTGCGACCTTTAACTTTTATGAAAATCTTCTGTTCGTAAACTTTCACGGTTTTCCGTCCCTTTACGCACAAATATCCTTGGGAAAGTTATTAATCCGTCTCTTTCTTCCAGTTATGGATCAAATAATAGGACAGATTATGTTCCTTAGCCTTGGCTGGCAACCAGTCTGCCGCATAAAGCAATGGCAATCTGCTGCGAGACAATCTTCTGCCCAGTCAACCATGTCACTTTCGAGACATGATCGCCCAAAGCGCCAAAATGTGAGCTCTTTATCAGTGCGTACAGATATTAATATATTCTGATACGGTATCGGATGTGCGTTGTGGTGCAATGGATATCGACTCGGAACGACAAATCGAGGAACCCGTGTGCGAATTCCAGTTGAATTTCTTGCATTCTCTTACGCACAAATACCCTTGGGAAAGGTATTAATCCGTCTTTCTCTCCAGTTATGGGTTAAATAATAGGACAGATTGGGTTTTATAGCCTTGGTCGACAACCAGTCTAACACAGAAAGCAATGGCAACCTACTGCGTGATAATATTCTGCCCAGTCAGTCATGTCTCTTTCGAGACATGATCACCCAATGTGTGTATCACGTATGGCACTTAATTGACCGACTACTCACACCAGTTCCCACGACTTCTTTACTTCCTTTCTTTCTTCGTTTTTTTCCCCTTTGTTAACGTCACGTGTTCTCTTCGTGTGACATGTACTCTTCTATCTATGTACATAAATAAATCGTTACATTTCTGTGCATATTATATTATCGGGCGTTTTATTAAACGTTTTGTAAAACTGATGCAACAGAACAGATAAATTAGACAATTTACAAAAGTTAGGTAAATAGTTTGCAAACAGATCCCTGTCAACAGGGTCGTAGCTGATGCTAAAAAAACACCGGTCACAGAGAAAATTGCCCGGATATTTTAGTTGACAATGTGAAGACGTCATCACTGTCATCCGTTTCCAGAAACTATGATTTTTGCGGATTTTTTTCAGCTATTCCAATGGAAATTAGTCACAGAACGTGAACGAAAGCAGGAAATCAGGTTTGGACTTTCTGAGTATAACCAGTCTTTTCTCCAAAAATTAATGAATAAACAGGTTTTTGCTGCGTTCATTCGGATGTTTTCTTCGTTTTTCTTTCTTTCTTTCTTTCTTTCTTTCTTTCTTCGTGAATTGTTTAGTTTGATTTCTGACGAAGACATTTTTCCTTGCCCGGATTTTCACTATGATTGCACGGATCGGCCCAGACCCGTGCCCGGTGGGCCCGGTAGTCAGATACGGCCATGCCTGTCAGTAATTCATACTGACTGAAACCTTTAAAATTTCCAAACCGGCTTTCATTTTTGTGTCAGTCGCTTGACTCCTTATAATTTTTTTGCTACCGATCTTTACATATCTGCGTACACGTTTATGATACTGGAAATGCATTTGAAAAAATGTCTTTCTATGTTGATTCCTGAAATAATCGCATGTAATATAGCGATTAGTGTTGAAGATGTAAGGAGATAATTAATGTTTATTAAATCGGCCTTGTGTCATACATAACCGAAGTCCCTACAACTTACAGATTTATTCGTAATCCTCAGAAGAATGTCAGCAGGTTGTAATGTGTGAATTTGTGGAAGAATAAAAGTATAACTTTTGCATGTTCGAAGAGTAATTTTTTGATGGAAAAGAATAACATGATTTGGTAGAAGTTAAACGTTCCAAGAGAAACAGTTAAGAAGTTAAAGGTATCAAGTGTTCGTAGTAGTAATTTGTTGGAAAGAGTTTATGTGTACGTAGGCAGGAATGTATGTGTGTATCTATGAGCGTTGTCGTTGGATAGGACTGTCTTTGAATTTATCGCTCAGGTTGAATGGTGAGAGAGACAATAATAATAACGATCACTTGGCGTTTGTCAAGTGTACGTGTTAATTGCTCATCATCTTAACGCTTTGAAGCGACGGTCGTCCTTGCTCGTCTTTTATTTCGTTTGGGAATTCACTGCCGGATGTGATTCTAGCCCTGCCATTGAACGACAACATTTCGCATTGAGGTGTGAAATTTCACGAGTTTTGTGTGTATTAATCAAAGTTTGTAAATTCGAGGAAATTCGTTTATTTTTAACAATGAATCAGATTTGAATTTGTAAATCTAGAATTTGTTTTGTTCATTACAGTGCATTCCTTTTCCAAAACAAGAAAAAAAGAAAGAAAAAAGAAAAGATAGGAAAAATAAATACTGTGAACAAATAACAACAATATTTGATAAAACAACGTCTATATTCATCAACCCCGATGACATTGTGTATTTTTGGTTTAGTTGAGAACTTTTTTTATCTGGTGATCTGGATTTCAATTCCAGGATAAAGTAGTGAAATTGACATACTCTAGTTTAGTAAACGAATAAGTACTGGCCTCCCGGGAAGAAAAATATTGCACTATACAAAACATTGTCTATATATTGACTAAAACAACGAAAACCTGACGATAGCCCAGGATATTGTGGCTGAAACATTGAATCTATAATAATCTAGATTAGATAAATAATTTGAATAAATTGAATATCTTAAAATTTAGTAACAATTACTCTTCTGAAAGAAAATCAATGAAAATTGTAAAGAAGCTTTTTTATATTTTACTATAAATAGGTGTTTTTTTTAAAGCTGAGAGTAATGCATTGATTCATAAAGAAAAAGAAAAACAATAAAGCAATTAGATGGGAATACAAGACATGAACAACGTGTTATTTAAAATGGATGAATTCTATCAAGACAGTCAATGGGACTTTCAAATCGTCCGATTTTTCGAATTATTTGTAGTTAGGGTTAGAAATGATTCGCTCAACTCTCTCTCTCTCTCTCTCTCTCTCTCTCTCTCTCTCTCACACACACACACACACACACACACACACACACACACACACACATATCTATCTGTCTGTTAGTAGCTATTCAAACGAACACTTCTGGCCACTTGTTTCCAGCTATTTCTGTCATGAGTTGATCAATGAAGTTTCTTGCTGGTATACCCCGTAATCTCTTTCAAAGTTTGAAGATGACATCCATGTCAGTCGTTACAGGAGTACTCAAAAACATTTTGAAGATCTTTAGAAAAAAACTGGAAAAATATATTAGACAAAAATGCTGAAACCATTCAGCTGGTGTCAATAGTAAAAACGAATTGAAAATTTACATAAATGCTGGTATATATAAGAAAAATGCTGCAAATTGATCTCAGTTCTAAACAACCATATACTACAGGTGCTAAAATGTAATGAACAATATTATATATAATATGGGAAAAAGCCTCAATTATCAGTCATATCTATCTATCTATCTATCTATCTATCTATCTATCTATCTATCTATCTATCTATCAGATTGACTGGTTGCGGCCTAACGCTATATGACTCAGTCTTTCCAGCTATTTTATACATAGCTGGGTGGGTAAGAAATGGATTCATACTTCCCCCAAATGTATTATCACGTAAGTGAATGTAATGAATTCTGCTTTTCTTTTCCTCAATCTAAGCCTATATATATATATATATATATATATATATATATATATATATATATATATATATTACAGCCAAACTACTGTTGGAAAACCAAATGGATTCACCCCTTTCCAAGATTATTTGTGACAAATCCCTGAGCTGGAATTCGAACTCGGCATAACAATCCTATGCAACGCACACTTCCATATATTTATACAACAGAATTAAATTTCCGTTTTTATTTTTATTTTTGTGAGAAATGGCTTACTATTTGGCATGATTTGTTTATAATGCATTTCAAGCTTTGTTTATAATATTTTTAATAATTGTATTAAATATCATTATTACTGATATTCTTTTTTTTTTATTTCAAATGTAAGTATAATAAGAAAGATTAAAACGCAAAAAGATTATTCGGACTATTGTTCACATTTTTGTTGCCATTTGTAAGACGTTTCTGCCGTTGTACGCTCCGGCCTTCTTCAGGTGCTAGGAATTTCGAACCAAAACGTTGTACAAATATCAACAAAGATGAGGACAATAATCGGAATAATTATTGTCAATACTAACTCATGTCATAATTATAGACAAATGCCACAAAAAGATACTAGATAGTTCAATCTTATTATCAATGAGAATATTTGCAAATTGAAAAAAAAACGTTGAACACCGTTTATAGAACTGTTTTTAAAAAATTGTAACTAAGAGAAAAAGTGGCTTGTTAATGTGACAAAAAGGTACTTGTGAAAAAGTGGTAATCAACAAGAAAAGTGTATTGATCTATAAAAAACATTTCAAGAGACTGGACATTACCACCTGTAAATAAACATGACAGAGAGAAACCTGCAAGTTGGGCAAAGAAGTTTTTGAGTTTGAGTTTTATTTAACGGCATGTCAACCTCTGCGGGTTATTTAATGCCAAAAAATTAGGGTTTTAAGGTATTTTTTTAATGTTTGGTTATAATGAGAAGGTTGATTTAGTCAGACTTTGGTGAAAAGTTTTTTTAATCTTGTTTTAATTTTAGAAAAAAAGATGTCTTCTAGCTTTGTATTAAAAATCTATTACTGGTAATAATTTTTTCTTTCAAAAATGTATATTTTTCTATAAAAGTCTATTTTTATACTTTCATAGTGTTTTGACCCCAGTTTGGGGATTAACTATTTTCCCATAGCTGGGACCCTAACAGGTGCTACCACTCCAGGTTAGGGTGGGCCTGGGAACAACAGCAATTAAGAGGTGGTTCCATGCTCCTCATAACCTCCCAATACGAAGCCTTGTTGCCAGATGCAGTTTACCGTCATAAACCAGGACCAGGGCAAAGAAGTACAAGAAAATTTGTATCTCAACACGGATTATATTGTCGCAAGACTATGTTCCTTCACGTTTTTCCAGAGGTAACTATTGTTACCACACCAAAACATAAGCTTCAAATATCAGAAATTGATGGAATTACACTTAGTGTTTCTACATATTAATCAACAGAAACACGTGATTCATCATAAAAAGAGAAAGAAATGAAAGCTCTATTCAAGCAAAGAAGACAGTCGGATAGCAGTAAAAACTGCTGCAATTAATAGTAAAACAGAAACCATAAAAAAGCTAACATAATCTATAAACGGAAGAGTGTTGAAGGTTATAAGATATCAGGGAGTCAAAATTAAACTGTAAAGTAATTAAATGTTTTATCCTATATTATATTTTTTTTATTTGCTTCTTTGGTGTTTATCATTTGGATTTATTTACAAGTAAAAAAATAGCGTTTATGAATAAACCTGACAAAACATTCAATCAATATTTTTAAGAAGCAAAAATATAAATTAATATAAATTAAAATCCTAAGATATATTTTTCATATAATCAGAAAAGTAAAACTAAAAGTTTTACCAAAGTTTGGTAACACAAACTTTAACAATTATCGCTTAACACCAACCTTTACCAAGATCAGTTAACATCAACTTTTACCAAGATTACTTAACGGCAAATTATGAAAACTTTGGTATGCGAAAAACAATCTTATGAAGATATCAATTATTTGCGTAATTCTTATTAAAAGATATTCGTGAACAGGAATGATTAGATATAAGAAGATACCACAAGCAGTGAAAGTAGAAATATAATTTTAACTGAATTAATTGTCATATATAAAATACATTATTATAATACTCTCTAAGAACATAGGTAAAAAAAAAAATAGGTAAAAGAAATAGATGAAGGAGCTGAACTAGATAGAGGGAACTGATATTGGAGGCCATCTACATTAAATCCAAACAAACCACAGTTAATAAAATCACGGTTAAATCTGGTCATAACACATTATATTGCATTAAAATATATGGTTCTGTTATCATTTCGAGCTCTCACACGGTGTGATTTCATAGAAACGCATAACAAATTTGCGAACTGCGTTTGCTATTTTGGTAACTGTTATTGTTGCTTAGCACAGTTTTATGTCAACACAAGATAAAATCGTCGCTGATGCTGGATGTTTTTATGTTAACGTCCTTGTAACCTCTCTGAAGATGGCTCATATGAGCCGAAAGCTTAGAACCAACTTAATAAATAATTATCAAAATGTTGCAGAATTTTTCTCTTTTTTTTCACCTGAAATGAAAGCCAAAATACGATGTTTAGAACGGCTCATGATTAAACATAATAGATATTCATTGTCTCTTATATTTAACAGTACATGTTTAGAAAATTATCTGCTGCCTCGATACAATATATATATATATATATATATATATCTATATATATATATATATATATATAAGGATAGATAGATAGATAGATAGATAGATAGATAGATAGATAGATAGATAGATAGATGGTTAAAAAGGCTGACATAGATAGATAGATAGATAGATAGATAGATAGATAGATAGATAGATAGATAGACTTGAATAAGAAGATGAACAAAGAAATAGATGAAAAAGTTGAACTAGATAGACAGAACTGATCGGTAGATCGAGATAAAAATAATAAAGAGAGAGAGAGAGCTTGGGAAACCGATAGATAGATAGATAGATAGATAGATAGATAGATAGATAGATAGAAGTAAAATTAAAAATACAAAATGAAATGCAGAAAATTAAAATGTTACGGATCTTTAGGGGAAATAGTTTTAGAAAAGCAAGAACAGTAAAACTTGGGCCACCACGTCTACTCTAAAGTAAATAAATAGAGATAAAATTAACAATAAATGAATTTCACTTATATTTATGGACCATGAATACATGAATACATGAATCAATGAATACATTTCCTTTTTCTCTTTTACAAGCTTTTTTTCTTCAAACTACCAAGAAGTAACCCCCAAAACACTATTGGCCGATTTACTTATACTACAATCTCACAATGCACACACACACACACACACACACACACACACACACACAATATATATATATATATATATATATATATATATATAAAAGAAAATAACAAAATGAATAATAAATAAATAATCTTACCTATCTCCACTTCTCTTTTTTTTCTCGTCTCTCTTCATTTTTTTCTTCTTTAACGGTAATTTATTCTGCGTTTTTCTTCGTCAAATTGCCTATTTCTTCCCCTTTCACGTTTTCTGTTTTTTGCCCGCTTTTCAGACATCAGAAATCTGGTGAATGGCACCACTGAGGTGGGTAAGGAACTCTTTTCTTTCTTACTGCTAGCCCTTGTTCCGTTTCTTTCATTCAAATCCAAGCTTTCAGTCTATAATAAAAGAATTGCACGTTAGATCAGAGGCGTGTACAATGTACAGGAAATTGGAAACTTCGATGTTTTGCTCTGTTAGAATATAGCCCAAATTAGCACTACAAGTATAAATAAACACACAAAACACACAAAACTAGAGACAAGCGGGTTTGTATATGAAAGTGTAAATGATAGGACGTCCATAACTGCGTATAATTAAGATGTGTGTATGCGTGTAGAAATAAGCATACTCATGGTTATACGGCAATTTACTCAATTGTCTTTAGTGAGCAATAATAGAAGAGTAGGCAGCAAGGATCGAACTCACTAGGAGTAGGAACTGGTCAACGAGAAAAACTTGCTAACTACCACATCATGGTACCCACTCTCACACTCTCACTTCATATATATATATATATATATATATATATATATATATATATAAAGTGGTCAACCTTCTCGATTTGGCCTGTTCGAGCTTTTGAAAACCAGTAAAATCATTCATTGTAAATTATCTGAAGATACCGAAATGTTTAAATCTAGGTTGCAGAAATAACTCATTTCCAAATGAAAACTATTAAAAGTTATCCAATATAATTGTATTGAACACACTTAATAAAACTGTGTACTTGTTTAATTTAATTATGACCAAGACTAACAAAGTATATATATATATATATATATATATATATATAGAGAGAGAGAGAGAGAGAGAGAGAGAGATTATGAGATTGAGATTTAGACTCGCGATAACAGTATCGCAAGAAATAATGTCCTTGTGTGGAAAACGTTCTGAGATTAAGAAACAAGATTTACGTACTGGTTTGAATAGTAAATTATATGATAAGACACGCACCTGAAAAAGGTCAATGCCGAAAATGATGACCTAAAGTTTTAGTAAATCACAAATTATACAAGGCTCAAGAGCTACTCGGTTTAGAGGATTATACTTTAAATGATATAAGACAAAATGGTAGGAACTGGTGAATATGTGGACAAGGAGGAAAGATAATGATTGATCATTGATTTCAAGAGGTCAAGATTAAAATATTCAAGGAACAACCCACACAGGAAAGTACCCACAAATATGCAGTTTTTGGTAAAATCTGCCTGACCAAAACTTTTTCTACTAAAATTCAACCTTTACACAGCTCAGGTAGAGGGTTACTGATTGGTGTTGCATGAGTGCAAAAAAAAGGCAAGAAGTGCAGTTCAAGAAATTATGTAAGATACGCGGATGTCACAGTGATGATAGCAGACTCGGAAATGAAAATGCGGAAACCCTTACAGAAAGTAGCAAAAGAAAGCGAGAAGAAAGAACTGAGCATAAGCTTCAAGAAACGTGAATGTATGTTCATCCGTAAAAAAAAAAAGCCAACAACAGGTCAGTCAGTCAGTTAAGTGCCATACGTGATACACGCTTGGGCCTTCATATCTCGAAAGAGACATCACTGACTGGGCAGAAGATTATCCCGTAGTAGGTTGCCATTGCTTTCTGTGGTAGACTGGTTGCCAGCCAAGGCTATAGAACCCAATCTGTCCTGTTATTTAACCCATAACTGGAGAGAAGAGACGGATTAATACCTTTCCCAAGGGTATTTGAGCGTAAGTGAATGCAAGGAATTCAACTGGAATTCGAACTCGGCTCCATGATTTCTCGTTCCGAGCCGATATTCACTGCGCCACAAAGAGAACCTAAAATAAAATATGTAAAGAAATTTAAATATCTGGGAAGTGTTCTGACAAAAGATGGAAAATGCGACACTGTGATCCAAAGACGCATTGGCATAGCAAAGGACGCACAAAAGCTAAGCAGAGTACTGAGCGACAGGAAAGTCTCATTGGAAACAAAGAAAAGAGTAATGGATTGCTATATGATAAAAGTCATTCTGTATGGAAGTGAATGTTGGATGATTACATCAAGGATGAAGGAGAGGCTTGAGATAGCAAAAATTTGGTTTTACAGAAGGAAACCGAGAATACTATGGAATGAGCACGTGAGAAACGATGAGGTGGTGGACAGGGTGCAAACGAGAAGAAACCTGACACCTAACATCAGAACGAGACAAATGAGGTTTCTGGGACAAGTAATGAGGAAGGAGGGCCTGGAGAATTTAATACTCACAGGACGGATAGAAAGCAAAAGCTACAGGGAAAAGCAGCGCGAGACATACTTAAGAGGCTTGAGCAAATGGATGGTGGACCGGGGTTTAGAAGAGATACCAAGAAGAAAATTATTGAGCGCGACAAAAGACAGAGCCAAGTAGTCGTCCATGATCGCCTATCTCCTAAATGAAGAAGAACGGTTAACCCTAGATTTGAAGAGGTCAACATTTTAGTTATCGGGAACTTACTTTTTAAGGGAATGAGAATGATTAATTTCTTGTGTCCCATCAATAGCTAAATCCACTGCTAGGAGGGTTGGGTCACTGTGTCGGGCCAGAAAGTTTTTTCCACCTGAATCCATCTTACACATATACAAATCAACCCTCCGACCCTGCATGGAATAACGTTGTCATATTTGGCCAGGCAACCCTACACTTCATCTCAATGTTCTCGACAGGCGCCAAAAATAATCTGTAATGTGATTGGCCCCGACCTGGCAGCTCGACTCCAGCCACTTTCTCACCGGCGGGATGTGGCTGCCCTCTGTCTTTTCTACAATTATTTTCATGGTTTCTGCTCCGACGAACTTAGGTCACTGGTGTTCTTTTCACAAGAATTTACATGTGCAACCAGACTGGCGGCAAGGTCTCACTCTTTTACAGTTAAATCAACCAAATGCAGGCGATAATTCTACTCCATCAACTTGTTTTCTCGCACTTCCCGCCTGTGGATCTCCCTTCCATATACTTGCTTTCCTGACAGCTACAACCTCCAGGAATATAAATGCAATGTCAATTCCTATCTCTTATACACTTGATTCCAGTCCTTTCTACATCACCCCGTGTATCTTGTTCGTTTCATTTCTCTCTACTTTCGCAACTGTCTTCACTACTGTGTTCTCATCTTTTTCTTGTCCTTTCTCTGACACCTCTTGTAGCTGGTTCGTCTTTCTCTTTACTCTAGTCATGACTAAATCTTCAGCTATCTTATGTAGCCAACCTGCGCATCAGTGCCGGTACTGCCTTGCTTGGGTGAAACGATTAAAAAATCCTCCTTTGCAAGTCTCAGCTGCAATGGTCGGAGTTGTTGGAACCAGAGAGTGCAGCTCATCAGAATACTTGCCATGGAAATAGCGATGAATTGTCACATCTAAGCTGCGCTTAATGAATCGATATAGCAAAAAATTTTATTTCTGTTGTGTCGCTATAAGATTCTACCATAAATTAATTTTACTCTTATAGTGAATTCTTCTGAGGACGTTGAACAGTGTTATACGCAATCACTCTTTGCAGCTAGATCATGTTGAAGCACTGGTTGTTGTACAATCACTCACGTTAAGTAGTGTCGATCCCTGGCAGTACCTAAATGGGTGACCATTCCAGAAGACCATGTTTTGTAAGCTTGCATGTGCGAATGGTGTAAATGATAACGGCTCGAAATTATAAATCAGAAGGGCTGATTCTATATTCCCGCTTTTTTTTATAACTAGCAGTATAGCCCGGCGTTGCTCGGGTGTAATGAAAGCTTTAAAATTAATCCATGATCCTGAAGCTCAGACTCTATGGACGTTGTCATGAAAGACTAAAAAGCAATAGATGTTTCCAGTTAAATCGAAACCGTAGACTGAAAAAAATGAATGGATGTTAGTCAAATTTTAATTTCCTGCTATCGATATCAAATAAGATTTTTCCGTCGCAAACTGAATTTTGAAGGCTAAATAAGTCCTCTGAGTAAATGGTATATATATATATATATATATATATATATATATATATATATATATATGAATAAATATAGTTTTAACGTGTGCTATATTTATAGGATAAAGTGCTCAATATCAGAGATAGAGTGTATGTAAATAAAAAGGTGAACATTGAAGTCAACACTCAAGGGCAACAAACTTTTTCAAGCTAAGCGCATTCATCAGGCCACATGTAGCCTGATGATTGCGCTTAGCATGAGACATTTTGTCGCCCTTGAGTGTTGAATTCAATGCTCATTCTATATACAGCGTGAGCAAATATTAGGTGGAGAATAAATAATAACTTATATTTTGAGATTACATATACAATTATATTTAATAATACAATTATTACATTGACAGCTAAATTTTATTGTGTAGAATCCATAGTTATTATGAACACCATTATAATAATATAACCTACTTTTGGACCTCCCTATATATATATAGACACACACACACACACACACACACACACACACACACACACACATATATATATATATATATATATATACACACACAAATGAATAATGAACGAAGAAAACAATTGCAACGTTATAAAAACAGTGTAATGAATATTTATTTATTATTCTTTAAAACATGCACAAACTCCAAACTACTACAAAATTACCGTCATTATTAACTCCCTGATGAGACATTGTTCTTTCAATGTCGAAACAAAATGTACAATTTTGTAGTAGTTTGTACATGTTCTAAAGTATATATATATATATATATATATATATATATATATATATATATATATATGGTGTTTTTCAAATATGGATTTTGCTTCTTTACCGCAAAATGTCAAACCCCAGCCTATTATGTTGCATTTATTTTCGCACTAATACACTTGGGAAAATAAAGATATCTCACTCGCTTTCATTGGGTGAAAACTAATGTAGTAAGGTTGACACTGAATTCAAGCTGTAGAAATGGCAATGAACATACCCCCCACTACCCTTTTCAATAAATTGTGACGAGTCATGATCGGCTATGCCCTGGAGGAATAGGGCATGAAATAAATATTACAACGCTCAGTTTCTTTTTGAGTCAGACTGTTAAATAAGTCATATAGATCGTAAAGCAGTAAGTATTTGCATTTCTCTCTCTCTCTCTCGCTCTCTCTTTAAATATATATGTAAATATATATATATATATATATGTGTGTGTGTGTGTGTGTGTGTGTGTGTGTGTGTGTGTGTGTGTGTGTGTGTGTGTGTGTGTGTGTGTATTTCTGTGTGAGCGTGTGCGCGCTCAAAACAGTTAAGAAAGGAATCCCAAAACGTATAACGACCAAAAGGCAAGAAAATCGCCGATACGAATTAGTTGGTCGGGTTAACGTGAAATGACAATTGTAACACCATCCCCAAATCGAGTTTGCTCTCCATTGTTCCAGCAATTTCAAAAGAACCTGTTTTAAAGTCGCTCTAATTTGTGTATCGAAACGCATGGCTGGGCAAGAAATATCGGTTGGTTCCTTTGTAAATAGCCCTCCGCTAAGGGGATGCGCCTTTCTTTCTAGTTTTCTTTTCTTTATCTTTTTGTTCGGTGTTCATCAGTAGCCTATGTTTATTGCAATGTAAACCCGACCTGGCATTTGCTAAAAATAGGATTGTAGGGCACAGGACCAATGGGAGGCAAATATATGTCAAGAAGAATATGTTGCACCAGCTCTCAAAGTAAAGAACAACTAGAATTATAGAATGTTTTGCGAAATCAATATTGGAAGATTTGTTGACACTGTTTACATTGCTCAGACACTTGTGTTCATTTTTATTGCCATATTCACGAAGTTTCGGCCGTTGTACGCTCAATTAATGTACATTGGAATTTTGAACCGAACCCTTTTCTATACGCGGGACTATATGGTTCTAATTCCACGTACCATACCTTTTTGGGATATCTTAGTTTCGGATTTGCGTTGTGGTGCAATCGACATCGTTTCGGAACGAGAAATCGGACAGTCGAGCCCAAATTCCAGTTGAATTCGTTGCATTCAATAACGCGCAAGTCAGTCAGTTCAAGTGCCATACGTGAAACACGCTTGGGCGATCATGTCTCGAAAAAGACATGACTGACTGGGCAGAGGATTATCCCGCAGTAGGTTGCCATTGCTTTCTGCGGTAGACTGGTTGCCAGCCAAGGCTATAGAACCCAATCTGTCCTGTTATTTAACCCATAACTGGAAGGAAGAAACGGATTAATACCTTTCCCAAGGGTATTTGCGCGTAAGTGAATGCAATGAATTCAGCTGGAATTCGAACTCAGCTGCCCGATTTCTCGTTCCGAGCCGATATCCACTGCACCACAAAATCCGTCTCTTTCCTCCAGTTGTGGGTTAAATAGCAGGACGTATTGGGTTCTATAGCTTTGATTGGCAACCAGTCTACTGCAGAAAGCAATGGCAAACTACTGCGAGATTTTCTTCTGCCCAGTCATTGATGTCTCGAAAGAGACATGATCGCCCAAGCGTGTATCACGCATGGCACTTAACTGACTAGTTTCAGTTAATTCACTTTAATGATACAGCTCTGCAAGTTTTCGTTCTCTCTGCTGCTTTGGATGAAGTCACTCCTGGGAGACTAAATAAAGAGTTCGGTGTGGTCGCCTGCTAGGGTAGTTATCGACTTCCTGTGCAAACACCTGCTCAAGAATATTTTTTCTTTCCTTCAACACTCAGAGAGCCCATCTGTGTTTTACACAACATTATAATGATCTGATCATAGTTACAGTTTCTAGTACAGAGTGAACAACATGGAGTGGTTTACTTGAATAAGGTCTGACATTGATAACTCCCGAATAGTTTCAATTATATTTAAATTAAGTCAAAAGATTAACACATAGATTGTTTTTCAGGAACTTCCTAACAGATCCGTGTCCTGGGATAATCTTCCTGGGTGGATATTTTCGAAACGTTTCCTATTTTAGAGGCTGAGTATAAAAAATAAATATATATATAGTATAGTATATACATTTCAATTGGAGTAGATAGACTTAATTGGAGTAGATAGTCTAAAATATCGTCCTGTTCACACTCCACCCACGTCTATTGAACATAATTGGAGCAGATAGACTAAACTATCGCCCGGTTCACACTCCACCCACGTCTATTGAACAGGTGAAGAGGCTCATCCCTTGTTTCCGGTTTTTCTCTTATCCAATCTTTTCACTATTACGTAGCCCCCGGCGCATCAGTGTCGTTTTCGCCTTGCTTGGGGTGATATATATATATATAGTATTTAGGCAGCAATCCCTCTTTTATGCAAGTTTCGTTAAAAATGACAGACAATTTGTGTGGTTAATATTTGATGTAATTTTTCATCAGAGCTTACAATGTTTTTTTTTTTGTTTTTTTTTGCAGAAGATAAACTATATAAAAATAGTCGGAATATTTAATTGCTGTAAGCGCTTTCGATTATACTTTTAGCCATTATCAAGTATGGATTTGAACTGCATATATAGATAGTTTTTTGCATGTATCTAGAATTATAAATAGATTTTATTATCCACACCTGGTCAAAACATTGTGGCCGTGTTCCTAGTTGACATTATTGAGTGTTAACCGCAGTATCACGTGAGTGTGAGAGTGTGATTATATGTGTATGCGATTATGTTTCTATGGTTTTCTGTTAATATAAACCTTATATTTAGTATATACACGTATGTTAGCGGACCCATGTTTTTTTTCCAAAACTGACAAAGTAATATTTACTGGCCTATAGATCAAGTAATCCTTCCACAAAAGTGTTTTTTTTTCTTTCACTCATGAAAAATGGACGACAGGTTCGATTCCGGACCGAAGACATATTTCTTTATCAGTAATTCTAGATATCTAAATGTCAAAGTACTAATAAATGACCAGTAGTCAAACACGTCTGCCTAATAGATGTAAATTTTATAGTAATATATCTAATGTCGGATTGAAAAAAATTACTTATATATATATATATATATATATATATATATATATATATATACTAAATTTGTATAGCTATGATTATACAGATTTCTGATGATCACCTGTCGAAGAGCGATTGTTATCTTGGTTGGTATCTTTAGCCATTGAGAGCGAGGTTTTTCGTCTCTTGATGCACAATGAATGTAACCTTGTATCAAAATTGCTCGCGTCCCTTAAATATCTCGACAAAAGTATAGGAGATCATATTTTCGTACATGATGTCACTCCGTTAATCTTCTAATCTTTCTTCAAATTCTTCCAGTTGTCACGTTATATGTCTTTCTTGATAAAGTTTCACACTGCTATCAACAGTATCGTTGATGGCACGAGCCTCTCCACGATTTACCGTGTCAACATGACAAATACATCATTTTTATCTGTATTATCTTTTTTTCTCTCCATTAGTTTTTTTTTTTATCAAGATGTAATCATCTTACTAATTTTTACTTGCGTCGATCAGGATTGCAATCATAATTTTTTTTTATAAATACTGCTATATGAGTACCGTAATATCAACAAGAACAAGAATTACCACTTCACGTTTTATGTAGCAATTCTCATCAGGATAAATAAAATCTATGCAACATCCTGTCTTTTACGGAGTACTGTTTCCAAATATGGACAACAGCTGTCCGCTTTTAACTTCCCAGTCACGATAGAGTCCAAAAGCGTCTTCGAATCCATATGGGTGACAGATTATTTTTCATCTTCCCACCCCCTCACTGACAGGCAGGATATGGCATACTTTTTACTGCTGTATAGCCACTTCCATGGAAAGCGTTGAACTTTATTCGTTATTTCCACCAGTTCTAACAGCCACAGCAAGAATCAGCACTCCACTCACATTGTAAAAAGCACCCTCATTCCCTCGATATTCTTTTGGTGAGAGTAAGTTCGACTCGAACGGCTTCTTCCCGTGGACCACTGCTCTGTGGAACCGTTTCACAAGAGGATGTTTCCTCAATCGTTTCAATCTTGGTCCGTTCAGAAATGAGCTGTAACGTTGACAAATGTTATTATCATTCATTTCTCAAGGTACCGAAGTACTTTTCAATCGCTTTCCGAGATCATCTTCAGGAGTGTGAGTTAAGGTAACAAAAAATAACCGCAAAACTGCGTTGCTAAAAATTAGGATACGCACAAATACCATTGGGAAAGGTATTAATCCGTCTCTTTCCTCCAGATACAGGTTAAATAAAAAAACAATATGAGTTCTATAGGCTTGGCTGGCAACCAATCTACAGCAGAAAGCAATGGCAACCTAGGGCGGGATAATCTTCTGCCCAGTTAGTCATGTCTCGAAAGAAACATGATCGCCCAAAGCATGTATCACGTATGGCACTTAACTGACTGACTCTACTACTAAATAAACTTCACTGTAATAAGAAAAAAAAACAATGATTTAACTATCACGATTCCTCCTTGTCTCTTTCTTGAGTCATCCATTAATACAAGTCTGTTAGTTATCTTACTCGTTGCTTCACTCCTGCATCGCTTTCCTTCAAAATATTCTGTTAGCGTTAAATTCTTCAGGTCCTTCAGTATTTGTTCATACTTTTGAGATGACGTAATATTTACACTATTTACATTATTCGGACTATTGTCCTCACCTTTCTTGCCATTTTTATGACGTTTCAGCCGTTGTACGCTCCGACCTTCTTCAGGTGCTACAAATTTCGAACCGAACCCTTTATTATGATCAGTGAAGTATAACATTGTCATTCCTTGTACCAAGCTACTTCTAGTAGCCATGAGTTATCTCTCTTTAATTTAACTCTCTAAGTTATTTGTTTTTCACTGCTGTAGCCTGATATTGAACTCGCAACTCTCACACTGGAACTAACCAACGTTTATATCCACTGGGCCATGTATCCTTGAGAATATTGATGTTGGTTAGTTACATTGAATGGACCTCTGTCTTTTGTTCAAATATTTTCTTGGCAACTACGCTCTGACAAGCTTTTCAACTGGTACCATGACGACATGTATTTAAGTGTACAGCTAGATTGTCATCTAGGTCCCATCCTTTTACTGTTGAAATGGTTAAATGCAAATGAATTTCTACTCAAATAGTTTTTTTCTCGCACTGTAGCATTATCTTCCATTTACTTGCTTCCCTGATAACCAGAATCTTTAAACATTTAAATGCAACTTAGATCACTGGTGCCCCTAGGTACGAATTTGCACGAGATACTAGATTAGCAAATAGGTCCCACCCTTTTACAGTGAAGCCGATAAAATGTAACCTCATTTTCTACTCCAACAATTTATTTTCTCCCACTTCCCGACTGTGGAATTCCCTTCCACATGATTGCTTCCCCGGCGGCTACAATCTCCAGGAGTTTAAATGTAAGGTCAATAGACACCTCTTAACACACTAACTCGCATCCATTCTTTCAAACACTCTTCCCATCTACCCAACCCTCAGCCTCCGTATCCTTAACCATCTATCATCCTCCTTCTGACATTTCCTATATCTAAACACTCTTTCTCTTTACCTTCCCCTATATAACCCCATGCGCAATAGTGGCAGTGGAATGCCTTACTTGGAGTGAAATGATTAAAAAAAATAAACATCGGTCGCCATCTTTCTTCTTGAAACCGTTCATATTTTGTTCTTCCCCCCATCTTTCTTATTCTCTTTCGCCTTCATTTCTTGCTCCACCTCTGCATGCTAACATCGTTCCCACCTAGCTTGGGGGGATTTAAAAAAAATAAGACTGGTCGGTCAATCAATACCGAATGTTTCCGTCGTGTATGGAAAATGTAATATCATTAGCATTTTCTATTTCTTTCACTCTTCTCTTATGTGAAGAAATTATTTAGCATTCACTGCTATAAATGAGATTAGATAATACTAGCAATATAGCCTGGCGTTGCTCGGGTGTAATGAAAGCTTTAAAACTAATCCATGGTCCTGGAGCTCAGACTCTTTGGACATTGGCACGAAAGACTAAAAAGCAATAGTTGTTTCCAGTTAAAGCGAAACCGTATACTGAAAGAAAAATGAATGGAAGTCGAATTTTGATGTCCTGGTATCGATATCAAATTTTCTGCACTATTGTAAAAACTGCAACCTTGAAACTTTTGAATATCGTTCCTTGTGTCTTTGTCTATTAGTGTATCAAATTTGATTAAAATTGGATCAATCCTTCTATAACCCGATTTTTTCAATTATCGATTTTCGATATTTATCGGGAGTACTTCGACACAAAACCTAGCTAAGAACACTTGCAGACGCTTATAGTACAACTGTGTAAATTTTCAAGAAAATCGGTTCAGCCGTTTCGGCGTCTATTGGTAACGGACACACACACACACACACACACACAAAGTTCCATTTATAAATAAGTTTAGATTTTTTTTAATAAAAAATTTCGGTACAAGGAGAGTGGGCAAAGGCTAATTTTCATCTGTCTTACATTAACTTAGCTAGCCCCACTCGCTGACCCAAGCAGAGAATACAATATCCCTTGCACCAAAACATCACATTCTTACATACCATTCTTACTACAAACACCATAATGCCTCAAGATACTCTGTGAAAATCTAACTAAACCCATACGTACAATTTGTTTGGAGTGGGGATTAATTTAAAATTGATAACCCCAATGATTTGTTTATATAATGAACGAAAATATATACAAAAAATTAAGCAAAATTGCTGTTAGTAATAAAAAAAACTGCAATCCCTAATCGTGACAGAAACATTAGTTTGCGTGGTAAAATTCTAGCGGGGCTCGTAGATATGAAACCGTTAAATTAAGATTAGATATTACATTGCAGCTTATTTGTTTGTTTGTTTGTTTGTTTGTTTTTTTGTTTTTGTTTTTTTTTTTTGTAGTGATATTGGAATAAGGCTTGCTTCATTTACATATCAACGCATAGACATGTACGTAGAGTCCTATTTCTGAGAAAAGGGACATTCAAGTTTGAAAACCGTGAACCATGCACTTTACAACACAATCTAAGTGTATTTTCCTATGTCTTAATACTTTGCTTAGCTTTTGGAAGGTACATTTTGTTATTCTGATGCAACTTTGAATATATGTCTCTCATTTCAAAGTTTTGTTA